>JAOTIX010000120.1:387755-406051 GCA_027123715.1 Gaidropsarus macrophthalmus
CCCCCCTCACCTCATACCCCACAGCCCCCCATCACCTCCACCTCCTCTAACTCACTTACACCCATCACCACCATCACCACTACCCCCCTAACTTTTAGCAGACTCAATCCATAGTCAGAGCAGACATTCCTAGTTAGAGCAGATATTGATTGATTGATTGATTGAACTTTAATAATCTCCATGGGGAAATTCTTTTGTCCACAAGCCTTTCCCTTGTTGTCAACATCTGCTCTCACTAGGATATCTGCTCTAACGCCTGGCCTGCTCTCACTAGGATGTCTGCTCTAACGTCTGCTCTCACTAGGATGTCTGCTCTAATGTTAGAGCAGTAGTTAGACTAGTAGTTAGTAGTTAGAGCAGACATTAGATCAGACATCCTGAGATCCTGAGATCAGACATCCTAAGTTAGAGCAGACATCCTAGTTAGAGCAGACGTTAGAGCAGACATCCTAGTGAGAGCAGACGTTAGAGCAGACATCCCTGTCTGCTGATGGAATACAGCCCCCTTCAGAGTCCTGATCCAGCTGACTACGTATAGTGCAACACTGCATGTATTCAGCTTTGATTCTGCGGGACAGAACCCCCACTCCAGATGAATGGGCCGTCTGTGTGAGGTAATGAGATGTCACTACGTGGGAGTTATGTAAGAAACCAGATATCAGTCAAGGACCACTGTGTGAGGAACACCCTGCAGCCCACCTTCTGGGAAACACATGGAGACAAGTCAGCAAAACGGCATGGACACAAGCACACCAGAGCAGAACACAGGGGAAGGCCAACATGCAACCATCCGCAATAAGCAGCAGGTTCATGGTCATGTTGCACATGTCCTCTCATATCCACAGAAGCTACACCAGACCCGTTCCTAAAGACACAATGGTGTTGATTCTTCAAGGTCATCCACATGAGATCAATGAGGAATTGCAATGAAACCACCCCACCCCCACCCCACCCCTCCCTGGCACCAACCGCACAGCCGTCCTTTGGTCTTAATGATGGACAGGATGACCTCCCAGTAGGGAGTCACTCTGTATGCGTTTCATTAGTGTGAACTCAAGGGCGGGGTTTTTCCTGGCATGGCTGCTCCCGTCTGGCAGCGATTAACAGATCACCGGTATTACCCCCACCTCCATGTACTCAGAGATTACTGGTTCTACCTCCACCTCCATGTAGTCAGGGATCACTGGTACTACCTCTGCCTCCATAGACTCTGATCAGAGATCACTGGTACTCATCTTTGAAACTTGTCTTCTCCATGCTCCGGCGTGGAGGACACGCACCAGCGCTCTGCAGGCCATACAGCATCACCAGCAGGGGGCTTTAACGGTGGACTTAAAGATGTGATGTGTGTTTACCTTTATGGGTTCAAATGTTATGCAACGTCTCATGCTGAATGAACAGAGCGGACATTGACCGGACGCCACCTCAGTGACAGTCAGTACTTCCCCATGTTGATGTTGGAGCGGCACAGCGTTTTAAAAATAATAAACACATGAGCCCGGCCAGTCACTACCCCCCACTAACCTCCTCCCTACCCTCAACCCCGCTCCCTGCATACATATTATACATATTATATATATATATTGTATATATACTGTATATGCACATGTTTATGTGTTTGGTGTTTGGATAGCTGGAAAGATTTTCAAAGAGACATCCCACAATCATCATGAACATGCTTGTTTTATTTGATGAGCCACAGATAGGAGTTACACATGTGATATAGATCAGAAATATAGATAGATGGTGTTATTGGTGTTATCTACTTCAGTTACCAGTTGAGTGTTATATATGTTGAACCAAACTAGGTCTTTACAATCTACAGTCAAGAAGGCTACTTGCAAATTCATTGAAAGATTGACACCGCTTCTGAAATCTCTGTGGATTACACCTTTGACCTTCAGGAGCCAGCTCCACCCAGGTGTTGGACTCCAACAGATACTGCATCCTAGAGAGACAGAGTCAGTCACCATATCTCGTCTGTTTTTTATTTAGCATTTGTTTTTTCATCGACGTAACTTACTTTCCATGCAAATCAGTAGTGGCGCCATCTTTGCCCATGATCAGGTACTGCTTGCCCAACTCCAGCTTTTCTCTGCATTGAAGTCTATTGACAAACACTCTGATGCTGTTCTCTGCTACAGTCCTGTCCTTAGCTGCATGGAACAGGATGTTCACCATTGTAACAAAGTAAAAGCCTTCCACACATTTATTTGAGTTGGATTAACAAACGCTCTGATGCTGGTCCCTGCTACATGGTGTCGTTCATTGTGTGGAACAGGATGTACCGCATTGTAACAAAGTAAAAGCCCTCCACATGAACATAGTCACACATTTATTTTAGTTACTACTTACTTTGTTTAAGTACCTTCAGCACAGTGGTGTTGTAGAGCCTAAAGTTGCTCTTGAAAGAGACACTGTCAACTTCAACAATGAATCCTGAAAGCAAAACATGGAAATATAAGTTCCATAGCATTTTATAAGTTCCATAGCATCTGTTCCATGTAGTGTTCGTTAAGTTGGTGTTTTTATTTGGAGAAGGGGTGAAATGATGTAGTGTTCCCCTGTCAACCGATCCAGTATAGTACAGAAGTATGACCCTGATCAAACCACAAAGCCTTCACGAGAACTTCAGTGACTGATATCTTTGGTCTAAAAGCATTTAGGCTCCTCCCAATGTCATTGTCAACCATATCCACATCGCAGCACTCTGACATGTCCTGCACATGTAACAACCTGCATAGCTCTGCGCTGAGAAAACGTTCACAAAAACGAAAAAGGGCAGGAGAGACTTCTGAGGGATTGATAACCCAGACTGGTATTGTCGTTGAATGTGGTGTGACTGGGTTAGGGTCAGTCTGAACTGGGATCCAGCAGTATGTGAGGGCAGAACCTCTGAGGAGAGGTGGCTGAGCCTCACCGGTGACAGTGGATCAAGCTTCTGAGCTGGTTTAACATCTAAAGTGAGATGTTAATGTGAGAGGGTGGTGTGACAGGGTTAGTGTGAGAGGGTCAATGTTATAGGGTGGTGCCACAGGGTTAGTGTGAGAGGGTTATGTACTCACCGTAATCCACCACAGGGTCGAAACAGGCGTGCTGCATTCTGACTCCTTGTTTCAGTTTTTTTTTTAACAGGTTCGTCACTTGATGACAGGGTCCTGACAGGATAACACAACCGTAAGCACAGGGGCCACAAAGCTAACGGCCATGTGGACATGTTTGGGGGAGAATAAAGGCCTACTTTCTGCACATTGGCACACATCGTCGGAGCACAGTTTGGACACCTCTGTGGTTCTTTTCGGGGCAGAGTAAAATACGGTGCACTTTGTTTCTGCAAGCAGAGCAAAGAGAGTAGGACTGATCCGTGAACCAATGAAGGAAACAAGCGAATGTGTGTATGAGAGGGTTATTGAAAGGATCAGTGTTACTTGGTTCATAGTAATCATAGAAGGATGCCGGTGCAGGCTGAAGGAGACTGATGGGTACGGTCTGTTGAGCTTCAAATTCCACACATTGGCTTTGTTCTTTGAACTAGAGGTAAGGATGTACTACGTGTGAACACGGATTTGAAAGGAACTGCAGCATATTTCGATGAATGTCATCCGATATCTCTTGGGAGTACACGGTACCTCGTTGAAGTAGAGTATAACCCTTCCATTCAGGACTTCATAATGTGAGATGTAGAGTTCAGGGAGACCTTTGAGCTGTTGAGGAACACAGGGGAAAAAGAGGGCTTGAGAGCATGTTGAAGCCATGCTGATAACCTTCTGGTAGTGTGGCTTACTTACAAGGTCCAGATCATCCTTATTAGGCTCAAAGCCACTGAGGAGAGTGATGTCCGCAATAGCCATTCCAGTTAGATTGCTGTTCAGGCTATAACACACATGGATATATATATATATATATACAGTACATCAACACTGGGCTCAACACGCATATAGGTATATATATATATATATATGTATATATAAATGACCAAGAATTAATGTTGATGTAATGTTGTGGTTGTATGTTGCTCCTGCAGTATGACTAAGTAGAGAATATGTAAAGTGAACTGAACTGCAGTGTGTGGAGTGAACTGAACTGCAGTGCGTTGAGTTCACTGAACTGCAGTTCAAGTTCGGTTTATTGGTATATGTATTGAGTAGACCTACAATACAATGAAATGCATTTTGCGCCATCACTCACATGCAGTATAACAGTATAACAGACAAGGAGACATAAAACAGACATGAAGTGCATAGTGCAAGACAGAAAGTGCATCAGCTATTCAACAGTCTGACCGCCTGTGGATAACAACTATTACTGAGACGGGTGGTGCTGGATTTAATGCTACGTTAAACGTCTCCCTGATGGTAGGGGAGAGAACAGAGCATGAGCGGGATGATTAGGGTCTCTGATAATACAATCAGCTTTTTTCTTGCAGCGGGAAATGTGAATGTTGTGGAGATCAGGTAGGTTAGTTTCAGTAATCGTGGCTGCTGACTTGACAAATCTTTGTAATTGTTAACGGTTGAGTGAGTCGAGTGAACTGAACTGCAGTGTGTAGAGTGAACTGAACTGCAGTGTGTGGAGTGAACTGAACTGCAGTGTGTGGAGTGAACTGAACTGCAGTGTGTCAGGTGAACTGAACTGCAGTGTGTGGAGTTAACTGAACTGCAGTGTGTCAGGTGAACTGAACTGCCTGAAGGACACCTATGGGAACAGGATGTGGACTCACCTTACACAGACAGTGTACCTCACAGAGTTTTCTGAAATTGTGCTTTGATCTGCACTTCTTCTGCGCCGTGACGATCCTTTGGGAGCTAAGTCTGCATCGGGGTAATCGTAGTTTTCATCGAAGTACTGGTAGTTGCTTAGAATCTTAGCTGTTGGGAGAACGGTTGGCATTGTTTCTACATCTTCACACTGCGTTTGAAGGCTCTTTTGACGTGGTGTTAACATTTCAACTCACTTTCGTACTGGATTTTACCCAACACAGTCACATTAATGTTCAGCAGTGCACAGCGCTCCTGAGGCTCCATCACATGGAAGCGTGTCTGGACCTGAACAGGTTGAAAGCTGTGCTCCAATTCAATCATTTTTGACATTTGACAAACATGGAGCAGGACAAAATCCCACCATCGCCCTTACTTTCATCTTGATCTTTCCTCTTCCTGTCAGTTCCACATTGATCTTGTTTCCTATCATGGTCTAAGATGACAAGAAATATTTCAAATGATCAGGAGGGTCAATAGCTCTGCTGGCACTGACCTTTCGTGTCCAAAATGCCCTCCAGTACCTTCAGCTGAACTTCGACTCTTTCCTTCGGGTCCCTTAAGGTTGCGGGCACCTTGCCAGGTCTTCCTGTGACATAGAACTCTGCCTCGACATTGTTGAACGGCTCAGAGGGCGTCCTCATATCGTACTCAGCCAAGGCCTCCAGAGCCACCACAGTATCCTGGAGCAAAGGAAGGAGGTCCATATATGGAGTTGTTTTGGAATATGGCCAGTAGTTGCTCTTCAGTATAGCTAGTGGTTGTCATGAATTTAGCTATCTCTTGAATATGGGCAGTAGTGACCAGGTCACCTGTGTTGACTTGAACCCTCCTTGGTAGTTTTCCTGCGCGACCAGCCAGCAGGAGGCATTGTCGGCCCATTGGAAGTCTTGCTGTAGTAAAGCCGTCAGCAGAGCATAGGCTGTCGTTTCCACGGTGCTCGCGTCGTTCTGGGAGGGGCTTTCTGGATTGGCTTTCCACATCCGGCAGCCGTTGTCATCTGATGGATAAAAAGGTAAGCAAACACTGAATAATGTTTATTTTTGAGCACATTGTGTGTGTATGCTTGACACTGTGATGATGGACTGACCTAACGTAGACAGAAGTTGGAGCTGTTGCCAAGCTGGTTTAGCTCCTTCCTTATCGGGCAGACAGCGCGCCAGGCAGTAGGCTGTGATCGCGACGGCATAAGGCCTTTTTAATTCTTTTAATTGTGAGAGAAGGTATGTTGTTGCTTTGGTAATAGTGGCCGCCTGAGGACAAATACAAAACATAATGGATAAATTACAGCAAAGAAACAACATACCAGAAAGCATGTACACTATTTCAACTGGTGCTTCCTGTGGGTCACTTAGGATAGGGCATGTTAACGCATCCATAAAGCTATACATAGATATCAATATAGATAGACAGAAGAGCTCACCACATGACTCTTCATGCTCTGATCGACAAATGGGATTGCATGATGGAGAGCCACGGTGATGAAGGCAGTATTGGTCACGTCCATCCCAACAGCCTCCATCCCTCCCTGCAGTGGAGCAAACGTCTCTGGTCAGGAGCAGGACACTTTAACCAACCTAGTGTTTGCTAAAAGTTGTCTCGTACCATCAAGAATCTTTTAATCACAGGATTTGGGTCAGAGAATGACCCGTCCTCTCTCTGCACCAACCGCAGGTACCGGACAGAATTGCTGATGTCCTGGTTGGTCACATCCCTGCCCATGACACCCCGCTGGCCCACCCACGCCGACTGGCGGTCCGCCAACAAGGACAGCACTTTCACCACAAAAGCGGTGAGCCTGGTGTCAAAATAGAACAAACACCATTAACAGTAGCCAAGCTATTTAGCATTCTGCCACCTTGGAAGACATTTCAAAGATTTGTCTACACACACAGACAGAGAGAGAGGGAGAGAGTGCACCTACCAATGACTGCCTGAAGTCCCCCTCCATAGTCGATACGATCCATCGTCTTGTTTTAATTCCATCATTCTTGTCAATCCTGGAAACATAATCATTGTTTTCATGTTTGTATACTGACAGAGTTCTCTTTATTGACAGCAGTTAAAGGTCACAACACCATGACCACCAGGTGAATGTTCTCCAGTAACCAGCTTTGGGAGGAGATATGTGCCCATGTGTCCTCTTGGCTGACCTTTCTCAGTGCCCTTAAGAGCCTTGTCCCTGGTGCCCACCGGCAGCTGGAACCACTGCTGGCTCTGGTCCAGGTAGCGCAGAGCTAGCACTGTGGGGGCCATCCCCGTCATGGTCTGCTCTGTACACCCACCGGGCATCTTCAGGAGAGATGCCACTGTGTCTGCGGACAGGAGGTTTCTTGCGCTGGACTGGCCAAACCCGGCCCCTGGGAATAGGACTCAGCTGTCACTCAGTGCTTACTGTCGTATCATAAGTGACTGTTATAGCATGTTGATATCACTGCAACACACCTTCCATTTTAATAAATAGGCCGGAAGCTGACCCAGGGACTGTCCCACTTGGTAGCTGGCCATCGATAGTCAAAGACCTCCTTCCTGAACAGACAGAGTGCATTCATTGGTTGGTCAACAACAAAACATCAACAACGAATAATCCAAACCCTTTGGTTACAAGTTTGAAAGTTGTAAGTCTCACCGTTCAAATTCAAGGTTATAGTTGACTCCTTTGTCTGTTCTTGTCCTTCTGTCTACAAACAGCGGAAAAATGGAGGGAAACAAATTTGACCTTTGCCATTCAGCATTGAAACAGAAACGTTTACTGTCAATTAGGTTAATTCCCATCTAGTTATGATAGCCAGGGATCTGAGGGCAAACTCTTCTCATACTCTTTCATTCCCATCTGCCCACCCTGAGAGACAAACGCTGACTCGTTTAACCATGTTAAACTAGTTGTCTATCTGGCTGACAGACAACAGTTGTCTGAAAACGACTTTATGTTCGGGTTGAACATATTCTTAGTGATACATTCAATCACTTACCCAAACGTTCAGAATCTTTTCGATGGCATCCATATCCGTCATCCCTCCGTTGATTTTTAAAAGGCGGATCTTGATAGGTATTGGTCCGCTTACCATGGGAATGGCTGTGAAGGTCACCAGTTTAGAGGACTCTCTCGCCACTGTGACGTTCACAAAGGCTGCAAACGAAGATGAGCCGGGGGAACAAAGTCCAGGTACCTGCGCCATGTGAACTGCCAACTGTAAAAACAGACCAGAGGCAATGAAGTGGCTAATGCAGTAGCTGGTGGCTACGGGCTAGGGCAGTGGTAGTCCACAGGCAGTATTGTGAACCTGCTGGTGGCTAGTGACCAATGGATGGTGTATAAGGACATGGTAGACCACAGGCAGTATTGTGAAATGGCTAGTAGTTAGTGGTGCATGACGAGGGCAGTGGTCTGTGGAGACCACAGACTTCACATACTGTGAAGTAGTTTGTGGCTAGTAGCAAGTGCCAAGGGCAGTTGTAATATCTCGATAGGTGGGACCTACAGCTCAGGACCTACAGACTGAACCTGTAGGTTGGACCTACAGACTGAGACCTACTGGGCGCACCTGGAGCTCAGGACCTATAGGTTGAGACCTACTGGTCGGACCGATCCATAAGATCCATCTTCTTTTTTGCATTCCAGAACTTTGATCAAGCCTGGACAAATAGTAGTTACAGGTTGGACCTACAAGCTGAGACCTACAGGCTGAACCTGCAGCTTAGGACTGACAGTCGGAGACTACATGTGGGGACATACCCCAACGTACCCCACACATACCCCACAAAGACTCATGACTCTCAAGTCATGAGTCTTTGGATGAAGGCCCTTGAAGGACTCCAATCCTGGTGACCAGATGCAGAGATGTTTGGGAGCGCAGCAGTCCTCCTGTTTACCTGCACATCAGTCTGCCGATAGTTGTAGATAACAGCCACAACAGAGAGCTGTTCGTATTTCCTGACCGAGTAGGGCAGTCTCAGAGACACAAACACATCCTGTCGGACTGTTAGCTTCAGTGGATCGACCACACAAAACCCTGAATGAGCCAAGACAAAGGTTACCTCAGGTTACTCGCTGGCGTTTATTTCAATGTGTGTCTAGGAGGTCCGAACTTTACCGTGAGTTGCTGACATAGTGACTGCCTGAATTTCCCAGGTGGTGATAGAATCCGGTAGAGACAGGGTGTAGCTGCAAAGGTTTGTATTTATGAATTAATACTTTTTTTCATTGCTTTTTAAATTTAAACATATAGCTTTTTTATTCCTTTATAAAATAAAAAAAGAGTACAATTTTGTTACCTTTTTTCCTTTGTAACATCGAAATATGTGAACGCAAAACTTGGAGCAAAGTTTCGGCGGATCTTGCTGGCGTAGTTGCTAATAAAATATTGCTCGATATCGAGTAGACTGGAAGCTTGAGACAGAGGGAACACCATTACGTCAGTCAATCACCTCATGAATCCATGAATCAATATCACCGATGGATGGGGCAAATTGGGTCTTACTTCTGCCAAGTCCTATATCCTCTGCGGCTCTCATCCGAGCAGCTTCCCCTTTATGACAACACTTCAGGAAGATGTCAGCACACTGCTGCTCTGTGTCCATCTGGGACACCCTCCTGGCCCGGGCCTCACAGGACATCCTCATGGGGATGGCAGAGAAGCCCTGGACGCAGCACTGCTGCAGCTCTGCACTCAGGTTGGCCTCTGCAGACAGACGAGGTCAGCTCCCGGGACGTTTGATGTTGTATCATGTTCAATATTTTGCCCGGTTAAGTCATTATCTGTCTTACTCAAAACCATCAGGTCGTCTCTGAGGTCCACGGAGCGTCTTGGGCGCCTCGAGGCCTGGGATCCACACCTCCACACCTGCCCTGGAGAACGTTCAGAACCAGAACGTCATTAGGAATCCTTCCTCGTCACTTTGAGGTAGGAACACAGATCTGAGGTGTTCTTTTGTATTATCTGTACTTTGTTTTCCTCCAATGTGTGCCCTTTGGGGTCCACGGAACTACGTCTGAGCATGCGAGAGACCTGACACACGTGCTAGATAACAACATGTGTGATATCTTGTGATCCGTATTACTGAGCCGCATCAGGGCTTTGTTACCATGCAAGTTGGTTGAGTAAGGACGTGAAGACGCAAAAGACAAGCCAGCATCAGAGAAGATGGACTCTGGGTCCTGTCCTCCCCCGTACGGGCAGCCCAGGTCATATGACTCCATGGCCGAAAACACCTGGAAGTTCAATCGCCCCAACTTTATTCATAAAACCCTTTCACACAAGGCAGCAAGTGGTTAAGAGAAGGCAGGTTGAGAAACTGATTCAAGGAGCAAATTGCCCAACACAAGTACAACAAGAATGCTTTGTATTAAAAGGGTATGAAGAAAAATGTGAGTGTTTGTGTAACCTGCTTGGCTGTCAGTTTGTTGCGTCGGTTGAGCGCGTACATGGCCGTATCCACGGCGACCAGTGCCACCCGGGCGGTACCCGCCACCTCCACCGTCAGGGGCATGGTGCCTCCCGGAGTAGGGCTGCTTTTGCGTTGTATCTGTATCTGCGTTTAACAGCAGTTTAATAACGATGGTTGAATAACGGTTTAATAGCGGTTTGATTATGGTATTAATTTCGGGAGGGGCGTACCTTGACTTTGTCCGCACACTCATCAACCACGTCCACCCACACAGAGTCCGATATGAGGACGTCATGCTGGTTGTAGTAGTAGCCAATAAGACGTAAGGAGGGTATCATTTGGTGCGTTATCTGTATGTTCCGTATGCCCTTGCGAGACGCTGTCCCCAGAGAACCTTGGTGGACCAGTACTCCGTGACTCAGGATCTACAACACAGCGGGGCGCTTCGTATTGAGCTGGGATTCATGTGCACTCTCATTCATGTGGAAATGGGATGATAACTAACCATGTAGTACAGATCAACTTCTGGTCCAGTAGAGGGCAAGACTTGGAAATTGACTACAAGGACTTTGCCAACTTGGATCTTCTCATGAGGAATCTGGATGTGCAGGTATTGTTGACTCGGCGAGGACATGCGCTTCACAAGCTGGTCCTTCTCCGTGGTGCCAGCTTGAACCTATTTCCAGAAGGCAAAATGAAACCACTGCATTGCTGGGATAGGCGGATAATCTGCAGGAATTGTTTTGAACTGAGGATATGGTTGAAGACGATGACCTGTTAGTAACTTACACGAACAGCCATCTCTGCAGGGGGAGAAGGTGGCAGAGTGAACAGGTGAAACGCTGCCCCCTCCTGGTCGGTGACTACTGTTTCGTGTTCTACTGACACGGTGCCCTGCAGAACACTGAGTTCTACTGGGACCCCAGCCGCTGGAGAACCATCCGGTAGACGCAGAAGGGCCTAACAACGTGAGGTTAAATGATATCTATTCTATTAATGAAACTGATATTAGGCTAATGCTAATACTATGGTATGCTACTACTACTATGCTACTAGTACTTCTACTATTAATAATGATAATTATATAACCATAATCACACTTAATACTACAGAATAATACGAATATACTACTAATATTTGTCATCACATGATATCATACTATTATGTTATACATATGTAAACATGTATATCTATATACACACACACACACGCACATATATATATATGTGTGTGTGTGTATATAGATATAATGTGTATGCATAGATAATGTGCATATATAGATAATCATTTATAAAGATAATAATGATATATATATGTGTGTGTGTATATAGATATAAATGTGTATGCATAGATAATGTGCATAATAGTTAATTATCAATAAGATAATAATTAATAAAGATAATAATTATATATATATATATACCTACTTACTTTAGCTTCTAATTGAGCTCCAGGAATGAAATACTTTCGGGTCCTAGAGAAGTCGACTTCATATCGTTGTAAAGCGATGGGAAGAGAAATCTCTGCCTCTTGCGTCTCACTGCCTGGAAGCACATGGAGGAAGAGGGTGAGCCAGACCCCAGCAGATCCTGGCACCGCGTGACCGGCCATTCAGCAAAACCTACTCTGTTCTGTGACAGACACGCTCATCACCAGCTCTGCGCCCCTCTGCTCCAAGAAGGTGAGGTTACATCCTTGTTTTTGAAGGTGCTCCTTCAGCTCTGCAGCCTGGAGCGTCACTGTACCTTTACCATTTACGATCTAGGAACAAGGGGTTCATTTATAAGTGTTCCTCCCATTGATGTCCTTTAATGTTGAATGGATCTTGGCTAACAGCCCCGTGCACTCACCGAACCAGTCTTCTCCAGTCCCCGGATCATCTGGGTTACTCCGAGACAACGCTCAGAGCCCTGCACGCCTTCCACCCTGAACCACGTGTGGTAACTCCCCTTGACCTGGGCTCCGTACGAGTACCTGGGTGAAGGGTGCCACTGTTAGACCACACCCCTCAGCGAGGATCATCCCCAAGTTTATATCAGGGTTCATCAAAACTCACTTGGCTTTCACGGTGAAGCTAAAAGTCTGGCTCTCCAAGAGAATGTAGGGTTCTTCAGAGTGTATGGTCACCTCAAAACTTGGTAAAACTGCCATCACAAACAAGATGTCACATTTGCTCAAAAAATGCTAAAAGTTGAACCTTTGACTTGACAGACAAAGGCAAACTCTCACCAAATTTTTCAACCTGAAACTCCAGAGTTACAGCACTTTGCTTATCTCCCTCAAAATGGGCCTGTATCTTCCATGTGCCCAGTCTGAAGATAAACCAAGAAACAGATTATGAGGAAAGGCAGACAGACCATGAAGGTGAGAGAGTGCCGTCCTGGCAGTATGGGGAAGCCCTACTTACCCAGCCATATCAGGTAGGTGGAGCATACCATTGTGCAGGCCCCCCACCGCACTCCACATGGATGAGTCCAACTGTAAACGGTTCCCAGAGGGATTCTAGCACAGGAAAAAAAAACACCAACTCATGAAAAGGGAAACAGTTTTTGGAAAGTTTTCCTTTGGTTCGATTTGAGATGCATCACAACCCACAACATACTCACAAAGACTGATATTTCAATATGTTCCTGTAAGGGTCTCATGGCATGGTCCAGTGAGAAGACCCTGTACTTCACTGGAATTCAGAAAGTGAGTAATACCCATATGGAAAATATTTCAGTTAAAAGACAGATATACTTCAGACCTAGTCAGGAAGATTGAAGGAGATCATGTTTTGCTATCTGACCTTGATCGGATGGTTTGTAGATCGGCTGGTTGGTCTGGATGAAAATGTAGCCTTTGTTCATGGACACCAGCACTCGAGTCATTTTCCTCACCCCACCTTCTTCTGCCACCAGCATAAGGTAGGGTTCTTGGTTCTTGAACGGATGAAGTTCGGACCAAACCGTCTTATCTACCTGTACCAAATTAAATGAGAAGTGTGTGTTACACTTCAACTGTACACAACTCAAACTTTACATTTAAAATCTCAAAAAAGTCAACGGAAACCTTAAAACTGCTTACCTAGCCACTAGCTTCTTAACAATACTGCCGGTGTTCTACCACTGCCCTAGCCACTAGCCACAGGTCACCAGCCAGTAGCCACTGCCCTAGCCCCTGGCTGCTCAATAATACTGCCAGTGGTCTACCACTGCCTTAGCTACAGCTCTCTCGCCACTGCCCTACCCTCTAGCTACTCCACAATACGGCCGGTGGTCTACCACTGCCCTAGCCACAGGTCACTAGTCACTAGCAGCTGCTATGACCACTAGCTGCCAAACAATTACTGCTGGGGGCCAGTGACTTATCTTACCATGAGCTCCACGTCTTGGAGCGGTCTGTCACCTGATGGGTGTATGGTCTTTATCTCTGACACGACTCTGCCACTCCGCTCATCCTCCATGTGCAGCCTTGTGACTGAAGAGCTCTGAACAAGAACCTTCTCTCTAACGCCAATGTGGAACACTTTTGGAGCTGACATGAAGAACCTGTGCGTTCACACAAGAAAAAAATCAACCAGACAATCAATCAGGCAACAGCAGGTATTTAATCTCATGAAATTTCATCTCATGATTTGAGTGATGGGTGTCTTTTGTATATTGAAGCCTTTAAGCCTACCTGTTACTGGCAACCACTGAATCCAGAGCCACAGTGAGCAGAAGCAGTGAACAAGTAAGCCCCTCCATTCTGGTGTTTCAACTGGTCTGAGCACCTCAGGTCCAGTCCTCTAGTCTTGTGGTCCTGGTCTGACCTCTCTTTTTTCAGTTATCCAGTCTTATAGTCCAGCCCCTTTTGGTGACTTTCACTTTCTGCAGTTGCAGTTATAATACTGATTTCAGCTTTTGAGAGATGATGAGACAGCCAGTGTGTGTGTTTCTAACTTGTTTTAGAAAAAGAGAGAAAGTACGAAAATAAAATAGAAAGTTTTGGGGTATTGGATAACTGGAAAGCATTAGACTGCGACAGATTCGCCAGAGTGGGGAGTCTGCCAAATGAGTGAGGGCTGTGTTGTCATCTGCTTTCTCATTGGTCTCTTCAAAACGGCCCTTTCCTCTAAACCATGTGATTTACTGGAATAGATTTTAACATTGTTTACATTTCTATTTTGTTTGTTTCAGTGAAATTGCCTTTTATGCATATGGTTATCTCCCTTTTCATTTTAATTTCCTATTTTTAATGCTTTGTTAGTGATCGTTCACTTTATTTGTATTTCACACATCTCTATCTTAACTATCTTTTCTTTTTTTCCTTTTTTTAAATTTGGCATGAAGTCACAAACACGAGTAGATGTTTTGCTCAAACAATCCTCAAGGTGGAGCTATATGGCACTACAGCCTACGTAGCGATTCTGGATTATTTTAAATCAACCTTATCTTTAAAGATACATTACGGTGAGGTCCAAAGACGAAAGAGAAGCAAGTAGGGGCCAGTAGGTGGCCTGTAGGTGGCCAGTAGGTACTTCCTTGTGTTATAGTCTATGACCGCACAGAGTAGCCACATTTTAAGTGAGGTTTCTTTATATTTGTATAAATTGTCCATTCTTATTTACGACGGATTATTATATTAACAAACACATACATTTTATTCAAATTCTGACACTTCCGTTATCGTTGTTGTTGTTGATGTTGTTGTTGTTGTTGTTGTGTTAGTGTTATCTGTAATCTGTTTATCTCATCACACAGCTTCTCTCCACACGTTGCTTAGCTCATCTTCCTTGTTATGGTGTTCAATAGTATTGAATCATTACATAATATTGAGGATATTGGTGGATTCTTTGGGAGATGTGATTGTTGCCACTCTTTTTAACTCACTTGTAAAAAAGGCCATATCATAAAGGTATAAGACTTAATACAATAAGAACAATGAAACACAGGAGCCGCACATTTAAACATTTAATTGCATTAAACAAAAAAGATTGCATTACAACTAGGTTTCCAATGTTTGACTTAATTACTTAATTACTGATGCATTCTGACAAAAATGGTGTATTGGTGTAATCTTAAAAACCCAACAAATAATCACTGTATTTAATAAAAATGCATTCGATTGAAAAGGTTACAAAACAAATATTCAAATTTCAAGTAAATAAAATTCCCAATATAATCCATACATGTGTGTGCTAAATGTCTTAATAATTTACTTAAATTAGGTGTTCATTCAAATTCATCATATCATTGATTGAGTACTGAACCTAGTGATGGAGACACACTGTTGAGACCATGTAACCTATGGAGACACTATCTTAAGACCATGTAACCTAGTGATGGAGGTCAACACTAACTCGACTATCAGAAGTCCAAAAAAACCCATCTTCTTTCATCTTCTGAGATAACATTTTGACATTTAAGGAAGCGTATAAAGTAAATCCATGCCATCCACCTCCATCTGTTTGGCAGAAGCCGAGCGTTAGATGTCCAGCCACAACCCCTGGTTATGGAGATACAAGAATTGCGTTTGGACAATCAACTCTCGACTCTGAGTTCCCCCGTGTGAGGAGCACCGGCTGGACCAAGGAGGTGAGACCACACAGCCACATCTAGCTCCAGGTAACACTAGGAGATATGGGAGACACTCTCGTACCTTATGCCACATGGTGATACATGCATTTGTACATGCAAAATACGTTTTGTTCAACAATTAGTTGAATATAATGTTGGCACATCCACATCCACAAACTAAACAATTGGTAAAGCAAAAATAAAAAATAAATCACAACAATTTATGAAAACAATACTTAATCATAAACATACTTACCATAAGCTTTTAAAGATTTAAAAAAGTTTACCAAAAATGCAGAAAGGAGAAAAAAAATTACGATAATCCCAAAGGGTTTTTTATTATCAAACATAGAACTATCTATGAATCTCTCGGTTTTAAACCTAGGTTAGGAACTGAAGTTGGTTAAGTCCTGCTGGACGTCCGTGAGGGACGGCTGCCTGCTCCTGTGTGCCTGTCCTGCGTGTGTGACCCTCCTTCCCTCTGTCCATCTCATTTCACGCAGCGCTGGGGTTACCTAAGAGACACGGCCTCAATGGAGAAAATCTGCCTTTCTGCAATTAAGTGTGAGAGTGAGGGAGGGCCGGGGAGGCGGGGGCTCAGAGGGAGTGGCCTCCACTCAGGGCAAGAGGGACACATGGCAGGTGAAGAGATGTCAGATTCTGTCATATTGTGTTTAAGTTTAAACACCACAATGCACTTTGGTAATGTGTCTACTTATGTTGTATTTCACATTTGTCGGGATTGATTAGATACAAAATTTCTCCGGCTGAAAAACGTTGTCAATATTTATATTCACTAGTAGATACATCTCAAC
Source organism: Gaidropsarus macrophthalmus (assembly GCA_027123715.1). Taxonomy (NCBI): domain Eukaryota; kingdom Metazoa; phylum Chordata; class Actinopteri; order Gadiformes; family Gaidropsaridae; genus Gaidropsarus; species Gaidropsarus macrophthalmus. Next base: position 404,256 of record JAOTIX010000120.1, read on the forward strand.
CATGTGGGCTTGTATTACAAAAGGATTTCCATCAGACATGAACCTGTATGCAGCTCAGCCTTCATGCAGTTCACCAGGGCTGTTTATTCTCTGAGTTTGTTTGTTGTAAATATTGCATCATGTTAAATATACGCGTATATTGTTATGGCCAATCTGAGAATTCCTTCTGAATTGGGATTAGGCCAAATGAGACGGCATTACACTGGTCCCAGTGGAGCTGGGTCAATGGCCGTGCCCGTGGCAGGAGAAGTGACCAGCAGGTTGCCATGGAGAGCGGCCCACAAAAGGGTGTGGCGTGGGAATGTGTCCAGGGGTCAGGAGTAAGGGGACAGAGGTCAAAGGTCAGAGGCAGCTGGACAGCACACAAGAGGAGAGGATGGTGAGAAGCGGAGAGAGAGGACATTAACATTGAACTGAGCGGCGCTTTGAGGAGACGCGGTCACTAAGCTGTGAAACATGACTAATGTCTGCGGGACACGCCCCTGAGAGCAGCTCTCGCTCCACACGGGCTGTTGCACTGGCATTTGTGGAGTTACACTTTATTTAGTATCATGTGCATTTCAGACCAAAAACCTTCAACAATGATTTCTAATTATTTGTGTCAAAGTGGAAGAGCAAGCAATTTGCCATCAATTGAAATAATTGGTTTTCGTGAAATGGAAGATTTAAAAATGTTTTGTTTATTAAAACCAACCACTGATACATTTGTCATTTCACGTGTGAACAGCATTTTAACAGATGAGTTTGCAAAATAATACTTATGATCGAGGAACTCGACCACCAACACAACAAGTGAATAGTCCTTAACGTGAGATTGGGGTCCCCTGGCCCTCAGATGATCTGAATGGGCTGAGGAGGGCCAGGCGGGCGGGGGGGCCACAGGCTGCTGCTGAAGGTCAAGTCACGGGGCAGAGCCCGGTGGTCTGAAAAAGATTCTCAGGGTCCAACTTAGGGGGTCAATATGCAAATGTTCACCCCCAAGTGAAAGGCAAAGGGTGGATCAATGTTCTCACATCACTCTGCTGCCCATGACTGTGGAGGGGTACGCCTCCGCTCCACGGCGTTTTCATATTCAATGAATTCAGGGAAACAAAGGGAGTGCTCGCCGCATGTGCGCGTCTTCTCAAAATCAGGAGGGAAAGCAGGACATGAGAGGCTGCCTAACACCTAACACCTGCATGCATTTAGTTCAAATCAAACCCCCAAAACACAGCCTGTGTCTGGGGGTCCTGCAGGGTTGCCCCCGTGCCGTCACAAGAAAACTTCTGGGAGTGCAATGGGTTTAAGACTATTCAGAGAGACTGCGTGCTTTTGTACATGAGGGTTAGATCAGGGCCTGTGCTCAGTGCATGTAGCACACAGGAAGTTGAGTCGCTCTGTCCCGGATAAACCCACCCACTGCCACCCCCCGGTGGCGTCCAGCGCCCCTGCCACGCCGCAGTTGTACTCCCTCCCGGTGCCGTGACCCGGGGCCCAGTTCTGGTAGCAGCCGTCGCCCCACTCCACCCAGAACCAGAGCTGGAGGCTGCAGGAGTAGCGGAGGCCCAGCCAGACGCGGGCCGAGGTGGCGCCGGTGGCTGCGCGGACCACCCGCTCCTGGAGCTCCTGGCTGTGGACGGAGGCCAGGCCGGAGTGGTGGGCCCCGCAGTAGGCCCAGGCTTCCACCCACGACAAGTTCCTCTGGATCAACACCAGATTACCTTCAGGGGGGAACAGAACAAATATGTCATCGTATGTGTGCTGTTGGGACAACTGAGACAACTATACCCGGGTGGGGACATGGGTGGGGGGGGGGG
>JAOTIX010000120.1:480151-495132 GCA_027123715.1 Gaidropsarus macrophthalmus
CCCCCCTCCACCTCCTCCCCCACCTCCCCCCCCACCACCCCAGCCCGCCCCGCCCCCCCCCCCTCCCCCCCTCCCCTCCCCCCCGGGTTCCCCGGGACCGCCTGGTGTCTCTTCAGGTGTTTGCGGTAGACCCGGGCGCCGCTGAGGTTCTTCTGGCAGGTGTGGCAGTAGTAGGGCCGCGAGGAGGAGTGCGTGCCCACGTGGTAGTTGAGCTCCAGCGGCCGGCTGAAGCTCTTGCTGCAGAAGGGGCAGGGGAAGCGCACGCCCGTGTGCACCAGCTGGTGGCCCTTCAGCGAGCTCAGCTGCTTGAAGCTCTTGTGGCAGACGGGGCACTGGAAGGGCCGCGTGTCGGCGTGCAGCCGCTGGTGGCGGCGCAGCGCGCTGGAGAAGGTGAAGCTGCGGCCGCACAGCGCGCAGGTGTAGGGCCTCTCGCCCGTGTGGATGCGCATGTGCTCCGTCATGTGCACGTGCTGGACGAAGCTCTTGCGGCACACGGGGCACTGAAAGGGCCGCTCGCCGGAGTGGACGCGCAGGTGCTTCTGCAGCGCCGACGCCTTCAGGCAGTCCCGCCCGCACACAGGGCAGCCGTGGCGGGGCTTACCGCAGCCCCCCACCTCCACCGCCGCCACCTCCACCGCCGCCGCCGCCGCCGGTGGAGCATCCCGCGCCTTCTGGGCTGCAGCACACACAGAACACGAACGCTGTCACCCAATATTCAAATATATATGCGAATAGTTTTTAAAAACAGATATTCGACTGTGAAAATGGGGGGAAAACACCCGCACGAATGAGGGGGAGCGCGAGAGAGAGAGAAAGAGAGCGAGGTCTGCGGTCTTGTTTTTGTGAAGGTAATATGTTCCCAAATATGTTTAAACTTAAATAAACAACCTGAAAGTATGTCTGGTTGTATTAGTTTGTCCTGTTATTGACGTAACAGGACAATAGAGATATTCAAATATATTCTAATATATGTGTGTTTTTTAGAGGGAATATTCGAATGTGAGGGACAGGGCTGAGGTCCGGACCACAGGCCTACAGGAGGGTGTGCTCACACGGCCGGCCATGTCACCGTGCGCCCGACAGGAGTGAGGTGGGTCAGCGGGGGGTCAGGACTTTTTACGATTTGATAAGCGGTGGATGGGCCCTCACCGGTTCTGGACGGAGACTTCCAGTCCTCCTCTTCACCGTCCGAGTTGATCAGACCGCTGACGTCGTCCTCGCCACGCTCGGCTGGGCGGTCCTCTCCGTCCTCCAGACCGCCGGCAGGGTCACCGTGGCGACCGGCAGACGGCTGGCCGCTGAGGTCACACGGTTCTGAGGCTGCTGATTGGCTGACCAGATCCTGGAGGGAAGGAAGGAAGGAAGGAAGGAAGGAAGGAAGGAAGGAAGGAAGGAAGGAAGGAAGGAAGGAAGGAAGGAAGGAAGGAGGTGTTGTGTTCATGTTGAGTCATTTCAGATTCTGAGGAGATCAGCTGTCACTCAAAGATGAGGCTGAAATGTTCAACAAGAGTATGATGGACGACTCTGAGGAGAGGAGCCTGAAAATGAGGACCTCCTGGTGGGTCATGTGGGATCCCTCTGACCTGAGCGCCCACGTGTTCCGGCGGCGCGGTCCTGGCCGGGCGGTGGCTCTTCATGTGCTCCCTCAGCAGGCAGGGCCGGCGGAAGCTCCTGGAGCAGACGGTGCAGGGGTGGGGTCTCTGGGTGGGGTGGGCCTGGGCCTGGTGCTGGGCCTGGTGGTGGGCTTCCAGGCTGGAGGAGGAGGAGAAGGCCTTGTGGCACAGGGAGCAGCAGAAGATGCTCTCGCTGGTCCTGGATGGATCTCGGAGCCGGGGCGAGCGCTTCCTCACAACGGCCGCCGTCTCATCTGACATCACATCACGTCACATCACATCACGTAACATAACATTACACCTTCTCAAATCACATCACATCATTCTACTGAACTCTTTCTATCTTAACTTTTTTATTGAGTATTTATCATTATTTGGACTCTCTATTCCATCAGGTGACATTACATCTCATTCCATTGCATCACATGACAGCTCATTATTTTACATACATCACATTCATTTAGCTTTTGTCCACCAGGTGTGCATGGGTGCATTCAACAATGGAGATATGACCAAACAAGTGCAAGGATCATCCAAGTAGTGGAACTGCCTCCAGTGCAACATCATACAAACAACAGATAGTGTTTTCATTATGAAGGACAGAAAACAGTAGAGCTTCTGTATTGATGCATGAAGGTGTGATTAACTGTGGATAATAGTACAGTTGCTGAATTTTACATCATGCGTTAGCTCTATAAGCAATCTGCATGTCTGTGTTGACCCATTCTTCCAAAGTGACTTGCAGTGACATGAACGGGTCACCTGGACGCAGGTAGGGGTGAGGACATCTGGCTCTAGGATGAGTACAGGTATATATGTGTCAGACCCAGTACCTTTCCCCTGGGAGTAGAATATTCCAGCGACTCCATTATGCTTCCATCTCTTCATATGCATCTCATAGAGTTGGTGGGTGAAGGGTTCAAGGGTAAATATCCACGCTTACCGGCAGGGTGACCAGGAGACCGGTCCAGTCCGTCTGAGAATAACACGACACCAGAGTCCCCCTGGTCCTCATCAGCCCTCAGCACCAGGACCCTCTTCCTGCGACCCCGAGAGCCTGTAGACCCTGCCTGCTGGGACACATGGAGGAACTGATGAGTTCATGATGGTGCAAGACATTATAGAACACATCTCCAAACACAGAAGTAGCAGCAGTTTCTAAAGCATTTCTGCAATGATGTCACACTAGCTGAAAGCAATGTCTTGTTATCAGCATATTGGCTCAATATTAGCAGCATAACATTAATGAATGTGTTGAAATACAAGGGCAGAAGTGGTGGAACTGCTCAAACTTATTCATTGACAACCGCGACCATAGAGAGGTGTATCTATATTGTGCATTAATGGACATTGACATTAAGAATGACTAACTATGACACCATTTACTGTACATGCTCCACAATCTGGTCTCTACAGGACTGGGATCAGCTCTAACTCGTAGTTATCAAAGTTAAACCTCGTCATCACCATGCAACTCGTGCATTAGTGTGGTTGTCAGTCATGTTACCATGGTAGCAGGAGCTCCAGGAGGCTTCAGACGTCCTGTCAGACGGAGATCAGCTGTCTTTTTGTTTTTAGCATTAGCGCATCGGTACGGCGGTGCAACCAGCAAACATGTCCGACTGGCAAACAAGGTTGTGTATGTGCTTTGGGGCCTTTTAAATAATTAAGATAAGCAAATATCGCTGTCATGGTTGTTTATTGAAATTAACAAACAGCGTTTAAATTGTCAGGGACACTTTTTAAATACAATGTTAGCAAATGGGCAACTGCTAATATAACAGAATAAACCAGAGTAGAATTTGATCTTTTGACATGCCTATGGTGCATCTGTCTTTGTGAATCATCGTTTAATTTATTTTGCCTACAAAAATGCCAATAGTTATATACGGGACTATGGATATTGTCCAGTCCTCTTACAGATGGCTCTGAAATACATCCCTAAAATTGGATAGATTAGACACAGCGGCATTAGCACATCCAGATTACAACATAGTTTATTTATATTGTGTTTTGTTGCCAATGCACTGTATAAATGCATTGTGCTTGAAAGTTTATAAAAATATAACAAAAAGATGCACCATCAATTTAGTCCACTCAAGGACACACACTGGATTTACACAACGCATTTATTGAAACAGCCGTGGCAGTGTCAGACCTCGATCATACACACCGTTTATAACACACAACAAATAAACAAATAAACAAACTGTCCGCGCTCCAGCCACGGCGCTACTGCTTCTTCTTCACCACATGGGCACAGTCATACTTCCCGCGCACCACGGTCAGCTTGACCCCCGGCAGGTCCTGCGTCCTTCCTCCCTGGACCAGAACCACATTGTGCTCCTGGAGGTTGTGGCCCTCCCCGGGGATGAAGACCACCGCCTCCTTCCCGTTGGACAAGCGGACGCGGGCGCACTTCCTGTTGGCCGAGTTGGGCTTCTTGGGCTTGCGGATCATGGTCTTCAAGATGACCGCCTTGAGCTGGGGCCGGCCGAAGGTGGCCCCCAACTTCTTAGGCGGTGGAGGCGGCTTCCCCTGGCGGTGTATCTGGTTGAGAGTGGCCATGGTCCGGGAGAGCAGGGGCCCGGTCCATGAAGGGGCAGCCTGGGACACTGGACCGAGAGACCGCCCACAGGTTAGCATTGGATTACAGAGTCCCTGGACAGGACTCCCGACTTAGGCTAAAGGAAGCGGAGGAATATCAATTCATAAAATCCCAAATAGACGAGCTTCAAAATAAGTTATATTGCTGCACGAAGATCGTTGAAAACCACCACTGGACAAGAGTGCGGAGAACCTCATGCACTGCACAATAAAGACAACAACGATGCTTATGGCCAATAGTTTAACTGTTACTTTAGTTCAAGGTGGAAGAAAAGCGCTACACATATCAGCCTATTCTTTCATATTTTCTAGGCTGATCTGATGGATCAAGGATTTCTTCACCTGCACTACATGTTTGGATGTGCATGCCCTCAGCCTCATACTTTTCTAGATGTGCACACAAAACCACAACTGATAGAGCTGATCCTGTTAAATTGGGTCGGGTCACGCTGTAGTTAATGTATATAAAATGAGTTCTGAAAATCAAGACCACAGTCACATTAAAATGAAACCACACTGGCATCTGTGTGAATAGCATCATCTGCAGATGTGTGGGTGGTGGGGATCCACATGCCTTGTAGTAACGACGACAGCAGCGGCCTCAAACCCCACGACGCCATCATGAGTCCTGCAGAGAAACACACCACAACAAATCAAACACACTTCATATCAAACCACCGATACAGTCTGAACCCTGAGATGACCTCTGCTGTACATCATGTGAAGATAGTGAACATGTTGTAAAATAGAAGCTTCTGCAACACCTCATGAACTGTTATTCGGCAGGTCATGGTCATAATAGTTCATTTAATGTTGTATATTTCACTATACTAAGGTCCCCAGTGTGTACCAGTGAACAGGGGTGAGTCCATACAGACAGGACGTCACAGAGGTTATCCTTACCTTTACGTTAAGAGTCTCCACGGCCGTGACACTTCAACCCCAGAATCATAAACCACAGCATGTAAAGGAATCGTGTTCAAATCGACTTGTAATCGCTAAATATCTGTTATTTAATTTCGATTGAAAGAATACAGTTCGCAGCAAGGACTGCGTGCCGCAGCGCGGGGGTCAGTGTTGGGAGACGCACACAGACCACTTCCGGAGACAGAGAGACCACTTCCGGGTCTCCTTTCTTCTGTGTTGTTATTTGGCGGTTGAAACAACTTATAGCTGCATTGCCGCCATCTCGAGCGTGTATCGAGTGTGGATGAAATAACAATCTCGCTACTTAACATAAATACGTAGAATAAATAAATATAAGACAATAATCTTATCGAATACGATTTTTCACTTCCTGGTCGGAGTCAGCTCGACAATAAAACGCCCACACTGCCCCCTTCAGGACAAACACAACCACCACGTAATTACAGCTATTACCAGTTATTTAATATAATGCCAAATTATGTAATCTAAATAATACACGTAGTTATGCAATACATAAATGAAATTGTAGAATTGATTCCCTTTTCAATTTCCGTGTGTCAGTATTTAATATTAGCAGATTTGATAACATTATCACTTATTACTGATGTCTATGTAATTATTTAATAATAGTGTTACAATAAATTATTGACTCGTGGTTGTGGTGATTAACTAAATGATTAACTAAATTGACCATGAAGTCATAAACATTATAGGTAAAACAGAAGATGTATCAACCAAGTGATCAATCAGATAGTTCATCTTTCAGACTCATTATAAGACATGTGGCATCCATTAAACAGGGATAAGGGATATCACTGAATATATGTCTCAACCACAGAAAGGGTAGAGCTACTTTAAATATCACAATTGAAGGTTTTTACTCGTTCAAAAAGTATATTCAATTTCGACCAATAGGCCTAGACCTATTGAACTATTCCAGACACCCTATATGGCTTATTGGTATAAAATACCCTCATTTACCTAGACCCATAAAAGTGTTTGGGTTGTAAAACTAACCTTCATATCAGGATGTTGAAATGCAACTTTATGACGATGACTTGATTATGAATACAATGTATGAAGAGAAACCGATCAGAGGAACTTGGACTATCAGCAGGCTAAGTGGTTCTCAAATGGGGGAGCGCCCCTAGGGAGTACTGCAGGGGGTACTGAGAAGATTTCAAAAAAATGTGTTACTTTTTAAAGTATTGGTTATAAACTATAAACTATATTTTAGACGGGGTACACGACTAGAAAAGGGTTGAGAACCACTGGGCTATATTGTAGAACCTTTAAAACGAATTCATCATTCATACACGAGGACTTCTCCCATGCAAGAACCGCTTCTGAACAATCCAGTTATCAGACATGTAACCTTTTGACGTGATAAGAGTCATAATCGAGGTGACAAGGGCCTCGTATCCAAGGTCATATTCATTAATCACCTGGAGCTAATCTCAGAGATAAACTCACCTGCTGTCATCACTCTGGACTGGACCTGGACCCAGGACCTGGACCCCAGGCTGAAGCTCCCAGTCGTCGAGATGCGGTTCAACCTGTTGCTGCTGATCGCGACCGCGGCGACCGTCGCGGGAAAACCCACGACGAGCCGGACCAGAACCCACAACAAGCTGCTGCTGATCTCCTTCGACGGGTTCCGGTGGGACTACGACCAGGACGTGGACACGCCGAACTTGGACCAGCTGGTTCGGGATGGCGTGAAGGCCAAATACATCTCCCCTCCGGCCATCACTATGACCTCCCCGTCCCACTTCACCACCATCACCGGTAGGATCCGGGCTCCTGACTAGCCCTGGTCCCCTAGACCAGTGGTTCTCAAACTTTACTAGTGCAGGGCAGGCGTAAAAAATACGAAGAACAACTTTAAACAGACGGAGACCGGGGGTAAAGTTGGACAGTGAGTCTTGGCTTTTACGGTCGGTAGTCTGTCCTCCTTGGATACAATGGGTAGAAACATTTTCATGCAGTAAAATGTGCAGACAGATGTTCGTTATCGCGATAACAGGAGACAGGAGTTGCTATCGTTTGAGAAATCCTCGTCCTTGAACGGGATGTGTATTCGCTGCAGGTGTTGCTATCTGTTGAGAAAAACGTGTCCTTGGTTTATGCACTCCTCAGCACACTCTTATGCGCAACAGGCCCATAGGTCAATCAGGCCTGTATAGGAGGGGATCACATTTTTCTACCCCTCTAAGATATTTGTTTAAGCTGAGTACCCCCTTCACCGGCACAGACATTTTTTTTGGTAGAAAAATAAAGATCATTACCATAATTAATGGATGTGCATTCTATTTGGCAGTGTCAACATCAACATTAAAAGGATGCAAAAACTCACAATTTAGTGAGTATTTGCTCACTTGTTCACTAACTTGTATGTGAGTATCTAGATGTAACAGATTTTATTTACGTGGGATTATTTTATAATTGTTCATAACTAATACTTTAAAAAAGTAACACATTGTTTTAAATGTTCCGGAGTACCCCCTGCAGTACTACAAAGTACCCCTAGTGGTACGCGTACCCCCGTTTGAGAACCACTGCCCTATACCAGTGAGGCTAGTGAGGACTCATTGGATAAGATATGGACACGTCTGGGATTCTGTCATCCACTTTATTAAATGTTGTTCTACTTAAAACCATGTCTGGATGAATAGAGTTTTATTTAGGCTTGTTTACTGCCTTCGTGACATTATTCGTCACATATCGTCATGTTTTATCTTCTCCTCCGTGTTAACCTGTTGATCAGGTGCTCACCTAACAAGGTCTGTCCTCCCTGTGACCAGGCAGATGGATTGAGGACCATGGTGTGGTTCACAACATGATGTACAACTCCAGCACCAACCTCAAGGTCCCCCACAAGGCCACCATGACCAGGTCCGAGTGGTGGGACAACGGGGTCCTGCCGTTGTGGATCACAGCCCAGAACCAGGTAGCCTCCTGGTGCGGTGGGACTCCATGACGTTCACCTTTACTGGCTAAAGAGCCTGTAAAAAATCATCAAAGTTTACAGTGTTATCAGGTATCATATATCATATACTATTTAACAAACTGAATGAATGAACTAGCTTCATCTACTACTACGGTGAAAGGCAAAGTCTGTAGTACACAGCGATGTGGTTCAGCTGTTTTTGTCGAACATCAACGAACACCAGTGACCACTCGGTGAGTTTCACAGCTTTGCGAACAAACGTTTAATACAATGTTGTTTTAGGAGCGATGATTCGTGCCTATGGACCTCTACACTGGGGCTAGCAAAAAACCTAAAATGATCCAAACACAGACAATTTGGCGAAATGAACACCTGAACCGATCTATTCCATGGTAAACAAACTGGAAATAAGGCTTGCAGTGTAAAATACCGGACTGTGCCTTTAACTAACCCGTTGACTGCTGGACGACTCAGGGGCTGAAGACGGCGTCATTCTACTACCCGGGAGGCGGGGTCAGCTACGGCGGTCAGCCTGTGGACCGCGCGCTGGTGGAGACGACGGGCCGGCCGGACGACAACGAGACGGAGTGGCGGGCGAACGTGGACAAGGTGATGGGCTGGTTCTCCCAGGAGCACTTCGACCTGGTCACGCTGTACTACGGCGAGCCGGACAACGTGGGCCACGCCAAGGGCCCGGACCACGCGGACAGGAAGCAGATCATCCGGCAGATCGACCGCACCGTGGGCTACCTGCGGCACGCCATCGCCCGCCACGGCCTGGCCGACAGCCTCAACGTCATCATCACCTCGGACCACGGCATGACCACGGTGAAGAAGAGGCCGGCCGTGGATGAGATCATCCTCAACAAGTACCTGAACCTGCTCAAGCTCACCAGCTTCGAGATCCTGGACTACGGCGGCTACGGCATCGTGACGCCACGGCCGGGCAAGGACCAGGAGGTGTTGGACCTGCTGTCCAGGGCGCCCAACCTCACCGTGTACCACAAGGACAAGCTCCCGGAGAGCTTCCACCTGCGGAGGAGCGACCGCATCACGCCCATCCTGCTGGTCGCTGATCTTGGCTTCAACCTCAACTCTGTAAGGCCGTCCCTCCTCAGCCAGCGCCAGGAATACGCTGTGTTTAACCACTATAATGATACCATACCAACTTTATTTATAAAAGTGTTTTGAAACAGCCAAAGCTGACACAAAGCGCTGCACACCACAGACATAAAGGCATAAAATCCAAAACAGAGAAAAATGTAACAAAACGACACAAATAAAAACTATTGTACAATAAAAGAACTAGAATCAATGAGTCACTGATAATGAACTTATCTTGTTGGCAAGATGTTTCTCTGTTAATATATGTAATATGTCTCTGTTCATGTATCTAATATATCTCTGTTAATGTATCTAAGGATTTGCTATTATGATTAATTAGAATTAAGTTATCTGAAACCGGTTTCTTCGAGATCCCCTGAATGGAGACTATCTCTACACGCTGACATGGTTCAAACCATGAGCGTCATTCCGTTGAGGTCCTTCACAGCCCTGCTCTCTTTCCCCAGAGGTTCATCGTCTACGTGAACAAAGGAGACCACGGCTTCCACAACGGGGAGATGGACATGAAGATGATCTTCAGAGCCTTCGGACCGGACTTCAAGAGGAACTATGTGGCGGAGCCATTCGACAGCGTCCACATCTACGCCCTGATGTGTCACCTGCTCCACATCCAATCAGAACCCAACAACGGATCCCTGGCGTTCACCGAGGACATGCTGCTCCGAGACGGTACAGACCAAGCTGAGACGACTGAGAGACACAGACAGAGAGACACACAGACAGACAGAGACACACAGATGGAGAGACAAACAGACGTACACACAGAGACACAGACGGAGAGACACACAGACAGCGAGGCAAACACGTACACACAGCCAGAGACACACAGATGGAGATTCATTCCATTGGAATCCTTCCAGTAATTATTATTCAATTAACTCAATTTCAGTGAGGTTACATGTCGTAGTTGGTAATAAGTGACATCACTTGGTGACTATCTTAGCCGATCACAAATAAGAACATGCTGAGAAAATGTTAACATGTTCTTCATTGTTATGCTTGATGGATTCACACACGTTTTTCAACCATATCATTCTAGTCTTTGGCTGTTCTTTATCATCTAACCATCTCTCCTCCCTCCCTCCCTCTCAGGTGCGGTTCAGGGCCAAACGGCTGTGTCTCTGCTAGCCTCGCTGGCCATTTACCTTCTGACCGTTAACTAGTGTGGACGTTCTGACGTTCTACTGCAGACAGAACACCACACACACACTGAACAAATCCAACTCCCGTCAGTCACTGTGGCTGGAAAACCTCTGCTGAAGAAATATATAAATTATATAAAATAATTACATATAATATATATAATTTCTTTCATTTTGATTTACTTGAAAAAGTCTATTTGAAAACCATTTATTTGCACCAACAGGAACTTTTATTTGTATACAGTTCCAGTAAATATTTTTTCTGTATTAGCAGAAGTCTTCAATACTCATCTCGTTTTGTATGCTTACTGGAATCACTATTTTGAACAATATAATAGACTAGAGACTATTTTGAACAATATAATAATCTTTATTGGGTAATTTAAAGAATTCATATTATAAAAGCAACATTGATACAAATATCCCCTAGAATCGTCATACAAGGTCTACAAATAGCAGTACAAAATCAGCACAAGTATAGAAAGTCTTCATAAATGTCACTGAGGTGATTTGTGTAAAGCCACGTTAAATACAAGCTGTGACTCCATTGGTCATCTGCGGGTGAAATTGAACAGGTGACAAATTGAACAAGTCCTTTCGGACTGGAATGCAGAGCGCCCTCTAGCGTAGGGTTCAGACCACCGCAGTTTATGGCGAAACTTTTTCTTTGGTCCCAGTCACCACTAAGTACCTGAAGAATTAAACAGCAGCTTCCCTTGAAGGAGAAGTATTTGCTGAATGATGAAGTGGGACAGTTATGTGGAAATCCTGGACATTGGAGCTTCCACATATATGCATTTAATTTGAAGCTGTTGCAGACCACAGAGTGAAGGGCTGTAAATAAGATGCTGGAATGGTTTCATTACAACAGTTTAGAAATTGTGGAAATGCTGAGAAAGTGTCAAATACGGACAGACCAGCATATATTTGATCCGTTAAACTAAAACAATTGTTGAAAGTTCTGAATGATCTTGAGGTCCATCTTTGGTTTTCAATGACCTACTCCAGGAAATGCCTCAGCGTCCTTCATCCGCACAGTCCGTTTCTCTAAAGAGCGGTCATCACTTTTTCCAGATTCATAAATGACCCCTTGCTGAAAGGTCAAGTCAGTCTGTTGTTGTAAGAATGCTGGACATTTTACAGTGTAGAAAGATCTGGGTTCCATCTTTCAGTAGTCTCATGTAATCTAGGATACCTATACGTCCCATATTCCTATGTTTAGCACAATATATTGCATTGTTTCTATAATTAATAAAAGTCAAACAATGTCAATAAAACACCTTAAATCAAACATTGAATGTGCTACAACAACTCAGAATGTTTAAAAATGGAATCAAAATGCACTGATCTCTAAATAAATTAAGGTTTCGACAAAACAGGGACAATAGAATTACACAAAACAATCATAATGGGTAACGGAATATGACCATATATAATTATGTACACCTCACGGTCTACCTGGCCGTAAACCTTTCAGTACCGTCTGAAAAGGTGTGAATGTTTCAGATTAACCAACTCCATGATGTAGAGACACAAAAACAATACTCAGTACACCCAACACTCAGGTAGTGTGAGTCTCTGCTGGCAGGGTCTTAGTATTACAAACAAAAATAGTGAGGCAGTGTGAATATCACTTTCATACAGAAGACCAACTCTCTGTAAAGGTAACGGCTATGGTCACTGCATATGTAGGCAAAGTATTTGTGAATGAAAAAAATCATAGTAAAATTGTAAATTAGAAATGAAAGAAATGCTCACTTCCTCATAACCTAGAACGGTATTGATTCTGATTTAAAATTGTGACAAAGTTCAGGTAATCTTTCAAAACACTGGAAACAGTTTTGTTCTCTCTGGTCTGTGGGAATATGTTTAGTGAGTTCTGAGTGTGCGGCGCTGAATGTGTCCTGTCCTCATGAACGTCTGAGTCTGAGGGCCCTCAGACCTCGTGGAAGGCATTAAGGCGCACATTCAAAGGCTGGATTGGTAAAACTACAAATAAAACTATTTAGAACTGCACAGTACACCGTAATAAAAACGATAATAACTCTCGACCGTGCTGGCTAGCTCTCGGGTCGACCGTAAAACGGGAGCTGGAGGCACTTGAACACGAAGCATGGCTGTGGGCCGCAGACCGGAGCAGCTAAACATGGACCAGAACAGCTAAACACGGACTGGAGCCGCTAAACACGGACCAGGAGCCACTAAACACGGACCCGGAGCGGCTAAACACGGACCGGAGCAGCTAAACACGGACCCGGAGCCGCTAAACACGGAACGGAGCAGCTAAACACGGACCCGGAGCCGCTAAACACGGGGCGGAGCCGCTAAACGCGGGCCCGGAGCCGCTAAACACGGACCCGTAGCCACTAAACACGGGCCCGGAGCCGCTAAACACAGACCGGAGCCGCTAAACATGGACCGGAGCCGCTAAACACGGACCGGACTAGCTAAACATGGACCCGGCGCTGCTAAACACGGACCGGAACAACTAAACACGGACTGGAGCCGCTAAACACGGACCCGGAGCCGCTAAACACGGACCGGAACAACTAAACACGGACCGGAGCCGCTAAACACAGACCGGAACAACTAAACACGGACCGGAGCCGCTAAACACGGATCAGAGCCACAGGGAGAAACAGTTGTTTCCCAGACCTGACATGTCTCTTCTATGGAGGCTGTATAGGAGGAGGTATCTCAAACATCTTCTCTAAAACACGAACAAAAACACCAATTATGAAATGAATTTGGTCTAAAAAGAGATAATTTCACTTCTTAGTCGCACAGCATGAAGGCCTCAGTCAGGTGTGTGTGTGTGTGTGTACCATACATGTGGGTTCGTCACACGGCTGTCCATAAAACGGCGCTGTGGAGCGAAGGCCTCCGACGACGTAGGAGGTGAACTGGGCACAGCACCCACTGGCCCCCCGGGGTCACATGGCGGTCTCAGAGTTCACCACCCTCACCCCCGCCCCCTCCTCCTCCATGTTGACGAGGACGCTGGGCTGCACCTCCTCCGGCCTGCTGGAAACACACACACACACACACACACACACACACACACACACACACACACACACACACACACACACACACACACACAGAGCTCACCATCACCATGACAACCACCAGCATTACCACACTCGTCGCCATGTCGACCACCAGCGCCCAACTGAACAGAGGGAGGGTGGGTGTGTTGGCATGGTTACCGGGGGCTTGGCCTGGGGGACCTGGAGGAGAGGGCTTTCCACACGCCGGTCCTGGACATCTCGTCGGAGATGTTCACCATGGACGGGTCCGCTCTGGGGAAACACACGTGTTCACACGGCCACGGGTCAAAGGTCACCCAAAAAGTGTGCTGCGTGGATCCCCCTAGTGGTCACTGTGTGTGTGTGCGTGAGTGTGTTTGTTTGTGTGTGTGTACCTGTGTGTATGATTGTGTGTGTGTGCGCGTGTGTACGTGTGTGTGTGTTTGTATGTGTATGCGTACCCTCCTTTAAGGCTCTTGGTCAGGTCCTCAGAAGACTGAAGTAGTCTCTTCACCTCCTGTGAACACACACACACATACAGGTCAGAGGTCAGAGGTCCAGGGCCGTCTCTCCTCTGCCCTCCAGGAGGAGACCCACCTCCTTCTCCCTCTTCTTCTTGTCGTCCTCCCTCTTCTTGCGGCCCTCTGGGATGAGGTCGTCCAGCCAGCTCAGCTCTCTCTTGGTGAAGCAGAAGTCCAGAAGCTTCCGGATGAACACCAGCGCCAGCACCTACGGGACGCACCGCACAGACCTCAGGACAGGAGACCTCAGGAACCCACCCAGACCCCGAACACAAACAAATACAGACACCCACACACAGGAACAAAAACAAATACAGACACCCATACACACAAACAAATACAGACACCCATACACACAAACAAATACAGACACGCATACACACAAACAAATACAGACACGCATACACACAAACAAATACAGACACCCATACACACAAACAAATACAGACACGCATACACACAAACACAAACAAAAACAAATACAGACACCCATACACACACACACAAACAAAAACAAACAACAAACAACAAGACCCCCCAGTTACCATCATGGGGAATACGACGGCGGCGGCAGACGCCTTGATGACCCACAGCAGCGTGAGGCAGGTGAGCTGCAGCAGGCTGAACAGGTGCACCTTCCACAGCGGCACGTAGCGCAGGTAGATCAGGTCAGGCTGGTGCTTGGCCGGCATGCAGAACAGCTTGATGCGGTCAAACAGCTGTCGCACGCACACACAAGCGCAAACACACACAAACACACATAAATACACACACACACACAGACAAACAGACACAAATAAATAATATATATATACAAACAAACACTTCTGCTTTGCGTCGGACCTTGAACATTTTCCAAAAAAGAAAATGGTACATGAGTTAATAAAGTAAACAAACATGATGAGTAAAGTTAATCATCAAACATAACCATCGACCCCGGGTCGTTGAGCCAGCCAATCAGGGAGAGCTCCTCAGTCAATACATATCGACAACTGAGTGTGTGTGTGTGTGTGTGTGTGTGTGTGTGTGTGTGTGTGTGTGTGTGTGTGTGTGTGTGTGTGTGTGTG
>JAOTIX010000120.1:668711-679428 GCA_027123715.1 Gaidropsarus macrophthalmus
GATTAAACGGAAACCATTATGGATTATTCGATTAAATCAAATAAATTACAGATAAATATGACATGCATAATTTATGAACTACTGTTCTGGACCTGAAATTCTGAAGGCAGGATTTGGAGAAGTGGTATAGCTTACTTTTTGGTGGAACACATTTGAAGAAATATTTATGACCCCCCCCCCCCCCAATGTTGACCTATAGTTGGCGCCACTCCCAGTATTTGATTGATAGATTTGATTTGATCAGTGATGTTTTCATCGACTCTTATCGTCCAATCAGCAGGCTGGAGGTACAAAAGGCGCAGGAACATCCCCACCAAGGAGGAGCTGGACCAGGAGATTGATGAGTACATGTCCTCGTCCAAGAGGTCCCTGGACGCCCAGCTGGAGGCCTACATGGCCGCGGCCGGGGATCTGGCCGGGGGAGACCCAGATAGTTTGTTATATTGAATCTTTGAGGCGTGCGTGTCCACCCTCGGTCAGAACAGCTGATTTTATTCGTTTTCCCCTGTTAAAAAGATACACTTGTGCTGTATCTTGCGATGCTTTATTTTAAGGTTTGTGTTCAGCGTGTGTTCTGTGATTTTCAACTTGTTTGTGTTCAATTAAAAGAAGGCTGTCTAATCACCTGATCTCCAGTGCTGCTGTTCTCTGGGTATGCAGGTGGTGGGCGGGCCTGTGTGCTTACTGCACCGTGCTGCATAAGGTTTGCAGGTTTGAGTTGGTCCCGACACAAAAGTTGTATTTTTTTAATCCAGATTATATTGTAGCGTATATAGCACAACGAGAACGCTCCCACTGACACCGACCTTTCAGCCTCTGCTGATTGGGCCAGCCCTCCTTCGATGTCATCATATCTGTCTATCAGATTTAACGGCATGTCTTCATGCACAGTACAAATCGAGTTCCCTATATGCAGTACTCCACTCCCAATTTCACACCCAGCACAGGGTGTACAACTAACACCTTCCACACTATATCACAAATGTGTCTCTGTGTTGACCAGGGAATTTGAGGCTGGAGCAGGGGTGTGAACCGTTAATTATAAAAATGAAACCGCAAAAGAAAAAGCATTTGAATGAATGCATGGGCCTCAGAGCTAATGAAAACGACAATTGGCTCTAACATGGGGGAAATGCAAATCGTGTTTGACTCCAGTCGACGGGATGCGGGGTCCAGGTTCTTCTGCTGGTCAGAAGCCTCAACCTCTTCTCTCAGCGGCTGGTCCATGTCTTCATTTGTTTTTGGTCCAATATAAAGGGTAAGTAAAATAATACAAACAGTAAATATAATGTACAAATATATCCCACTGGTGGCAGAAATCTGCCAGAGCCGTGTTCAATGTCCTCATGCAATGAAGATGTCATGAGGTTGAGAAACATTTTGTATACATATTGCACATGCTCCATTGCCCTCTTGTCTTTCCTGACGAGTGTTGTGACCAAAGCGCTTTACAATGTATACCTCGCATTCACTCATTCATACAATCATTCACACACCAACAGCGGGTCAGCAATGCAAGGCGACAGCCAGCATGTCAGGAACAGGTAGGGGTTAGGTGTCTTGTTCAGGGACACCTCAACACTCGGCTAGTAGGAGCCGGGGGTTCGAACTGGCAACCTTCCGGTTACTGAACAAGCCGCTCTACCCCATGAGCTAATACTGCCCCCATTTGTAGTTTGAATGTGAGTTAAAAAAAAACTACAAATACCATCCCACGTTCCCTAGATATATCCTCCCTTCTCCCCTGCTGGGAGGGGGGGGAAGGATGACTATTGATCATACCTGTGTTTTTTAAATCCAGACCTGTGGAGCTCACACTTATTGAAGGATATGAAGTGAGAGAGAATGAGGGTCACCAGATCAACACCGATGCCCTGCCAGGGGGGTGAAAGGTCAAACAGTCTTGGGATGTCAGGAGTCCTTTACCGTAATAAATCATGAAGAATGAAGCTGGACGAAAAACAATTTTCCTACCTTAGTGTCGACTGAGTCTGCACTGAAAAGCTCAATAGGTGCTGATGATGAAAGTTATTTTAGCCACACATATGACCAATATCTGTCCCCAACTAGTTTACACGCACGTCTATTCAACACGTGTGTTTTGTACCCATTTAAAGCAGAACATTATAGAATTGGGTTTTCAAATAGCAGGCCTTACTGTAGTCGTCGTAGTCTTTATAGTGGTATCCGTCATCCATGTCATAGTATTCATATGTTATGTTTTCCCAGTGTTCGTATTCTTCGGTCGAATCAATTCCTGCGGGAGCAGACACATTCAGTCTAAATGAAGAGCACAATACATTTTTAAGTTCAATTGCTTTATTTTGTCACACGCACACAAGGCACGGTGAAAGTTGACCCATCACACACACACTGCGCAGGGAGCAGTGGGCAGCAGCGGTGCCGCGCCCGGGGAGCAGTGTTTGTGGGTTAGGTGCCTTGCTCAAGGGCACTTCAGCCGTGGGTGTTGAGAGGGGGAAAGCTCTGTTCAGTCACCCTCCCCACCCACATTTTTTCTCCCTCTTGTCCCGGGAACCGAACCTGCAACTCACCGAGCACCCGGCTCACCATTAAGCCACAATTCTGATCAGATTCAAGGAAGTGTAGCCTACATAATAATCAGCCAATGGCTCTCCGTCAACTGTGAAGTAATGGACTAAATACACACACACACACACACACACAGTGGAGGCTAAACAAACGTTTTCATTTCCGATAGTGGGGGGTTTTGGCGCCCCTCTGGCCTTGTTGGAACTGCATGTTTTCATTACCTGACCTGAGCCTGCTTATGCAGGTCTGAAATATAATGATAGTAATCATATTTATAATATTAATTAATTAATATTTAGTGATTATTGCCAGCAGTTTGACTTCCCACAAGGACAGACTTATGTCATGGGCCAATGCACGCGATCCACAGTTAAGCGTGTTGGTGACCTGGCGTTCATGCAACAACATAAAAGAAAATACTTTTTTGGGTTATGGGACAAGATCAAGTCACTCAAAGAGATAAAGCTAACGTTTCCCAACCAGATCAGCCCCCAGTGAAGCTTTTCCAGTCACCCTCATCCTCAGATGCACACCCTCTCATGAAACAGTCTCACTCCACCACCTGACCGCTGCATCCTTTGAACCAGACACTGTTGCACCCGCAGCCTCTGTTTCCTGTATCTTGACTCAACGGCTTTGCACCAATCACAGCAACACCCTCAGGTGAAGCGAAACTAGAACCAATGTACAACACAACTGGATTTGACCTGTTTTTCTCCCTCCACTGAAGATGAATGATGCCTTATGCCAACGGTATTTTACCTGAATATGAAAGACCAGATGATGGATTTTGTCTTTATTCATAATCATAGCATGCAATCCCCTTTTCCTTCCTGATGTCTGATGTCAATGATAAGAAAATTCAACTTGGTTTCACTTTGCAGAGGCCAGTGTCTGCTTGGGTTGGGCTGGTTGTAGCTTGGATTCTACTCATGTTACTACATAATGGCAGTCGAGTGTGCCATAATGCTGTGGACATCCTAGACTCCCTCCAGACCTCCCTAAGACCTCCAGCACAAATCTTGTCTGGGGTTCTGCCATGGAGTCAACTGAATCTGGTGTGGCCTAAAAGTAAGGTAACCACAAAGATGCTAGACTGGGGAAAAAATGTTGGTAAATTCCGGAAACGTCTGGTATCGTGAGATGCTTAGGTTAGGTTATGTTTTGAGAAGTTGCGGTACGGACAGAGATATCATTTGCAACATGGATCAGGTCTTTCTGCCCTTGTTCAGGGAGGTTCGAAAGACCATGTCACTTAAATTGATAAAGCTTTTATCATGGGAACTCCATGTGTTCACTACCTGTCTATGGTCTACATTAATGTAGGACTAAATAAGAAAAATGCAGCGAATAATATCATTTTTCAAAGGGGTACTTGCAAGCAGTTTCACTTCCCATGTAGACAATAGGCAGCTAATGCAAACACATCCCCAAACTTACTACTCCTCCTACAAATGACTACTCCTTACACTCACACACACAAACAACTTCATGGTTAAACCATGTCCAGTCCAAACGGATTGTTCCGGTCCTGTCCGGTCTTGTGTCCAGGGAGTGGTCCTGGATGCACATCCCCAAATCAACACATGCACAGCACATGCACCAACGTACATACACACACGTGCGCACATCCCTTGTGACCTCACTGCTTTAAGGAGGCATGCTCAAGATTGATGCCTACAAAAGTGAAATGCCTGCTCATCAATTCATTTCTACAGTAGTTGTATTTGTGTAGCCCTTAATCAAAGTAAAAACAAAAATGAGACTTATGTAGAAACAAACAAGAGAATACATTTAGATATACTCGCCTACTTAGATATAATATATACCGTAATTAAATAAAAATAATGACCATAAATCATATTAATAATTAATATCACAAAATAATTTAAAAATGTGTTGATGCAGTGCAGTGCTCACCATAGCAGGGAAGCAGAAACGCTAGGCTCAAGAACCACAGAAGACTGTCCATTATTCCGTACACTCTTCCCCTCTCATAACACACACACAAACAAGCACCACAATCTCACACACAGCAGGTATATGTCTGAGCTAAGCGGGTGGTCATAAAAGAGGCGTGTCCTAGGAGGAAGGTTGGGCCTAGGAAATGGGCGTAGCTATGTTTTCCAGTGAATTCATTTGTCGAGATTGAATGTGAATTAGAAATGCGTTGAGACACGCTGGCTCATGGCTGGGAAAATATATGGTATGTATAACAGAAACCAGCCGGTTTTAAAAACACACACCCCCCCACAAACGCGTTAAGTAAACACAAACCTGTTGTGTAGAAGTTGAAACCTCAACTTAATAACTCCTGACAAACATTTAAAGTTAAATGTCTTTATAATATTATCCCCCAAAGTTCCTCAGGGTGTCTATGACACAAGTCAGTGCTCCTGCAGCAGAGATCAGCTGAAAAGCTAATAGCTAATAGCTAATAGCTAATAATAATTTTTCTCCTGGAAAGTAAAGAGCTGTTTTAAAAGGTACACATTAAAACATGTTAAGATGTACTTTTAATGTCAACGAGGTGCAAAAGTGTATTACAAAAGCATAAAATAGAGCTTGTTCATAAAATGAGGTCCTGTGTCAAAAATTCCAAAATACCCCTTTAATTAGATTCCCCTGTATGCTCTCTGATTGGGTCCTCATGCTCATTAACCCTTAATTTACCTGTATCGCACACCTCCTATAAAAGGTGCATGCATAGTTGGTGCTGTAGTGTGGCGAGGGACAAGGCATTCATGGAGGAACTGTAAAATGGAGTGTAAGGGGGCCTAAAGGCCAAAGGGTGAAGGTCTAAAAGACCTGAGAACCTAGCTGTCCAGATGGGGATAGTTTGAGGTCCCGGGTCTTGTACAAGGGCTTCCTGGTCCAACACTGAGAAAGTATTTTGATCCAAAACCGTTCCATGAAATGTAATTGAAGTGTTTAGGTTGGCATGTACATTCTCCAGCACAAAACTATGACCTTTGGGGAAGGTTTTTATTAATTAATTTGCAACAGTTGCCCTGCACTGGACCAGAAACCTACCGCACCTGGTCTGGACCAGTGACCCAAGGCCACCGGACCAAAACCTTGCCAGACCAGTGACCCTCCAGACCAGAAACTTATCGAACCTGGAAATGTACATGATCTTGGACCGATAGTTTGCATTATTATGTTGGTTTTGTTAGAACTGAGGAAAATAATTAAAGTGTTTAAAATACAATCCAGTGCAAGTTCTTGACCTTGTAGCGTAAGGAGTCAAATGCGTCTGGGTGAGGTGACTCGTGTGTTGCGTCTGTAGCTTGTCCTTGTGTATAATGTCCTATACTATGTAATAATTGGTCTGGAACTTTTTCTGCTTGTCACTAGAGTGCCTAATAAAGAATGAATTTCACTCTTGCCCGTCTTCAAAACTTTGAGAGCCCTGATTCTGACTACAGGACAATTCTTTATAATCCGTGATCAGAAGCATGGATTATGTATAGGCTGCATATAGGCATGTGCTGTGGGCCTACACTACATATATAAAAACAAAGCAGAAGCAGTTAACGTTGGCTCAATCTTCATTGTGTCTTAACACCATTTTGGATATCACAAAAACCAAAAACATATTTAACGTGTTATACCTCCATGATGTGCTTAATAATATTAATGTGTTGTAGATTTCAACCCGAAGCACTATTTAAAAGACATCTTGATTCTTCTCATGGAAAGTCAGTTTGAATATCTAGTATGTACGTATTGCGTTATTACGCACTCAATCTAGTAGTTTGGTAGAATTTGCGACGTGTGCCCGAAAACTCCGGCCAGTAATGGCGCCAATGACAACAAAGAGTGGGAGTGTGCGAAGTTTAAAAGAGCCACTGGTCTATTGTGATTGGCTATAATCATTTAAAGCCCTTGCGCTCAAAGCCAATTGCTAAACGAAGGCCGGCGTCATATGCAAATAACGGCTTTTATCCGTGAGGGGCGTTTCCAAGGACCAATGAGAACACAGAATCGTGTATAATTTTAATATTCAGCCTCGCGTGGGAGGGGTTTGCGGGCGGAGGTAGGGTGCAAAGGAACATGGAGGTTTAGATGTTGCCCAGCCGCCATTGAGACAGGAAGGCCACAGTGATAGCGCGCCCAAAAACAACGTTTTATTTTCAGTTTTCCTTTGTTGTTGCTTGTTTTTGGACCACTTTAGCTTTACTATGGATACGATGGATATGAAGAAGCGCGTCAGCATGGAGCTGGGGGACCGGGACCCTTCTGAGGTATGCAATCCGAATAGTTAGCGTTGAATCTATTTATTAATCGTCAATATTTGGTTAAAGGTGCCCTGACAGTGGCTGCAAGATGACGATGCTCCATGTCGTTGTTTCCTCTTGTGACTACAAGTACCGTAGCCTATCTGTAGGCTCTATGCGCCGTGTGTTGTCGTTTTATTCCACATTTATCGGGTAATTTATACGTTGAAATCGTGATCTACGATCGTGCGTTATCGTTTTTTAGGTCAGGATCCGCGCGCATTCGAACACTCGCACCGACTTCTCGCTCGCGGGGCGCAGCTGTGCACGCGCGAGCCTCATGCGTGCAGCCCCGGCGCTAAGCTAACCGATAAACCGCTAACCAACCGTCAAATTACTTGTCTAGCAGTCACTTGGCATCTGGAATGTCGCAATGTTTTATCTCCCACGGCTAACGTAGCTTAATTATAACTATAAGGACGTTGTTTTCGTACGCCAAAAGGCGGGTACACAATCGGATTTAAGCCACGCTTTGCATTGCAGGATGCAAGAGCAAGCGGGGCACGGAGTGTCCATACTGACGAATGCTCGTTATTGATCTGTAAAAGTTATACTTTTGCAAAGGAAAACTGCGTACAATGATTAAAAACAAACGTCTACATTACGTCACTTCGATGCTCACTATTGCACATTCCGTTTTAAACGGCGAGTTACTTTATGTCGTTTAACTTTTCAACAATAATATTGCTGGTTTTGTATTTATTTAAAGTACTGCGCGTATAATACGATATAATAATATGAATTCGATCATATCTATTTCTGAACTTGTTACAAACATGTACAGGAAAACGTACATTACGGCATCTTATCAGTTTAGCCTCGGCGTCAGTTAGCGTACTGGCCGCGAGACCGGATGTTGGGTTTTAGAGGTGTGTCGTCACAAGGCGTGTCTCGAGAAGGCTGGAACCATTAGCAGAACTCTCATCCGTGTTTATCCTGATGAACCATTAACGTTGTTATGGTTGTTTTTGGACTTGAAACATGGGGATCACTGAATCAGCTATGTATTGCACATCGCGTACAAAAACAATATGCATTAGTACACAAACATAATTTACATAACACTTAACACTCCGCTTAACAGGTAAAACCCAATTAACGGCGGAGACTCGCTCATCAGCAGGAGTTAGGAGTTAAGACGTCGTGCGCAAAAGCGCCTCAGCTCCTTTTCCCCAGATGGCGCTCAAGGGGATTAAACCGGCATCCCTTCATTTGCCTGCTCCACCAGCCGAGCCATTCCTGGAGGCTGCGTCTCACGAAAGTGTGTGTGTGCTTCGCGTCCAGGTGCTGGAGCTGGACGTGCACAGCTGCCGGTCCAGCGATGGCGAGGTGGAAGGTCTGTCGGACGAGTACAAGGAGCTGGAGTTCCTGAGCATGGTCAGCGTGGGCCTCAGCTCGCTGGCCAAGCTGCCCGCCCTGCCCAAGCTGCACAAGGTCAGTCCCGCCCCCCACCCCACAGGCCTCCTGATTGGATCACGCATTTTACATACAGACACCTGGTCATAAAATAAGGTCGTCCCGCCCCCCCCTATAGATACAAGAAAGAGAGAGCCCCCATTGTAGAGATACACCAGCCACCGTTTGTGCATTGCTTTTTGTCTTATGTATGCACCTTCATAACACGTCAAATTCCCCGTGGGGGTAAAAGCACAAACCCCAAGCACTGTGAATAAATAAACCACACGGACGATTTAGGACACGAGTTTGTTTGTTGCATCTCGTTGGTTTATTATGGATCTGTAGTGATGGTCGTGAATAGGCACACAGTGGGAGGGCTGCTCTGGCCCACGCCGCTCAGCGGTGCGTCCGTCCAGGAACTGGCAGAACCTCATGCGATATGTGTTTGTTTTCTCCGTCTCTCCTCTCTCGCTCTCTCAGCTGGAGGTGAACAACAATGCCATCGTCGGCGGTCTGGACGTCCTGGTGGAGAAGTGCCCCAGCCTGAGCTACCTCAACCTCTGTGGAAACAAGATCAAAGACCTGGCCGCTCTGGAAGCCCTGGTGAGACCTGGCACTCAGTTACTGATGAGCCATTTAGCAGGCGGATTAGCATTAAACAGAAGAGGAGCCATGCAAGACGACCCCCCCCCCCCGCACACGCACACACAATCTTAAGTATTTTAGGGAACTGTATTGCTTAAACCAAACCTAAGCAATTGTGGTCGATTATCACAAGCATGAAGCACGATGTGTTCATGACTACTACAGTAGTTCTCAAACTAGGTGAGTAAGACACTATTATGCACTTAGGCCAGGATTAAAATTAAGTAACGTTCTCAAACTAGTAAGACACCATTATAAACACTTAAGTAACATTCTCAAATGAGTGAGTATAGGACACTATTATAAACACTTAGGCCAGGATTAAAATTAAGTCATGTTTCAAACTAGTAAGAAACTAGTAAGAAACTAAGATAAGACAGTATTATAAACACTTAGGCCAGGATTAAAATTAAGTAACATTCTCAAATGAGTGAGTATAGGACACTATTATAAACACTTAAGCCAGGGTTAAGTAACGTTTCAATCCTTTCAGACGTTTTTCCAAATATGATCTAGGTGTCCGTGCAGCTTAGCGGTGAACCGATGGTCATTGGACCTGAGATCCCAGCACACGTCCTTACACCCCGGTAGAATGTGATTTAGTGGGCTAATGACTCACACTCCCCCCCCCTCCAGCGGAGTCTGAAGAGCCTCCAGAGGCTGGAGCTGATTGGCTGCGAGGTGACGACCCTGGACGACTACAGGGCCAGCGTGTTTGACATGCTGCCCCAGATCGTGTACCTGGACGGGTACGACCCGGAGGACAACGAGGCCCCCGACTCGGAGGAGGAGGACGGTGAGTCTGTGTGTGTGTGTGTGTGTGTGTATTAAGTTATGTTGCTTTATTTGTCACACACACACAAGGTACAGTGAAATGTGGCCCATCACCTGCACGACACAACACACACACACACACACACACACATACACACAGTGCAGGGAGCAGTGGGCAGTTGCGGGTTAGGTGCCTTGCCGAAGGGCACTTTAACTGTGGATGTTGAGAGGGGGAAAGCTCTGTTTGTGTGTGTGTGTGTTTAAGTGAGTACACTGGAACAGGTGATGGATTAGAGACGGTGAGTGTAGGGCTTCTACAGTAAGTAGTCGTAGTGTGTATCCCAGGTACGACAACGCGTGTGTGTGTTTAGAGGGAGATGGTGACACACGTGTGTGATTTGTAGATGATGACGAGGCTGGGCCCACAGGGGACGGCGACGATGACGAAGATGAGGATGACGATGATGAAGACGAGGGCTCAGAGGGGGATGAGGTCGGTCTGTCCTACCTGATGAAGGACGGCATTCAGGTGAGTGGCCGCGCCGTGATTGGTCCTTTGGTGCGAACCAATAGACTAGACAGGATACGTTCAGTCCGTTAAGGTTTATACGTGTCGTCGTTTCAGGACGAGGAGGACGACGATGACTACGTCGAGGAGGATGATGAAGATGAGGATGGAGGTAGGCTCCGTGCTGCTGCTGGTGGTGGCGATGATGATGGTGGTGGTGGGACGTGGGTGGGCAGGCTTCCTGTAGCAGACCGCTGCACTCACAGATTCACACACACTTTCCTAGCACAGGAAGTGATGTCATCTGCACTAGCTTTTTGGTTTTAGAATGATGTTGATGATGACCGCTGATCTAGCGGTCTATACTGTAGTCAAATACGTTTGATTACTTCCTTCATTCATCTTGTACATCATGTTGAGGGAAAGGAACGTTATTGATCTATATCAGTTAATTACCCATGACTTTCATGGGACCTTTTTGTCGTTCAGTTAGCACTTCCACTGTCTAACCTCCGTTCTCTCCATCTCTTCTGCTCTCTCTCTCTCTCTCTCTCTCTCTCTC
>JAOTIX010000120.1:1090586-1103434 GCA_027123715.1 Gaidropsarus macrophthalmus
TGTGTGTGTATGTATGTATGTATGTATGTATGTATGTATGTATGTGTGTATGTGTGTATGTGTGTATGTGTGTGTGTGTGTTGGGGGGGGGTAGGTAGGTAGGGAGGTAGGTACATTGTATATTTGTACAGTATGCATACAGTATAAGAATTATCTTCCACCATTCTCTTGAACACTCACAAGTCCTGTAGTAACCTCAGCGTTATGCTGCCGGTTGTAAATGCTTGTGATAAGGCAAGCATATTTATTGAACCTGGGAGAAGGCAGAGACGGCACGGAGGCCAGACACTTATCAACACCTAGTAAAACATGGCCTTCATTACTATACTCAAACTCCGTGCAGTTAAACAGGCAAAAAAGGAATGGCTGAATATTGTTCTAATCTTACTATCTCTGTTTTTTTCTTACAATATTAATATAATACATTTTCTTTTTAAAACAAACTATATATCAAATAACACAAATAATATTACGGTACAGATCTTATCTGATATGTTGTATCATATTATCTGAATATTAATCTTTTGGATAAATGCAATAGTAGTAATATCAGTAATAGTAAAGACATTCTTTTTAGTGGGAATATGACAGTAGATATTTAAATAAAGTGTCAACTGTCATGAGATCTTACATTTTACCAATATTTTTTCCCCAGATATATTATTTAATATCAATTACAGATTTGTACTTGGTTTGACCTGCCTTTGGCACGTAGAAGTTCACTGAACACAATCTCTCGTGGGGGTTACAGCGATGGAAATCGTGTTTGAAGGAACATCATTTGGCCTTGAACCTAAAGGTTAACACAAAACCCTTTTCTGGGGCCATTGACCCAGCAGCACAAGTCAGAACGCTTGTGAAAGCTAGCAGAAACACTGTGAGTATAGCTAATATATGTATATATTAGTATATGTCGGAAGGCCGTCCGTGGCCCAGCCATGTGAACAACCGATAGGTTGACCAGGTTGAGGTCGTTGGAAGAATCTATAAATAATTTGTCACTCCTAATATCTTTACATGTCACCTTGCTTCCCTGATGGTTCTTCCCCTCATTAGGACTGAACCAAATGACCTGGTAAGAAATGGCACAATGCCTGATCTGACCCAGGAGCTGTCTCAACACAGCACACATGAAGACATTGTCTTTAAAAATGGGAAGCAAAACATTTTGAATACATTTCTAGCAAACTGGAATTCTTCTTCTTCTACACTATATTTTACCTTTTTGAGGCCTTTTGTTTTGTTTCAACAAAAAAAGAGTTATCAGTTAAAGAGTATACTGATACAATAACGTTATATGTGATATTAACTAAATATCTAAATAAAGCTATACAGATAAAAACAAGAAAATACACTATAGATGATCAATAACAGGCCTGCAAACTGCAAAAGCCTTTACAAACTGAGGAATATCAAATGTTGTTTTATTTTATGTTATCCATGAAAATGTGTGAACAGTAGACAAAGCAAATTGGTAGGCCTCTGGAAAAGTAAAGCCTATAAGGATTTTAATTACAATAGCCCTTTTCAGGCTTAATTCAAGCGTGATAATTACGTGTTGAAAACTAGTGATATTTTGTTTTTGACCCTTATTCAAGTTTGGTTGTCAGGTTTGTTTTTGAACAATATTAAATTAAACTGAATAAAACTGAAGTCGGAAACAAATCACTTGATTTGCTACGTAGCGACGTGGTGACGAGCGTGCAGACGTCATGACGTTGCAAAGTCCCTTGAAATAAACAACAATGGCGGACACTTTGCCCGTGGTATATTTTGCTGTAAGTAATATACCTTCTAAATTCCGTTCCGCCGACCTCAGGAACTACTTTAGTCAATTTATTGAAAGTGGAGGCTTTCAATGTTTCCACTATCGCCACCGACCCGAGGTCCTCTGGGGGTCTGAGGGTCGATCCGACCCTCTGGGGTCTGAGGATCCAGCGGAGCCCACCGTCAGGACTGAGGGTGAACTGTCTGAAACTAGCAACGAGCAGGGCTCACAATCACGCGACACCACAGAAACCCCTTCAGTTTCAAGGAAAGGCGTGAAGTCGTGTTGCTGCATTGTTTCTGTGTTCGCCGAACACGCCGGCAGGTTCGTTAAAATGTTCGGAGGAAACCAGTGGATCGAGTCGACAGGGAGCTGGCTGTCAGGACGCTGTGTTATAAAGAGAGTCAAAGTCTCCCATGAAGCAGGTCAGTAGTAGTAGTTGTTGTTTTTCGAGTTGTCGATGCCAATGTTTGTATGTTCGGCGACATTAAACCATTAACTAAACCAGTGGTTCTCAAATGGGGGTACCCGTACCCCTATGGGTACTTTGGGGTACTGCAGGTTTATTTTATTTTATTTTTTACAAAATTAGTCACGTTTTGTATTGGTATTGGTTATAAACAATATATATAGACCTATGTTAATAAATCAGTTACATCTAGATACTGTTTACGCTGCAAAATAGAATGCATATACATTATTTATGTTGATCTTCAGTTTTTTCTTCCCAAAAATGTTCTGTGCTGTTGAAGAGGGTACTCCGCTGAAAGAATATCTTAGAAGGGGTACAGTAGTAGAAAATGGTTGAGAAGCACTGAACTAAAGTGTAATTGTGTGTTTCAGAAACGGATTCTTTCCCGTATAAAACCAAGCATGAACATCGACACCGTGTGTCCCTATCGGACCGTTTCACACAAGCAGACTTGAAGGGCTTACCAGAGCTCAATCCGCCTTCACTGATGCAGAACGGAAATGTAGGGACCTCCGTGAAGGTGTTTCTACAACTTATACAGGCATGCCGACTACCTCCACGGCTCATCAAAAAGTTGGGCCTTACTTTCCCAAAGACCAGCTGCAACCGCCGTTATGGCAATGTGCCCTTTCAGTATTATAACACCTACACAGTAGAAGCCTCTGAAGAGAACGTCTTCACGGCAGCAGGACATGAAATAGCTGGCCCCAGTGGTGTAGCCACACACACAGCCAAACTCAGACCACCACGTGGCCCAACAGAATCCATGGATACAGACGCCCACCAGGATAATGAGGAAGATGAGCAGTCCAATGCTGATGATGTAAGTAAAAAATAAATACACTGCCATGATTTGAACTAGGTTCATACGTGACCATATGTAACTGTGGCTGTGTGACCATAGCCACAGTTAAGTTTGCAAGATTTAGTCCAGTTTTGCGAGGCATAACCACATTGCCACGATGATTCAGATTCATATTCAGAATACTTTATTAATCCCTGAGGGGAAATTGTTTGATGCCAACTAATGCCAAACTATTGATGGGATCAGTACAACATTGACAGAATCAATAGTCTTCTAGTGGAACAACGAAGCACCCGATAAAGTGGTGAATTTCTCAATGTGTCTTTTTGATGGTAGGATGATGACCGCTGTGAAGAGTGGGAGCGTCATGAAGCCTTGCATGAAGACGTGACGAGTCAAGAGCGCTGCAAGGAACGGCTGTTTGAGGAAGAGATTGAGCTGAAATGGGAGAAGGGAGGATCCGGCCTTGTGTTCTACACTGATGCCCAGTATTGGCAGGAGGAGGAAGGAGGTATGCTGCTCGACTGGGACATACCCCTTTTCTGTTCTCTATAAATTGTACAATGATGGTGAAGGGGTGAGTTGCGATATGCTGATGCATGTTGATGCTGCATTACCTTGATATGCAAAACCCGCTGCAACAAACTTGCGAACAGACACACAAAGTCTGACTGTCAAATGGACTCTCTTTCCCCTTTCTCAGACTTTGATGAACAAACAACGGACGACTGGGATGTGGACATGAGTGTTTACTATGATAAAGGTAACCGGTGTTAATGTAACGTTTTGTGTTATTTATTTAGTGTTGCCCTTCAGCATCAAACAAACCTTTCCATGTGATGTATGTGTGCACATCATTCATCACAATTCTAAAAATAGTATATTTTGGAAGTATACACAAAATAATTACTTAAAAAATAAAATAAACAATATGTAATTCTCAAGTTCACTTTACACTACTACATGTAATGTGATAGAGAAGACTACTGTGGACTCAGCTCCTCCCTCCTCTTTGCAGACGGAGGTGACATGGACTCTCGTGACTACATCCGCATGAGGTATGAGAAGAGGATGAGAGACGGCTTGGAAGACCGATCTGGTCACACTCAGCCCATTGGTAGCTTCGAGAGGTTTACTAAGGTATGTGGTTCTGCCATCTGGAGGGATGCTGCTTCATGGCCAGGTCGCTCTTGAAAAATAGGTTGTACATTTGAATGTGACTCGGTTAAATATAGGTTGCAATTTTTTTTAAATGCTACGATTGGCTATTTATTAATAATGGGTTTTGCATATAAACACATGGAGGATAACGCCCTAAAAAATAGTCCTCTATTTTCCTATGGTTATGATAGCGACTGTTTTGGCTACTTTGTGGACCTCCGCTGTCCTTCATGGTTACCCTCTACCAACATATGTGTGCTTCCCTTGGTCAGGGCTTCGGGCGGCGTGTCATGGAGAAGCAGGGCTGGAAGGACGGGGACGGACTTGGAAACAGCCGGCCCGGGATTTCAGATGCTCTGGAAGGTGATGGGCAGCATCCAAACTGCAAGAGGGGCTTTGGGTGAGTTCAAGTAGACTGTAGACCCTACAACTAGATGTTTGTGGAGTGTAACCTTCATAAAGCTATAGTATATTTCTCTTTCTTTTTTGTAGGTATCATGGAGAGAAGTTGAACTTGAATACCGGAAAGAAACCCAGAACACATTATCATATAAGCACAGTGTACGACGAACCGAAGGATGTGGATAAACCTGAACCTTTGCTGAGAAGATATCCAAACATAAATATAAAGTACCGAGAATGGCAGTTTGGGGGCACTATTGGGCCACGAAGATGACGTTATTGTTTTATATCCCATTGCGCTAATAAAAGTGAAAATGTGTACACAATGTTTGGAGTTGTTGTCATCAACGTGTCGGTTATGCATTCAATGTTTATGCGTTCAATGTTTACTGACTGCCTTTAAGCACCCTTAACTCCTTCACCGCCTTCTTGCTAAACGTTCATGATCTCTGTGAATAATATCAGGAAGACTGAGAACCTAATATAAGGAAGTATTTGCTCTAATATTCAACGGTTGAGGCGGCTTTTTCTCTGCTGCTATTACAACAAAAAACATAGTCATAATTTCTGCAACTACAAATTGTATTCACAATAAGAATGGACATCTAGAGACACCTACAGGACGTCAAATGCAAACGATTATGGCGTTATATAAGTAAATACTGTAGGAAATACGGTCATACGCTAATTAAAATAAGAATTTTGTCAATGTTGTATCCTTTGGTTATTTTAAACATATTAGCGCCAACATGGTATCGCATAAACGATAACTTTACATAGACAGTACAGCGGTGCTTTTATTGTGATAGCTAATCACGAACCCGGAAGTACTTACAAATCCATTTCGCTCGTCGATGTTTACCATGATGTTTGCGCGGTTTACAAAACGTGCATGCGCAATATACACTAACATGTGAGTAAATGATGAACACAACCGCTCTAATTTGTTTATTACAACTAATCGGGATCCTTTGTAACGGTGTATCTCCAAGCAGCCCGCGATGTGCTTAATTATCTACAGTTTTACAAAGTAGCTGTTTATCAAACGGACTTGTTATGAAGTAACAATTTAGACCAATTTATTATAATGCACAAACTACGCTCGACATCTCGACTGACTGTTTCATCTGGTTCTCAACAGATATTAAACTGAGTCCAGAGAGTAGACTGCCATAGTAGCCATGGCCAGCCCAGCTGCAGCATCAGCACCAACATTACGCTTCGGCCAGGTGGTCATCGGACCCCCGGGGTCCGGTAAAACCACTTACTGTTTTGGTATGCAGGAGTTCATGAGCCAACTAGGACGCAAGGTGGTCGTGGTGAACATGGACCCGGCCAATGATGGGCTTCCATATACGTGTGCTGTGGACGTCTCGGAACTGGTTGCCCTTGACGACGTGATGGAGAATCTGAAGCTTGGGCCGAATGGGGGTCTCTTGTATTGTATGGAGTATCTGGAAGCAAACCTGGACTGGCTCGAAAATAAACTAAATAAGTACAGGGACTATTACTTCTTGTTTGACTGCCCAGGGCAAGTAGAGTTGTACACTCACCAAAGTTCTGTCAAAAATATATTTTCACAGCTTTCCAAATGGAATTTCAGGGTGAGTCGTGTTATACACCTCAAATATTTCCTCCTCCGATTCAGTTGCATGGGTACAGCCAATGCTAAAATACTGATTGCAAATGATTACGTTTTATATATTCATATATTCATACTGTTTAGTCATTTAGAAAATGCACACATTGAATTTCGATACATTTAGTTCAGAGTGGGTAGGAATTGGGCATCATGCTCAAGTATGTCTACTGATCAAAGTGGACCAGTAGCCTGCCCACTACCTCTATTATCTGCCCACTACCTCCAGTATCTGACCACTCTGCCCATAACCTCCACTCTCTCCCCAAAACATCCACTCTCTGCCCATTACCTCCCCTATCCTGCACACTACCTCCACTATCTGCCTCTATGTCCTGCTGTGTTTTGTAGTCATTTTAACATGGTTTTGTGTGTTCTTTCAGCTGGCTTCAGTTCATCTTGTAGATTCCCACTACTGTGCCGACCCGGCTAAATTCATTTCTGTGCTCTGCACGTCTCTGGCGAGCATGCTACATGTGGAGCTTCCACACGTCAACGTGCTGTCCAAGATGGATCTGATCGAGCAGTATGGGAAACTAGGTGAGATAGAGGTTAACTAGCTGACCCACATTAATAATACAGGTTATCTAGTTCACCTACAATATAGCCAATACAAGTTTAGAAATGTTTCCACATTTAAATATGGGCAACACCAAAGCATATGTTTTAATGTTCTGCCAAGCACTGCTGTTAGTTTGATCCAATACACTTGTTGTGTTTGCTTTTCACTGTGCAGCTTTCAACTTGGACTTCTACACAGAAGTAATGGACCTCCACTATCTGCTAGACCATCTTGCTGCAGACCCCTTTTTTAAGAGATTCCACCAACTTAACCTGAAACTGGCTGAAGTCGTACAGGATTACGGCCTTGTTTCATTTGTTCCTCTTAATGTGCAGGTACTACTGTCTCATAACATGATGTGTAGTCTGTAATTTGACTCATATTCAGGCAGTTTGATTAAGCCTGTATTTGTGATGTGTTGAACATGCATTACTAAACCCAACCACAATATTGACAATATTGACTATTATTTTTTCACATGAGCGCTCCACTCAGATCAATTCCTTCGCCCTACCTGTCAATTGTTTAAAAATCCTGATGCTACCAAATTAGGCTATAATCATAACAACGCATGTATAATGTGTTGGTATTCATTTCGATTTCAGTTCAGTCGTATTTTGAGTATTCCGATATTTAAACTATCAAGGACAGTGTACGATCAACCGAAAGACGTTGACAAAGCTTTCTCATGTGTATTGAAAAATCCAAACCTTGACCAGGATATCCCTGTCCTCCCGCGGCGGCCCTGCGCCTCTAGGACAAGCAGAGCATGACTAAGGTCTTGCAGACTGTGGACAAAGCCAACGGCTATTGCTTTGGAGACCTGGAGGAAAGGAATCTGCAGGCCATGATGTCTGCTGCTGTTGGGGCCGACTTCCAGTTCAACTCGTATCCTAGACCTCCTTATGACCCACTGTTCCTCCTTTTGTATGAACCAATATGAAGCAGACAAGGATTGTAATGAATTAGCTTTTTTCGCCGTCCCTTTCGTACCAACACTAAATTAAATTTCCAATATACCATTTTGTTGTGATTTGCTTTAACAAGGAATCCTGCAGAACTCTTGGAGTGCAGGAGAGGTATGTTGAAACCCAGGAAACCACCGTGGAGGAGGAAATGATGGACCTTTGAGTAGCGTGGCAGGATTGTAGGAGCAGAAGTGATAGACGCTGGCATGAGGGAAGCTCGTCTCATTTGGCCTGAATCTCAAGGCTTCAGCACTGGAGCATCAGAGTGCAGGAACCGAAGCGAAGCAATGTGGAGCCTTCACAGCCACACCTTCAGCAAAAAGTACAACAGAAGACTTTGGAAAGGCAAAAGTTTTACTTTTTCTTGTGTTTTGTGTGTGTGTATGTGTGTGCGCGCGTGCCTGTGTGTGCTAACACATTGGACATAATTGCACCCTTTTAGAAAAAGGCCCCTTTGCATATTTTCTGTTCATGTCTATTAAACGTTTTCATTAAGCTACATACCTTGAACACGTTTTCTTTTGCGGATTTGATTGGGGGTCATGATGAACAATTATGCAAATCTAATTAAGATTATTCTTGTTTTATCATCTTTATATAAATTATTAATTGTTTTCTGGGGAATAACTAAGAAATCTGTGTGCACCTTTACCTGACACTCTGGGGGTTAGTCTACAACCAATCTAGCCGTATTCAGTGAGATATTTACTTTCTATAACAACATCTTTGTTTAGTGTTTATTTTATTTTTTTAAATAGAAATAAGATGTACAAAAAAATTGGGGACTTACCCAGTAGATAGAGGTACTACATTATTGTTATATTGAACGGACAATTATCTAATAGCGCCAATCACCAGCAATCAACGGGATCGTTGACCAACTGTGCATCTGGTTGGTAGTATTCGACTAATAAGTCCACGATGTTGCGGCGTTCAAATCATCTTGTAACCAGCAGATGGCGCATGGGGTTACCAATCCTACTTCCTGATCCATCTATTTCCTTTCCAGCTTTTCGTAGCAACCAGAACAGAAAAATTAAGTCAGGCGGGGAGAGGAAGCCACATTAAATCTGTGTTTCTGCACAACTGGGCCTGTGTCTCTGTGTCTGGTCTTAGGGATGGAAGAGCCTATCTTTCTAAACAAAACAAACTACAGTTCAAAATATGTGTCCTATTGTTTCCTACGGTGCTATATGCAAATAATTCGTTTAAATACACATGTATTTACAAGTAAAAACAGCTTATTTACGACGAAGTCATTCCCCTCATGTAACTTACTGGTGATTGCACGATTTTACAAGGTCTAGCTTTCTAAGGCTGATCTAGTTTTATAGTAACCAAGCTCGAGTTTGTGCCTTGTCTTTCGTTGGATCACAGGTTGGTGAGGGAATAACAGCTACTCTAGCCTGCTAAGGATTTTGTTCAGCATGTGGAGAGCCTGGATTCCTCTTTGCAATCTCTGTACATTAGGGGGTGTGTCAGGGTGAATGTTAAATTGTATTCCGATGTTTGTACATGTGATCAAGTATGCCTCCTCAAAGCTACTTCCTGCTTTTTTCCATTAAGCCCCCTAGAGGTGTGTATGTGCGCGCGCGCGTTCGGGCGTGCGCGAGTGTGCGCATGATAGAGTGGATGGAGGAAATTCAAAGGCTAAAACTTAAATAGACCTTATTCCCACATATATTTCGAATTCTCTCGTCTAACGATGAATACGTGTTTAATCCACAATGTAAAATATGAAATATCAGTTCACTTCTTCGTGGTAGGCTGCATATACCTTCTCCTTCGAAACCCCCTCATTCAATTCTAGTATGAACCAAATCGTGTATTGTATTTTTTGGTAAGAAAGTGGCCTCTAGTATGAAAACACAACATATTTAAATGAGTGAACGCAGCCTTGGTTTCTATATTTCGCACTCTGCAAGAATAGGTTGTGTTTTTCCAGCTAGTTCAATGTGAGCGGCTGAGAAGCTGTGCCCATCCCCCACACTCGCTAGAGGAGTGTTCTGCCGCGCGGAGTGAGAGACAGACAGAGGGGGTGGGGAGCAGAGAATGTACACGCTTAGTCTCGTTGGCTGCAAGGCGTCCTTCTGTTCTGAAAACCCTATCTTACTTTGGGTTGCCTACACTAGGAATCTGACTTCAAAGTAAAAACAACAACATTCTATTGGTGTGCTTATTGAACCCATCCACAAATGTTAACAGGTGTGATGTGTTTTACCATGTAATATGGCTATATATTATTATATATAAAATAGGGGTATATATATTATGAAATAACTCGGCCAATATATCTTAAATCATTAAGTGGATATTCCAAACTGCAGTCTCAATCACGACAAGCAACGTTAACTTACATTTGAGTCGTTCAACGTATAAATTGTACAAACGAGAGTACATAATGAAATACAAATATTAAAGAACAATATGTACTATGAAATGAAGATAGCATAGCCTGCAATTACTTACAAAATACCCCATGGTGTAATTTTAGTAAAATACTCGTGTTCAGCAAATATATATGCTTGATCGTTGGCGAAGGATAAAGTTATGTTAAACTTAGATTGCCTTATGGGGTCGAAATATTCCCCAAAATGATAAGGTCTACCATGAAACACTACAAGGGAAAATCCACTCCACACTGAAAAATCCGCACCATGTTTTGCGGTCGGCTGTGCGCCTCAGTAAGATGGCTGTCTGTAGCCTCGTGCTGCTGCTCCCCGCCTCGAGCCGCTCACACAGTCACACAACTCAGTCACACAACTCCTCTACACTTTCTGTCGGGTTTTACGCATTGTATGGACCCTGACTCATTAAACTAAACGACTACGGATTACGACTCTCGAATGGTACCCGGATTCGATCCGGTGTAGAGGCGGGAATGAATCGGCACCGAGATGCGTGGTTCTAAGCTATTATTTATATTCAATGGTAGCTTTTGATTGTGCCTGACTCGAGAGAGTGGGGGAGAGAGGGAGAGAGTATCATGGCCGCTCAGGTCGCCACTCTCAACACCAGCCCGCCTTCAGACCTGAAAAAGCCGGATCGAGAACCAAAAGAGGAGTCGGTACCGGGGGAAAAACAGACGGATAAGAAACCCTCGGGATTAGACGGCGGATCCCCGGGACGGGGAGACCTGCAGGACGGGGCCGACGGAGGAAATGCAGGGGGAGGAGGGGAACCTGAGATGAAGAACGGGAATGGGAACCCGCCCAGGCCTAATAATAATCAGAATGATTCTATCGGACCGGATGGGAATAACCACCCGGGTATGGTTCATCACCAAGGGTCCGCTTTCCCTCCACCTTCGTACGGATACAGTCAGCACTTCGGTCGGGCCCCTTTTCATCAACATGGCGGACAACAAAGCCCTGGCATGGCAGCTGCTGCAGGTCCGGTCGTGCAGTCGAGCAACATGATCGACCCATATCAACCCAACTCGCACGACCATGGATTTTCTAGCCATCAGTTTAACAATTACAGTCCCTTCCCAAACAGAACTCCCTATCCCGGCCAAGGATACGGCATGAACTCCCCACGCAATACCCAGGCACCGACAGCTGGGGGACAGCCAGCTAAGCAACAACCAGCGGGAGGACCCACAGCGATGGCTGGATCTTACAATAATCAGAGATATAATATGGGAAACCCTCAGCCCACATCCACCCCGACACTTAACAAGCTCCTAACCTCCCCCAGTTCTACCCGGGGGTACCCTAACTACCCGCCCGGCGACTACAGCGGTCCAGAAGGCGCTGCTAAGGGACCAGCAGACATGGGCAGCAGCGGTCCGTATGGAGGCAGCAACCCGGCCTGGCAACAAAGAACCCACCACCCGTCGTCTATGAGCCCGGGAAGTGCCGGGCCACCGCTCGGTAGAAACCAGGTAAACATGAACGTGTTGTGGACCCAGAGTGTGTTCTTCAGGTTCTCTTGTACTGTAGCTCGTTCTCCACACAGCAGGCCAGCCATTGTCTATTGGTAGTTCGCAAAGACTCTAAAATGGCTGCCTCTCGTTTTTTTCCCTTTACACCAGTCTCTCAAAGTGCTTTTTTACGTTCATTTGTTGGCGAATTCGTGGACACGAGGATGTAACCCAACGTACTTATTGGCTGTAAATTCAGTGAAACAGTCTCAGGTACAAGGCCCGGCTTTAAAGGGTGGAGGTGTAAATACACTGTAGGGCAACGGCTTGTTTTTCCGCCATCGGTTGCACGTACGCACACACAAAACCAATTGAAATTGAACGCGTTTTGCCCTCTACATGTGAGTATACACTATCCGCTCGGTCTAAACACCAAGCTTTAGCCATTGCGCATAACTGTAAAATGAAGCGGTGTGTTTAACTTTCATTAATACAAGTACGAAGGGCTAGACGTTAGATATGTTGCAGTTGTGTGGATTGGGTGAGTAGTGCATGACATGTCGAATCAGTCCGTGGAATTAAAAAAGATGGAATATCTGGGGCGGGTAATCATAAAATGAATGCAAACTGGATAGAAAAAAAGATAAAATGTGTACATTGTTTGGTAGCCTTTCTATTTTGTAGGAGTTGCTTATCCCACACACATTGCATAGAGGCTGTACAAACGGTGGCCTGAACGAGAAGAGTACGAGACTGCAGTGTGCGTATTGCTTTGCTCTGGGATTTGAATTGTGGAGGTAAAAATGCTTCTGTCAAAGACAGGAGACAGTTGGTCTTGGGTTGACATGCGAGCTGAAATGTGATTGGCTCGGCATCCGGAGCTCATGGCCATTAATAATTACATGTCGTTTAACACCACTGTGGCTGATGTGAAAACACCATTAACTCTTCAGAAGGTCCAACATGTTCTAATATTCACTCCAGTACTTGGTAATCTCTCCATTCCTCTCTATCACATAATTAATTTCTCTGATGTCACATTAGAGATGATTCACTGAGCATTGATGTTATAAATGTTATATATAACATATATATTTATATACACACACACACACATACATATTGGATATCTGTTAAATGTATCTAATCCAATCGATCCACGGTCATGACTATTGTGTATATATATATATATATATATATATGTGT
>JAOTIX010000120.1:1220613-1231101 GCA_027123715.1 Gaidropsarus macrophthalmus
TTGC
The DNA here is from genome assembly GCA_027123715.1 of Gaidropsarus macrophthalmus. NCBI lineage: Eukaryota > Metazoa > Chordata > Actinopteri > Gadiformes > Gaidropsaridae > Gaidropsarus > Gaidropsarus macrophthalmus. The sequence goes on from JAOTIX010000120.1 coordinate 1,220,618, forward strand.
CAAAAGCTGATATGAAAGCAAACTTTACAACAAGCCCAAGGAACAGGTTAGGTCAGTCTATCAGGACCATGATCCAAGACGCTGGAGTGAAGACTTTATAGTGTCTTTCAATGTCGTGCATGTATCACGTCATGACAGCTGTCATAGGTCAATTAAAAACAAATTAACCGCCTTTTAATAACTATGTAAATATGTAACTATGAACTAGCAACCTACAGCAGCCGGAACGTTGTTCGATCCCCGGATCCTCCTGTGTTGAGGCGTCCCTGAACAAGACACTAACCCCTACCTGTTCCTGACATGCTGGCTGTCGCCTCGCATGGCTGACCCTCTGTCTCTGTGTGAATGACCAAAATGTACTTGTATGTCGCTTTGGATAAAAGTGTCTGCAAAACGCCCTTATGTAAATGTAATATGTATATACAACTACAAGGATATTTGCATAATGCAATGAACAAAGAAAAAAGCTAGCAAACACCTGCTCAGAGAAGGCAGTAGCCGGTAAGTATGTGTAGCGCACACTGTATACAGGACATACCTATACACACTTCACAATGTGTCCGTATTTTCTCTGCAAGTTCTCTTCACATCTGCCACTCAACCATGCGACTCAAGGCCTTTTTCCCCTCCACCATGAAGACCCTCACCTCTCTGAGGATGACCACCGTCTCCCCCACGCTTCCCCCTCCACCATGAAGACCCTCACCTCTTTGAGGATGACCACCGTCTCCCCCACGCTTCCCCCTCCACCATGAAGACCCTCACCTCTTTGAGGATGACCACCGTCTCGCCCACGCTCAGCTTCAGCTCGTCCTCGTTCTGTGGGGCGTAGGCGAACGCCACTTCACACTTCCTCTGCTGCGCCTGCTTGGCCATCTTTGCTGGGAACGCACACAGCGGGGTCACAACGTTAAATACACACACACCTGTGCGCGCGTGCGCAAACACACACACACACACACACACACACACAGGCCAGCACCCTGGTATTACCACCTTGACACGCTGGCTTTGTGTGTGCTGGCAGCCAATGAAAACCATTTTGGATATAAGCCCCCAGGGGGTGGAAGCAGACATGTCGCCGGGGGGATAATGCAGAGGCGGCAGAATCGCTACGTGTCTGGGGAGCGGAGGCCTCAAAGGGGCCGTGTTTGTTGACATTTCCTACAGGTTGTAATTAGGACTGGCACGGCTGGGGGCCGGACTGCACTGGTCCAGACTCCTGGATCACTGAGTCCAGAGCTCTGCAGGTAAACCACTCAACGTGTGTTTGGATGGAGAGCAGAAGGGATCTGGTTTTGTCGTGTTCATCTTGTCATCGTGTGACGTGTTGTTTTGAGGGGATCAACGTTTCATCTCTTCACAGACGAGACGACAGCGAGAAGGTGAGAAGGTTCTGGATGAGGGGAGGAACTTACATTTCCTCAGGGTGGGCTCCCGTCTGTGGTCCCCGACCAGGTAGACCGGGACTTCCTGTGAAGGCAGACATCACAAACAGAAAAGCGTGTTCAGTAAGAAGGAAAACAACACCAAAAACGTGTTCAATGTTGACAAAAAGCGAACCATACCCCCCCCCACACACACACACACACACACACACACACACACACACACACAGCTGGTTACCTTGGCGAAGGTGGCAGGGAAGATGCCCCGGCGACCGCGGATCTCCCCCTCCAGCCAGCCGTCCTCCGAGGCCTTGGTCACCTTCTTCACCAGGTCCCCCGTCCGCACCGTCATCTCATCGCCAAGCGTGCCCTCAAAATCTACCAGCACCAGAACCTCTGCAACGCCACAGCAACCACATCATGGTTGAACAATCGTTCCAGTGGACTACCTTCGGTCCTATTAGCCACCATTCCTTCTGTAGAGTTCTTCCTTGACTTTTTTCAGCTGACACTTCAGGGTTTAGGGGTCGTGGTTGTCCTCTAATTAAGTGTGAAGCCCTATGTGGCTTTATTTGTGATGAAACGTTTGTATTGAAAGTCTTGAGTGGACTGAAACACTGCTTCAGCCAAACTGTTCATAGCACAAGCTGCTTCCTATCGCAGGAAACGGGCCAGCTGCGTGTTTTGACAAGATATGCTCTGGTATTTGTTCCTCGCAAGGCGTTTCTGGCTTGGAAATGCATCGGCTGATTAGTCTATGATGAAGAAAACTATGAAAACATTTGCATTGTCCTCAACATCATGTTCATTTTAGCACTTCAAAATGCTGTTCCTAATAGTGTAGTCAGAAGTAAGTAGTAAGTCTCAGCCGGCTGTCATTTATCAAACTATTTACTTTGCGACTATCCGAGGACGTCCTAGAAGAGAAGACTAAATGTCGACATTTATAAACCCCAAGTGGACTTCAAAAACTAAAATCACGCAATCGTGGTTTATTTGTGAACAGCAGACTCACTCCTAGATACAAATCAGCGAAAGGTTCACTGCTGTGCCGTGGGAACGCTCCAGGCGCTCAGAGCTACGCCACCGGGAAGCGACGGTGTACCACCCCAGAATGGAGCGCACCTGCCCGGGAAAAGTTAGTTAGACTCACCCATGCTGTCTCCTGGATCTCCTTCAGAAGGGGAGCGGGTGGAACTCCTGCAGCTGCTCCTCTTCGGATTGTTGCAAAAAGGAGAAGTGGGAGAATTATCGGTTGTGTTGTGTTTCTAAAGAAAACTCATGAAGCAACTTGTACTGACTTTAACATTGAGCAACTTTATCCTGCGGTTGTGATGAGGAGGAGGAGGACGGAGAGAAGTAGGAGGAGAGTAGTCACAAAGGGAGGGACATGTGAAGAAAAGAGAGAAGGAGGAGAAGAATAGAAGGTAAACAGGTGAGACTGGTTCATAAACGGAGGGACGGGGTGTGCACTGAGAACACCTGACCGCGACTGAGAGGTCACATGACTGTGCAGGTAAGACGTTTCTGCTGAGAATACACACACACGCGCGCGCGCACACACACACACAGGCACGCACGCACACACACACACACACATTTCTCGTGAGACTAACATATGTAACAACCTTTCCCGAGGCGACATTCCATTCATTTAGCCGCAAGACAGACTCGATACCGGTAACAGCCTATGTAGTCAACAGCGAGGCATGTCACCGTCACAGAAACACATTGAAAGGAATACAGAAGTTAGTCAGGCTACTCCAGGTTACAGTGGACGTAGGTCTGGATCAATGGAGCACACGCATTGCCTGAGAGTACGCGCTGACGCCTACTCTCTGTACTCTGTACTACTTATCTACGTTCAATCATAAAGTATTACTCAACTGAGGAACTTATCCTTTTCATCTGGTTGTTTGTTTGCTAATGAACCTGTGAAGAATTTACTGATACTAATAATAATAATAATAATAATAATCATGTTCACAACATTAAATAAAGTCATCAAAGGTCAAATTTATTACAGTATCTTTTCAAATGTACAGTCTCTAAGTAATATTTCAGTGATGAAAACTATTAAAAAAAAGGGCCACTTCACTTTAGCAGGTGATTTTAAGAGAAAATATATGCAATTCAAAATCTACACACCCAGACTTTACAATGGACAACACCACACACATACATCAAGGCACACCAGGTATATAGTGCATCATGGATTACTATTTACAGAACAAAAAAACCCTTCCCATGCTTGGAAAACATATACAAACTTTAAAAATAACAAATCTTCCCCAGTTCCCAACAACCACTTAATATGTCACATATTAATCTTCTTTAGAAGCCCACAGTAGGCTGTCGTTTCATATTAACTTCTAAAGAGCTAAATGTTTTTTTCGACAGAAGAAACACTTTGCTGTCGAATAAAAGTCTAGTTCACACGTCTTAAGTTTCTTATTACGTTGTCGTTTGGTCCCGTGATGAGTGGGGGCGGAGCTTAATACATCACTGATGCATTGTTTTAGTTCGAAGGTAAATGTGACAGTAGACAAATAACCACCACTTTGACATTGTAAACTGCAACATGTGTACACTCCCTGCATACGTAGTGGGATACACCTCAAAATGAATCTCAACTTATGATTGAAGATTATGATTGGTTTCCAAACCAAGGTTACCACTTAGATACCTGCATTCAAAAGTCATTACTAACAGTCTATTCATATTTAGAATTTCATATCAAGCTCCTTTACAAAAACCACAGCAGGTTGTGTTGTTACGTGGGTGATCTGGTACGGCTGGGAGACCACATTCTTCTTTTGCTCATTTCAAACATGAAAACACCAACACCAGCCCACCACCACAAACAGTATTTCCGACGTATTTAATCCAAGTCGCTGAAAAAAGTCGATCCCTGACATAACGCCCTGAAATAAACTGTATTATCTCAAAAAGGTTTCCCTTTCAGAAAATGTTGCAATTGAAAGAAGGTTTAAAACACCTAAAGGCCGACATTATGCTCTGAAAAGAGCTAAAATGAGCACATTAGCATTGGCTGTCAAACGTCTGGGTACACAGGGTACAATACAGTCCCTGTGATGTGTTGGCTGCACATTTAATAACACGCGTCGAGACGAGATGTAATCATTGGCGTGGTATTGTGGACCAATTGCAGGAAGCGATGTAATTGTGGGCATGTGGGAGAAGTTGGTGTTGTTCCACAGTACACCCTGCACACATTGTGGCGATGGAGGTCAGAGCGCAGCTGCATTTAGTCTGTGCCTGACGCCAATTTCAAATGTGTCTTAGGTCAACCGGACCCCAAGGCTTCCTGTTTGTACGGTGACGCTTAGCGCTCAGGTTAAGTGTTGTCATGGTTGCGTCCAGACTCGGCCGCCTCGTTGACCTTCTGCTTCCCGTTGAGCTGGAAGTGGTTGCCGCCGGCAACCGCCCTGCGGATGATGAAGCGTGGTCGTCCGTGGGCGAAGCCGCGGCCCCCGCGCCCTTGGACACCCGACAAACATCGCTCTCTCTCTCTCTCGTCCTCCCGGTCATCGTGCTGCGAGACAAATGATGAACAGGACTGGTGTAAGTAAACTGTAAAGTACAATCCAGTACTATTTCACTTTAGTGTGTACACACTGTACTATAGTACTATTATATTTTATTATAACATACACACTGTGGTACAATATTTTACTACACTGTACAACTCTGTACCAAAAGTGTATTATTATTGTGCTACATTGTTCTTTCTCCTACCAAGAAGTATTTTTTGCTCTTGGGAGTAAACTCAGGATCCCAGTCTTCGTTATGAGTGGCCGTGGTTGAGGGCTTGCTATGGATGCCATTTCCATTGTGATTCCCCCTGTTCCAGCCCCGCCCCCGAACAGTGAACTGCTACAATTTAAAGAGAAGAAGAAGAAATGCTGACATCTTCGGAGGACCAACAGAACAGACTTGAAGAACTGACTGCGGTTGGCAGTTTACTGCCATCTTGTGGAATTAACAACAACTATATATTAATATTGTTGAATCGGGTTGAATCATCAAAAAAAAAAAAATTCCAGAAGGCATCGCCTGTGACAGTTTTCTTAAATAAGCACTGAGCATATGGTTCAGTCTGAAAACCATCAGTTTCTTTGAGGAAAACTAAACATTTCAAATAAAAAAATAAATAGTATGTTCAACGTACAAATCCTCCTCTCTGTGGCCCTCTCTCGGCGGGTCCAGGGAAGTCTCTCTGGGCCGGGCGGGTCTTACTGAAGTCCTGGTCTCCAGACCGGTCCTGTAAGGAAGGACGCACCTCCTGGTGGGACTCCCCTGAGGAGGAGGAGGAAGAGGAGGAGGAACTGGAGCGAGAACGTTTCTTCTTCTTTTTCCTTGAGGGAACACAGACAGAGAAGCTCTTTAACAGCAGTATAACCCGGGGGGTTGGTGGGGGAGTGACATTGTGAAGATCGTGTTTCAAAACGTCAACATACTTGGACTTCTTATGACGCTTGGAAGATTTTTCAGAGCATTTCTCTTTGCTGGGAGCCGGTGGATCCCCTACAGCCCTCTCCTTGTCCTGATCACAATCCTGCTCTCCGACAGAGGTCTTTTTACGACGCTCGATGTCCAAGCGAAGGTCTGACGAGTCACCTTTCGTGGTTTTCTCTCCCCCGTCCTGAGCAAAACGAGACAGAAGAATGCGCTGTGGACTTCCACGTTTGTACTCCCAAGATACGTCTAACGATGAGGGGGGATGTTTGATGGAGATGGTTAGGAGGTGGTTAAGACTCAGAGTGTGAAGTTGGAAGAATCTCCCCGCGTTGTGCTAGAACAACAAGCTAGGACAGAGATGCTAGTTACCATGCACAACGATATCGGAAAGACAGTTACATGAGAGAAGGGCCCAGAATCATTTGGTCGCTTCGGTTGATAAAATCTGTTCCTTATCCGGAGAAGAAGAATACTTACTATGAACATTCTATGAGTCCTTCGAACAGCTTGGGCACCGGAGCAACTCTCGCTTCCATTATTGACCTCATATTATGTGATTGATTAGCCCCTTGAAGTGCACAGGCAGCCACACTTTAAAGAACGTATGTGGAGGGGGGGTGCGCAACTCACAACACACTTAATGAGTTTGACTCCCTTTAGCCTCTGGTGCCTCTGACGGCGGTCTAGACAGCGGTCTACAGGCATCTGGCCGGCTCACCCCATGGTTCTGGGAGCTCTGTGTTCTCCCCCTTTTTATGCTTCATGTAGCAAAATGTGTCGTCACCTTGTAACTGCCCTCCTCCGAGCTTTTCATGGCCTCAAAGAGATGAGAGTGTTTCTTAAAGGCACTCGGGGAAACATCTATTCTCCTGAATGGGGGGGAGACGGAAAGTTCTTTATTAATCAAGGGCAGTTGGATCAGAAGACGCAGTCGTAGATAACACAGAACAAACCAAATGAATGAAAACACTGAGCTGAGTCACCTGACCTCCACCAGCCACACCCCATCGACACAAAAAGCATAGTGGCTCTTTTTTTTAATCGGGTGAGCAGGCAACACGCCCACCTGACCTTTGACATGGTAACCAGTCGAGGTGAGGCCACACCTCTCAGAGAGGTCGTAGGGTCAAGCTACCTGTGTATCTCGGGACTCTTCCTCCTCCTGTCCTCTTGCTGGGCAGCCTGTCGCTGGTACGTAGCAAAGCGTTCGCTAAGACTTCCTCCTGAAGTCGGGAAGTACTGGGCTGCACACGGGTACGGGGGAGGGGGGGTCAGAGGTCAATTTCGCATACTGCAGATGTACAGCAATGGAGGTGGGTGGAAACGGTAAATTGTGTCTCATTTTTCAGAGAAGGCCTTTGAGAGGGTCAAGCTCTTGAGGAGATGCTAATTTCAAGGCCTTTTAATGAGGAGTTCTCAAGGCCTGTCCCTGCATGACCCATCCACAACATGTTGCATGAACAACAGATTAGCCGAGAGAGAGAGAGAGAGCTGACAGAGCTGAGACAGCGCTCACCATTGACATGGTGAACGATGGTGAGGATGTGCTGGGTAAAGAGCTCTGAGGGGCTTCGCTGGACCCTGCTGGTCTCCACGTGTTGGAAGATGGAGCGGAACTCCTGCTCCTTCACGCAGGACTGGACCAGGTCCTGGGACAACTGCCGCTCGCCCGCCAACACATCTGACGAGCTGGAAACCAGGAGCAACCCTTTGCATATTAGCGCAGGTGAAAGGCTCCAACGCCCGGCTGTGGTACAAACCACCTCCGGAGGCCCATCTGCATGGACTAGCAACAGGCTTTTCATCCAGGCAGTATTCAAAGCGACTTACAAGTACATTTTTGTCATTCACAGACCGCCAGCGGGTCAACCATGCACAGCCATCATCAGCCGCTCTACCCCGAGCTACCTAACCATGCTCTGAGCTCGCCTCTCACCCCACCCGTCAGCAACGAATACGGAGGAGTTCAAATCATTCTTTAAGTCCTCACCTGTTAATCCGGTCCCTCAGGAAGTCCATCACCACACTACACTTGGCCTCCCTGGAGCCAGAGGGGGAAGAGACCCCGCTGTCTCCTTTGAACATATCCCTGATGGAGGCGTTCTGAGACCTCCCGGGGTCTTTCTCCAGGGGGGAGAACCCTGGGGCTTTGGGCCCAGGGCCGTCCAGGCTCTCTGGTTTCTGGGTGCGGTACACCTGGACGAGGTCAGGGTGGTTGGGGCCAGCGAGCGGCCGGCGGCCGGAGCTCTCCCACTGACTGAGACGCTCCTCGAACACGGCCAGCGCCGAGGTCTTAACCTTCGTCTTAGAGGGCTCCTCCCCTTTCTGGGGCTTAGCACGGAGCCCACCTTCCTCCTCCTGCTCCTCCTCATCCTCATGATGGTCTCCACCACACAGGAAGGGAGACGCTCTCAACAAGCTGCTCAGAGACATGTCGGCGCGAACGTCGCTAGCTCTGCAGCGCGACAGTGGCGTGTTTAGCGCGCTACCATTAGCGCCGCCGTCCCCTGAGACCGGACCTGAGCTGGCCTCAGACCCCTTGTCTCGACCCAGTCTGGCCCCGTTGCTCTGCTCTTCCAGGAACCTGGAACAAACCAAATATTATTAGTAGTAGTAGTAGTAGTAGTAGTAGTAATAATAATGATAATAATATTATTATTAATAATAATAATAATAATACATCTCTTATAGGGCATTTCTAGGATCCAACGCGCTTCACAAAACAACTACAAAAATAAAATATATAATCTAAAGTCCTTGAACAACTTAAAGTCCTTGGACATCACCAGGACATGTTATACATGTATAATACATGTTATACATGTGTTATACATGTTATAGAGGGTTTCCTTCTCCTATTATTCTTACAATAAACAATGGATATTATAATATAACCTGTTAATCATCTGAGCGACAGACTAAATAATATGTGGCACACCACGCAGTGCCAGGCGGTCTAATGGGCCGATCGAGTATTTATGGTCTTTTTCTCCCCCGTACTGCAGTCTGTTATGACGACCACCACATGTTCCCAGCGGCAGGAAGGAAAATGAGGAAAATGCAGAAAAAACGTGTGGTTTGAGAATGACACGAGAGCAGGACTTCTGAGCAGCAAATAAAAAGAACAAAAACCATATGAGAACAATTACGTCCCAAATCAGGCTAAATTCCTATACGTCGAAAACAAAAAATATAACCTCATAAAACATTTCAGTATGAGTTTGTCCAGGATTAAAAGCTATTCAAGTCTTACTTTATGAAGGCAGCGGGGACGGTGGGTCTACCTCCATCCACGTTGTTCTCTTTAGAGACGACCCCGAAACCAGAAAACACAGCTTTGGGACTTTTTTGAGGAGGGCTTTTGTTTCCTCCTCCCTGCCAGGAGGGGGCGCCACTATTTACTACACTGGCTGTGTTTTTGTGGGCTGGGCTGGACCGTTCAGCAGACGTCAGAGTCATGTGACCGGCATCAGCAGAACACTCCATCAGCCACTTCCCCCCGTCAGAACCATCAATGATAACTCCTTCCACCTCCTCCCTTGCCTCCTCCTCTTCCTCCTCCTTTCCTGCCTCCTTGGAGGGTGGCTGCTCCTCCTTGCCATTGGTGGAGAGGTTCTGATTGGCCTGCTCAGAGGTGTTGCTCTGTTTGGGGGAACAGGAGGCGTGGGAGGAGGAGGAGGAGCGATGGGAGTGCCTGGACTTAGGGGAGGAGGAGGAGGAGCGGTCTGAGCGGGCAACGTGATTCGGGGGGGTCATGCCCGGGCGTTTCCTGGGGCTGGTGGAGCGCCCTCTGGGGTGATGCTGCTGCTGATGCTGCTGCTGCTGATGCTGCTGCTGTTGCTGATGCTGATGCTGCTGCTGATGCTGCTGTTGCCATGGCGGCTGCTGGTACTGCTGCCGCTGCGGGGGGCATTGCCGGAAGTTCTTCCAGTTGTTTCGGAAGTTATGATGGTTGTAGCCCCCCCCTCCTCCTCCACCGCCCCCACGCTGGAAACGCCCGCGGGGGAAGAAGCCCCGCCCCCCCCGGCCCCTGAAGTGGAAAGGCCTCTGGAAGCCACGGTGGTGGTACCCCCGGACGTCACGGGGCCCCGGGCCCCTCGCCTGGTGGCCCTTGGCGTACTTCCGCTCGCGGGGTTTGGAGGAAGGGGAACGGGACCTGGAGCGAGACCGGGACCTGGAGCTGAGGACAGAGGAGGAAAGATTTTGGGTGCCTAGTACAGCTGGGCTGTGGATGAATGGCGTTGTGTCTCCCTCATGGGTCGACACAACAATAATAAATAAGAAGTCCCGCTCTGTCTCTGGCAGATAATGGAGCTGGCAACATTCTTTTCAGGTGCAATAAAAATGCAAATGGCAGTTAATGTTTAGCTTGCAGTTTAATGATTTGCTGCTGGGTTAATTTCCCCCGGGGATTCTAGCCAGGGCTTAATTCTGCCTTGTAATGTTAACAGCTAATTGTGCCCGGCTCCCCTTAAGTGAATAGGACGGCCCGGCTTTCACAAGAATACTGATAGGGACTGATAGAGCGGTGGCGGACATCTTTGTCTGGTGGCTGCGGGGACATGCTCACACACACACACACACACACACACACACACACACACACACACACAC
>JAOTIX010000120.1:1273924-1284505 GCA_027123715.1 Gaidropsarus macrophthalmus
TAGCCAGGGTCCTGATGACTAGTCTGATCCAGTTTAACTAGCCAGGGTCCTGATGACTAGTCTGATCCAGTTTAACTAGCCAGGGTCCTGATGACTAGTCTGATCCAGTTTAACTAGCCAGGGTCCTGATGACTAGTCTGATCCAGTTTAACTAGCCAGGGTCCTGATGACTAGTCTGATCCAGTTTAACTAGCCAGGGTCCTGATGACTAGTCTGATCCAGTTTAACTAGCCAGGGTCCTGATGACTAGTCTGATCCAGTTTAACTAGCCAGGGTCCTGATGACTAGTCTGATCCAGTTTAACTTGAACCAACACACACTTAAACGCAGACGGGCACACGGGCACACACGCACACGCACACACGCACACGGGCACACATGCACACGCACACACACACACACACACACACACACACACACTCACTCACTCACTCAGTGTATTTAGTGATATTTCAACATCCAGCAGAGCAAACTTACGTTTCCCAATTGTCCTCAAGCGAGTTACTGGAAGTTCAAAATGATTGATCCATGTGGCTTAGTAATATAAAATATAGGGAAATGGCTTTCATTAAACTTACATATAACAAAACAAATGAATTGGTTCAATAAATAACAGAACAGTCTCAAAATCGTAACAATACTGCAAAATCTATAGCAGAATTGGAATGCATTTATCTAAATCAAATGATTCAGAATGTGTATACATTTGTATCTATTAATCCAGCCATCTCTAAAATAAATGTTTAATATGTGTAGACATTTGTACTTAATGTCATAATACTAACTATATATAACACTAGTAAATGAATACATGATAAATACACAATAATGCATTTACCAGCCCACCATATTTTAAGCAGACTACTGGTAATTCACCCCACAAAGGAGCTTGTATTTTGAACCCCCACAGCTTAGTGGTGGACCACAGATCAGACCAAACTACACTTTCAACATCCACTTAAATCCAAATCATGCCATTGTCTGCAGATCGTGTAAAATTCCTCACGATTACGTGATACGAGCTCATAGGCCTCGAAATGAACCCGCTTCCTGTTTCAGAGATCCTTCCCACGGTGAACACGGTGCTCAGTATCACTTAATAACTCACATTTGTAGAAAGACTGTTTGTGAATACAGGATTTCACATGGGAACCTTCTGCATGCAAGAAGGTGCACACCACAATGTCCACTCACATGCATGAGCCACGCACAGCATGGAGACCGTATGGCAGCCTGGCAATCAGCAGGACATCAGATCACAGCGGAGAAAGCCTAAGGTTTGGATCCCCCTTAGGCTTCTACTTAAACTTAAGGGTTAAGCAAGACAACTACCAACTCCTGATGATTTTGTTGCCATGAGTAACTAAGTGTACTGAAGGAGATGCTTCAGGAATATGACATCACACCTCAAAACCAGTCTTGAAGCTGGTGTTTAAACTGTGTGTGGGACACAATAAAACCCTTGGTAGAAACACTGCTGGGTTGAGCGCTCCTAAACCCGTTACAGGAGGTCAGTGACAAGCTGTGGTGGAGGACGCCGTTAGAAGGTATGTGAAAATACCGGACCTGAAGGATGTCTGTTAGGTAAACAGCGGGTCATGACTGTGCGCTAATTGACTCTGAATCGCTTTGTTACAGTGAGCTTTTTAAATAAAGCAACATTAAATTATATTCAGTTTCATCACTTGTGTGCTCATTCCACAAATGTGTTGAAATCAGACTTTGAGCGAATTACTCGAAGAAAAAGTCTGATTAAATACCTTTAATATTTTTATAAAAATATTTTAAATATTTTTAGCCCAGGGCAACAAAGCCGGTTAGTATGACCGTGTTTACAAACACCTTAAATCATTTCTCGCCGCAGCATCACGGCCCTGAGGACGTCTGATGTCCGGGTATCCACTCTCTCTAATTGTGTCCACCCAGTTTGAGCAACTAAACATTGGACCAAATCGTTGGCGCCGAGGTGAGGGAAGCATTTAGAGAAGGACGTGAGTCAACAGAGGGACCTGCAGTCACATTTAACACGGAGCAAGCTTGTGCGCATTGCACAACTCCTGGCAAACTATGCAAAGAATTGTGGGCGTAATTCCTGAATTCCTGAAAAATAAGAACCAATAGGGACGAAGGTAAGACCACAACCAGTGTTGGGGTGAGAGGTCAGATTAGAGCACGCTCAGAACAGAGCTGGTTTTGGAGGGAGCGGGGGGTAGGGCAGAAGGCATGGTATTAAAGAAGAGGAAGAGGAAGAGGGGGGTTGGGGGCCGGCATGAATGGCTGAGTCGCATCTCATTTGGACAGAGAACACAGCAATTCCCCCCCCCCAACCCTCTGCTCCCGTAGGGTGGGGGTGAAGGGGTGAGGGTGGGAGGGCTGATGATGTCAGAGGCCGCATGGGCCCAGACGGACTGGAAACAGAGTAAATAATCATCGCTGTGTGTGTTGAAACTTCAGATAGAACATCTGTTATGACCCAAGCTGCCCTGAACGTCCCTGTCCACACACACACACACACTAACACAAACAATGACAGGTGGCTGTAAGGAGAATATCTGGGCCACACCAGGCCCCTTCCATGTGGGGGTTCTCCGTTTACGCGGCAGCCTGCTCTACATCCGATAGAAGGGGGTTGGGGTGCAGAGCCCTAATCTACTAGATGGTAATCCCTGTGATGGAAACGCTGACAGCATGAGATACTCCCCATAACATCTATATCTATATATATATATCTATATCACCAATCCTTGTTGAGTGCATCTCAGGAAGCCAAGAAGATGAAGCAAGCCGTTTGTCAATGAGTTGCATGTTCAATGCCGGCAAATTTGTTTAGTGTTCTTTCAGCAGAAGATTGAGACACCAAAAACATAATACTGTCTGTAATCTTCTCTGTTTGGCTAAATGGGGGCCATTCAGTTCATAACTATACACAGTTCTGTGTGTATCAGAAGCATGCTGAAGTAACTGTAGTTTTTTTCCCCTCAGTGCCATTAGTCCACTAAGTCTCTATCATCTCTCAGTCCAAACACTATATTATTAAATATTCTGTAAATGTTTGTCGATTGAAAGAGAGTTTACAGTGCAGTATCATTACAATGGGTTCTATTGATTCTAATGTTGAAACTATTTCTGACAAAAAAACACCTAAATATCCACTTACGAAACAGAATAATAAAAGATCTCAAAGAACTTCGACCTGTTTTACCAGACCTCAATAACAAAAATACACCCTGACTATTGAAAATGTTAAATACCGACTATCAAGTATGATAAACACACAGACTGACATGTTCAAACACTGATTACACAACACATTAAACACTGACTATCAAACCCCCACAATTGAAACACAATAAACACAGACTACAGAACGATAAACACCAGCTATATTGTTCCACCATCATAAAGCTGTAGAGTAGCTGTTCTCTTCTTCCACCCTGTGCGTTCTGAAACACGATGTCTGCCACACAATTCTTCATTCTGCCCAACGTACTCATTTTCCAAGGCATTCCAGTCGTGCAGACAGACTCCAGCAGTAATCCTCTCATCTCCTAACATACAATTAAAACCTTCTCTCCTTCTGGTGTCAGGATGAAGACCCACCATCGTCTTAAGACATGAGCCTTCAAGACAGCTTCATAGGGCATCGTAGCACACCGGTACAGTATTTGAACTGGCGACCTTTCTGGAGCCGAACCACCGCTCTACCCCCTGAGCAACTGCTGCCCTTATCGCTCTACTCAGAATCATTTAATCATTCAGCATTAGACGACTATCAGGTAGGAGACTCTGTGCTCCAACATGTGGGGTCGAACCAAGAACATTTGTCCAGGCTTTCCTGGCCTCCTTCCTGGTTTTACAGGTCCAGATGAGGAAGAAGAAGTGGATGCCAAAGGAGAAGGTGTGGAGGACAAGATGGCTGCCATGGCTCAGGACTTGCACCTGCAGTCACTTCGCATTTTAAGGCTTGATGAAGATGAGGACTGTGAGTCCTTGTATGGCCGCTCTCAACCCGACAGCGCGGCAGAGATCGAGGTGTGCTCAGGAGAAATGCGCCTTGGCCTTTCAGCAGGACATAACCAGCTCTAAGAATAGCTCTGGTCTGGTGACGGTGCTTTACAGACCTGGTTATTTTCAGACGTGGAGGAGGAGGTCAGGATGGAGTCGCTGGAGGAGCAGGTGGGAGTAAAGCTACTTTTATATGCTATTTAGGCTGCATTAAGAATCATTTATTTGATATGGATTTGGACAGGACATTAAGTAGAGCTATCAGATGTTATAGATTATTAAGTTAAGGTAGGCTTTGGTGTTGTTAAGCATAAATGAAGGATCAGGGGCAAAAGCATCATGGTTGTGGGGAGACCATGAGGCGAGAAGCAGGGTGAACCACAAAGTTGATATATTCTGCCCATGTTCCACCTGGCCTCCCTGCAGCTTCCTGCTCCAGAAAATCACTGCAAAGTATTCCTCAGATGGTCTACATTCATCTAGTATCCCAAAGCATCATTCGTAGGCCATGAAGATGTTCCCAAGACCCCTTTGAAGACCTGAGCATCAGACAACTTTCATCTGAGCTGCCAGGGCTTCGTCAGTGAGACATCACTTCAGTCTGAGGTCATACATCTGGCATGAACAAGCAAAGACCAAACATCACAGAAACCCAAAAGGATTTGAAGAAGTGAAGACAACAGCCTGATCTGATAAAGCAAGGCTTCAAATGTCCTGATAAAATGGCAGCATCAACAGGAAATGTTTGTTCTGGTTGCAGCGTGGTGATAAGATAGAAAAGGGTGGTGGAATGAGGGAACATTTCAACACTTTCCACCAAGCTTGTGCGGAATGTTGGCTCTGGACCAGAGCTGTGGCCTCATGGTTCCTAGACCAGGTGACATCATGTCATCAGAACCAGCTGGGATCAAGCTGAGAAAATAACACCAACCACGTGTTGTGTTCAGACTGAGTTTGGGTTCCATTTAATGTGAGGTCTGTGTATGTTCCATGTAGTTTACAGCCATTAAGTGGACGGCTGGATGCCTTTATCTAACGCGATAAAGGATTTCAGGTTAATGAAGCAGCAGGTAAGGGTTAGGTCTCCTCTCTGCTCTAGGATGCCCTCATGAATACATGAGCCTGAGACCATTAGACTATTGTACACTATGCCTCACTTGAGCTTCCGAAGGAGCAGAGCGAAGATGAGAAGCCCTTGATGAATGGACCCTTTTTGTATGTCAAGACTGCAGAACATAGACACAGGCTTCAGAGCTATTTCATGGATAACATGCTAACTTGTAGTCACTTAGTAGACCGCTTACAAGCACGGCTGGGAAGAATCAAAGCATACAATCTGAGTTTGACGCAGCACCTGCACTGCCTGGTTTCAAATTAAAGTGTGTTGAGTGTTGTGAGTGGTGCAAGGGCTTCCACCTCCTCCCTGTTCCTGTTTCTATTCCCTATTTGAAAAAGACATGTACCCTTTAATCACAGGTTAAATGCCGACCCACACAGAACCCATGCAGGTCCTGCTCGCAGCAGCACACATACACCAAGCTAGCATCATGTGGAGGTTTTCTGGGGCTCAGCCTGATGCATAGCCTGGCCTAGCTTCTGCACATGTGCCATCCTCCTGCAAACACCAACAAACACATACGGACACACACAATGACGGGCCTCTCTACAACAATGGCGGGGGGACGGGCCCTTGCAGAGCCTTTGTTAGTAGCAGGGCCCCGGCTCAGCGGGAGCAGCAGTTTATACTGTCTGATTATATAAAGAATACACTCCACCACATTCCGCAAGGCTGGCCAGAGCAAGGAGGCCTTTCCCCCGTCTCCTCGTGGTTCCAGCTCTACCAACTGGACACTGACCAACCCATAGGATTGCTAACCAGCACGAACCAGTACTAATCTAGCCATCTCCAACCAAAACTACCCAATTCTACCAACAACCAAGTCACTCATGCCATCAGAGTCAATAGGAGATGGGAAGCGGGCTCATCAGAGCCAATCAGTGAACAGAAGAGGGTTTGCATTGAAGCATGAAACCATCTGCACAGCTGCAGAAAATTAATCACTTCGTGTTTGCTCAAACTAAATGAGCAAATACTGTTTAACATCAACTGCTCCTTCCTCTGGTTGTTAGAACTCTCTGGAGGGTTAGTCTGATCCTACTGGATCATGACTCATGGATGTACCATTCCACAGTTCTAGATAAAGAGTGAAATGGATTAAAAAGACCTAAGGGGATACAACATCCCTTCAGGTTTACGTGAGAGTAGAGTGAGTGGATTAGGGGGGATGTTACCAAACAATAACTGGGTCTTGCCTCTGAGTGATTATAAAATGGATTGCACTTGTTCAGTATTTTAACAGGAAGAGACGAAGAACACAGATAAATCTATCCTTGCAACAGGCTGCTCTTACATCAATACCTACTGTGGTGGATCTTGGTTAGAATATCACAAACTGAAACCTATTGCTAGCATGTGCTTAATAACATCTATAACAAGGCGGTCCAGCTTCAGTGGACTTGTGGGTGAATGTCGACATGTAACCCACCTTCTGTGTGTTTACGTTAAAGAAAAGCAGTGTTGCTATAGAGCCGTTTAATCTGAAGCAACCGTAACGCAGAGTGGCAGTGACATATCCCAATCACATTAACATCACCAGCACCTGGTAATCACCAGTCACATTACAGATAATCAGGAGCTGATATGATGAAAAACACAAACTATTCTGCCAACACTTTCGACATAAGAGCAGCTACCGCTCTCAGATCTGATGATGCGTTCCTCAAGTGGAAACAAACACACAGCCTTCATCAGTCAGACACGTCAGGAGAGAGAGAGACAAATTCAGAGAAGCATCGGAAACTCCCTCAAGTATAAGAAGATGTTTGTCTAAGTCCTGACAAAGTAGAATACTGAACAATACTGACCCAGCAGGCTTTCACATCCAACCTCTGCACCCTGTTCCACATTTACAGGACTTCAGGGAATAGCGTGGATTGAAGAACTTAAGAGCCATTAGTTGAGGGCTCAATGTTTTGTCTAGACAGAGACTTCACTGACATCTGATCGATACCAGAGCTCATCTGGCAGTTAATGGACACATTCCATACAGGAATCCAACCCTCCAGCAGATTCCAATGATCAACATGAAGAAAAACAATGTTTCTTCAATAGCCAGAAACCTGATGAACCGGTATAATATACATGTCATGCTCTTCTACACAACGAACCAAAATGTGTCCACCATTTGTGGAAAAGTTTATGGATCACAGGAGACCACGTGTGCAACGTGACATCCAGAGAACGATGATGTCGTCATCAGCCGTCGGACCGTTGATCCACCTGTGGCGGTCACGCCTGAACTCCAGCATTACTCGCAACAGTCTGTGGCTTGCGCTGAGCCTCGCCCTGCATAATCACGCCTCTCTCGCCCGGGACAAAGGAAGGTTGCCCGGCGTGTTTGGACGACGTCTGGTCGACACCATGACTCAAACGCAGAGAAGCGCTTCTAATCTGCCTCCATCATCGGGGTGGGGACCCAACACAGGATCCCGTGACGAAAGCTCAACTTCAGCCTATATTTTCAGCTGAGCTCCTCCGGTTTGTTTTCGTGGAATTGGGGGTTCGGGGGCTATATTCATGTCAATGAGAAGATACTCCTGGATGCACATAATCACAACACTACGTTTGAAAACCTACCAGGTCGCAGGATCATATAGTGATTCTAGAAGTTCCACTCCCAGCCGAAAGGTTCTGGGTTCAAAGCCCTTGTCCAATGTACACCCGTCCTTGAGCAAGATGCCCTAACCCCTACCTACTCCTTAACGACATGCATCTTTCCTCACTGAAAATCACCAAACAGCTCTCCTTTTAAATATCCTGAACCTCCACTAATCCTTTCAATGGCATAAGGAATAGTAACACTTGATATTTGAATAGTGACACTTGATACATATTGACAGGGATTCTAGTTCTCTGAGTTTACATTGAATAACCCTTTTTTCGACACAGGCTCAGCTATGAGAAGAGATCCCGCTCTGTGAAGGTCATACTTGTCTGTTGGTTCCCGGTGGTTCCCATGAACCAGGTGGAGCGTCCTGGTCCTGGGCCAAGCCAGCCCAGGCCCTCCCCTCAAGCCCCAGTCCAGCATTCAGGACTTCCTATGGTCCACTTCCTATGGTCCACTTCCTATGGTCCCTGGGAATAGGTGACAATGGATGTCTACTTCCATTCATACAGTTGGACACACACACACACACACACACACACACACACACACACACACACACACACACACACACACACTCTCTCTCTCTTTTGGCTAGGGAAGTTGTAGACAGATGAGCCATGCATGATTGGTTTTCCTCTTTCCATATGCTAATGATCGAACTGTCCGAGACGTCACCAACCTCATTGGTCATACACACTAACATACTAACGTCATACATACATATCAGGAAAAACCTGACAAAAACTGTGTATGTGTGTGTGTGTGTGTGTGTGTGTGTGTGTGTGTGTGTGTGTTTTACTTTGCGCATCTCTGCAGCGTTTCCACAGCCCCACGGGCACCTGTGGGTTATATAAGAGCACAGCCCAACACACTCACAGGTTCGATACCCGGACGTGAACGGGGTACGGAACGTTGGCGGGGGGTATCATAGTATACATGTGAAAGACCTCGTCCATCGTGTTGGGAATAAGCATCGTCATTGGTATGCCAAGCACACCGCACCCATGAAGATCACGCAACTTTCTGGAATTATCCTTTTCATTAAGAAATATATCTATAACCAGAGTGTGTTGGTGACGTGACGTGTTTGACGGGTTGAGTGTGTTAAATGATTGGCTGGGTTGCGTTATCACGCGTTACTCGTCAATTCAGCACATCCATATTCCATCCTTTAAAATCCCCAAATATGCGCCAGATGTGTCATATGCGCCTTTACAAGCATGTCTATCTGCGTCAAAGTGCAGACATTGAATCCACTCTACTGAAGCTCTTGGCAGCACTTGATCCTGCGGTATTGAGTCTGAATACATTGCTCAACATTCGAAACAAGGCGTGTTATGGTGAATATTGTAAAATATGGTCAAACACTCACATGTGGCTGATGGAAACCCGTTTCCTTCCATGTCAGCGTCCATATCCTTATTGCTGTCCATTGTGTTCATTCAAACATGCGTCTTCTCACCCCGACCATTCCTCGTAAATCAGATGAGATGAAAGTTGTTGAGAGTCCTACCCGCTTGTGGACCAGACCAGACCAGACCCCCTACTACTAGCCAGGGGCACACAAGGTGGTCTAAGAAACCTTCCAACAGATTTTCCTGAGTTTACTGCTGACAGTGAGCTGAGAACTTGGATGTGTTGTTGGGGGAAATTGGGGTGAGATACTAAGGGGAGAATGTTGATGTTTCACTCCCGGACTCAGCTGTCGATCTGCGGCTTGTAGCGGACGGTGTGTCTCTGGGCTCCGTAGAGGACCGCCCACCACCGGGGAGGGGTGTGGTGTATTTTGGAGAGCCCCAACCGGTTTAAATTCACCCGTTAGAGAAGGTTTCGAAAACATACAAATTTGGTTTGTTTTATTTTACCATCGTCGTAATCTTTTTGGAATTATTGACAAATATAATGCATAATACGGAAATTACGATTCTCACTACCCCTACAACGGAATGGTTTGGTCTTCTTTGGAATATGAAATAGAACAGAGTTCAGGTAAGTGACGCGTAGACAAATATGAATTATGATAACTTTTATACGATGCAATAAACAAAATACGGTCCAGAATAAATAGGCTACATACATGTATTCAATATATATATATACAAGGTATACATGTATGTAGCCTATCTATTCTATATATATATATATATATATATATATATATATATATACAGAATGATGATCCATATAGGCTGTTATGTCATTAGATATGTCATTAGTGACCGAGGTAGACAGTTTTGTAGATTGTTAAGTGTTTGGGTATTTCAATCAGAAGATGAAATAAATGCTGATTATGATCAACAGTCCTGGCAATACAACGCGTTCTGAGTGATGGATGTCGATTGCACCCATCAGAAGGAGTTGTATCGTCAGGTGTTTCACATGGAGGTGTTTTAAGAGCGTCATATTGTCGTATGTTAGGCTGAAGAGAAGAAATACAACCGTTCAAAACATAGTAAATCAAATTCAAGATATTAAAGATACACATGATTGGCGGGTTATAACACTGATTTAAAGAGTGCTGGTGCACAAACGGCCAGATTGCTTTGTTCTATTTAGACAACAATAGCTAGCTTCCACATCACTGTGGAAGACTTTCCTCCCCACCTGTGGATCCCATCGTATCTGCTGGGGTGGGGACCAGTGGGGGCCGTCAGGGGCCGGTAGGGTTCTGGGGTCAGGGGTCAGGTTAATGGGAGAACCCCCCCCTCCCCACCTCCTGAAAGGCTTTAGTGTGGATCTTTTGTGCAGCTGTTGATCTGCTGAGAGCCACCTGCCACTGTGTGTGTGTGTGTGTGTGTGTGTGTGTGTGTGTGTGTGTGTGTGTGTGTGTGTGTGTGTGTGTGTGTGT
>JAOTIX010000120.1:1546359-1558707 GCA_027123715.1 Gaidropsarus macrophthalmus
GCAGAGAGCTAATGGCGGCGCTGTGATGTTATTGGTGCAAATACCCTCAAGGCCCCGGGGCAGATCTGCCGGCCTCCTGCCCTGTGATTGTGTGCTGTAATAAGCAGCCTCTGTTCCGCAGGGAAATGGTTTGTGAGCACAGGGAAGGACAACCTGCTCAACGCCTGGAGAACACCCTACGGCGCCAGCATATTTCAGGTAAACGCCGCGCCAACGTATCCGAACCCATATCATCGATATAAATGATATTATTAAGGACTGCTTCTTTTCAACTCTGCGTGTGATTTATCTATTCCTCACGTTTCATTCATATTTATTAAGGGTGAGACATTAGGCATTCACGTCTCTTACCTTGAGTTTACGAGCAAAAAGGCGCAGGGTGCCAACGTTAGAGGTGAGATGTGTTAATTCAAGACAGATACTCGAAGTTCTGAGCCTGGAAGCCAGCCGCGTTCAGAGAAACACCCTGAGAAACGGGAACGGCAGAAGATGCATTTAATCAGCAAGGGTGTTAAAAACCCAGATCCTAATTATTCACAAACGAGACGCGGAGCCAGGGAAGTGTATTTCCTTGCGTTATTATATCCTAGTCAGTCTACGACACAATGGGGTGAATTTGGGGGGACAATATGGGGCCATTTGTCACGCCACCCCCGTAACATTGCGTCTTTGGTTTTTCCCGGTGCGTGCCGCAGTCCAAGGAGTCGTCGTCGGTGCTGAGCTGCGACATCTCGGCGGACGATAAGTACATCGTGACGGGGTCGGGAGACAAGAAGGCCACGGTGTACGAGGTCATCTACTAGGAGGCCCCGCCCCCCCCCAACGCAGCGCCACTGGCCACGCCCCTCTTATGTACACTTCTTATTTTGTATGATAGGAAAAAAAAAAAAAAAAAAAGATTTGTACGCAAACAAACCAAACAGTTTGGCCAATCGTCGTTGACCGTGATCCCTTGACCCCTTGACCTCTGGGACGGAACTGCAAGGGCCCAGTGCTTGGAATATTTTTTATGGTTTTTTTTTTTTGTTTTTTTCCGAGGTTTTGGGTTTTTTTTCGGTTGGGAGGTCGAAGGTGAAGGACGGGAGAGGAGGCAGGCCGGTGTTCCCTCATCTGATGCTTCCGGAACAGAAGAGCCACCTATGTACATTATTAGCGTGATGTGGGAAGGCTGTGTGTGGTTTGTGAGACGAGTCTCTTTGGAATTCAGGCCACAGTTGCTTTATGATTATTTTTAATTTTTTTCCCTTCTTGCCTTTACATAATACCTCACAGTGTTGGTCAACAGCTTTTTTTGAATTTGGCAGCATTTAACTTAATTTATTCAAGTGTATATTTATCTATTTAAGATACTGGAAGAACAACTGTGTATCGTTTTTCTCAGTTAGCACAAAGCAGCGTTTAATATTTGAAAGTTGAGGAAAGAACCACGCAGAACAAATTATGCTCTGATTTCTGTTGGGTATTGAGTTAGCCAGCTATAGACCTTTGTATAATTCATTGTGAAATCTTCAAATTTCATTTTGTTTGTTTTTGCTGCTTTGTGTGTTTGTGTACGTGTGTGTGTGTGTATGTGTGCGAGTGAACGCGTTTGTGTGTGCGTATGTGTGTGTAAACTGGACGAACAGATAGACATCTCATGCAAACCCAGCCCCTTTACATCAGACAGTAAAGTCTCAGATGTATTTTCTACACTCGAAATCATCAGGTTTATCTGCTTAGCCTTGTCAGTTAAAGCATCTAAAAGTGCATCCTCAGCTCGTATTCTATAACTGCCCCCCCCCATACCCAAAGCCCCAAAACCCTTGTGACACCAAGGAGGCGGGACAAGTGTTGAGTGACAGTTCAGATCCACCTCACCCCATTCATTCACTGTACCTTTACGGAAACTCGGCTCATCTGAAACACTACTAACGGCCTGAGTGGTGGCTGGTCGGATGTCCAGGATAGACGCGGCGTTACAGCACAGTGCCTTCCATCTGCCATGCCCCCCCCCCCTCACCGGACTGCGAGAGGTTCATAAGGTTCTCAGTCCCGCACATGCTCAGTCGGAGGACTCTGCTGTCTGAGGCTGAGGCCGGCTCCTCCAGGGGAAACTGCGTTGACGTTGTGTTCTGTTGTTCACACAAAGCCCCTTTGAGTGTTTTTCCACCCAGAAGCTTTCTGATTCGTCGTTCATTCTTCTTTCGGTTAACAAAGGAGAGCACTTTTTTGGTAGACTCACCGGTACCGTCGACGCACGCACGGCCGTGGGTTTTTGTTTAAACGAATTGTCGGCGCCAATCAAAGGATTGCGTTCCCCTCGCCGAGTGAAGTTAGGGAGAACATCTTGTGTGCGTCAGACCATTCCACACTTTCTTAAGATATCTGGGTGTTCAACAAATGGTCTTCATAGCAGTCGTCAAGCAGCACGATAAGAGGTCTGGGTGACTTTCTTCAGGAGGTGTTGAGGGTGTTTTGATCATTTCTTCAAACGTACATTTGAATTCAAAGGACATCAAGCCCCAGCTGAAAGGCTTAACCCTTCAGCCCCATCATGGTGGTTTTTGTTCAACGCGCTTTTATGCCCAAACGGGAAAGACTAAGTGAAGCCTTCATCCGTCGTCCGACCTCTTTGTTCCCTCCTACTTCTGGAGGGAATACATGGAATCTTCTAGAAAGGTCTCTCGTCAAACAGTGGCCTGACATGCATTGCCCTCTTTGCTTTTACCACAGCGGTTGATGCATTAAGGGTCTCTGTGAACTGATTCATTGTTGAGTGTTTTTATTTTTTATTTTTGTAAGGAGTCTAGAGCAACTGCAGTGAAAGGAAACCGATGATCTATTTTCCTAATTCGGTGGTGAGAACGATCTAACAAAGGAACTCAAATTATGAATCCCAACCTTATTTTTTGTTTTTCATCACACGTTACAATGGACATGTAGTTAAAGCTAGGTTCTTATTTTGCTCGTTAAACTTGGAGACATGCCGTAATGAGTATGGTGTATTCCACTGTGCTTTTCGAAGCAACTTGAAAACCACAACATCTGAGATGCAGTAAGAGCGAATGTGCAGTCCTACACTGTTTATTAGTAATAGTGACTATTGGTCTTAAATGAGTTACTAGAAACCTCCTGTATGCATTACAGGACATCCACATCAATACATGTTTATATTAGAAATCTATCAATAAAACGTTGGTTGTAAATAATCAAAGGATCACATCTGAATGTTACAGTTTAGCTGGTTGAGCTAATATAATGGAGATGTTATATACAGTAATGAAGTGAAACGTTTTGTTTGACCCAACTCATCACGGTATGAGATAATTGCTGTACAAATGTAATAATTCAAGCTTACAATGTAAAGAAAATCCTTTTGCTCTGTTTTTCTAGTCTGTGGTTGACTTTATTAAATGATTGTGTGCAGTAATATTTAATGCGTAATTTTTTTTTTTTTAAACTAACAATATATATGTCCCCGGTCCAGCCAAGAGTAAGAAAAACAACCAGGGATATATATTGTGAATGAGTTGTAAATATAAAGAAATTCTACGACAAATGTAGAATTTTATGATTGCTTGTTATTTTCCATTATTCATGAACACAATTAAGAACTCGGTTATCAGGAGACGGGGAGCTAATGAAGAGGGTCTGCTAATGAACCCTCCATACCCCGCAGTGCACTGAAAGACCACCTCCTTGTGCTCCTATTTGTGCCTCTCGCTCCCCTGCACACCGTCTCTGTAAAACACTCAGTATACCCTGGTTTGTTTTGGCAATGAAGACATAATTCCACTCGATACATAATGAACTTTTTATTTTAGTCCGCACACACGCACGGACACTTTGCATCTGAAGGATGGAAGTGCTCAGTGTCCACGAGGGGCATTTCAACAATGTCCTTTCAGGGTTTCAGTGTGTGCCAGGGGTCAGCGCCGCTATAGCAGCCGTCTCTCGGTAGGATCGTGTATACGTTGGAGCGCCCGGTGAGAGCTTTTAAGTGATGCCGGCGGTGAGAGGTGCGGAGGAGGAGGCTACACCATTACCTGAAATGATACTCCTGTTACAGCCCTCGACGCCACGCTAGTGAAGAGCACGAAGGCGGGGGTGTGTGAACGACAACGGTTTTTTAATATCACGACTCGAGCACTCGGATCGTTTCTGCTCTGACAAATGTAAAAGTGTAGTAAAACCAACACGATGAAAAAGTGTTATGGCTTCTGAGGAGGCTTGCCATTATAGTCATGATGATATATTACGGTTCTGTGTGCAACCTTCTCACAAATAGTCAAATTTAAACCAATTCGTTTATAGGAAATGAGCCATCACTTACAATTTGGAGGATTTAATAACGCAGAGTTCATGTTGTGGTTTTCTTTCATGCAGATATGTCTGTTTTCAAATGCTGATTTTCAAACACATACAAAATGTTTGAACACTTTTATATATTCATAAAATACTCGTGAATAGACCAAAGAACATTGGGTTTTTGGTTGTTATTGTCTTAACAAAGAACCAAACGTTGAGCCCAGGCCTCGTAAAATGTTAAGACAAAGACATTGACTTGTTTTGCAGTAACAGTTTTGTCATTTGAACAATTGTTATTTTTCAAGGTTAGGAGCTCTTTAATCAAATTTTAAATAATCGCACGCACGCGTGTGTGTGGACTGTGGAGATGTTAACACAAACAGCGTTTCGGCAAGAACAACTGGTGTGTAGCCTAATAGCCTTATCGAATAAAGTTCATCTGCTAGAGACGCTTGGTTCACAGACAACTGCACTACGGCATGAGAAAAAATGTATTAATTCATGGCATTAATTCACACATTCATTTGACTGAATTAATGGAATGTCAACGGATGGTAACCAACCAGATGGAAGCTACCGTGGGGGACGGGTGCACATTCTGGTGCATAATTCTCATTTATTCGTCAAAATTATGCTACAAGAAACGTAAACATGTTTATTCATGTTTAATGAGTAATATCGCAAACAGTCAGCCCTGTGTTATATGGTAGGAAACAACAGTTCTGATGCCCCAACTCGGATATTCAGCGCGCAGCAGCAGCAGAGGAGGCAGGTCGACGTGAGAGAAGAGAGCATTGTACATTTCCTAAGAAAACATTAGCCGCCGTCAGAGTGGGGGTCATGCGCATTTCCACGCACGGTGACCGACAAAGGTGGCGAGTGTAGGAGTTGAAAGGGCCCTCCTGAATAACGGAACGAAATGCTCTTGTGTGGAAAGCCTCTTCAGCCAATCTGGCAGCCGCACTCTCACTCGGAATAAAGCACTACACGGGTCACGAGTTTTCATGGCTTTTCATTGAGGCTTTTAGGCTTCGATCCTCCACTCTAAACCAACTTTAGTTCCCAATCCTAATTTACGATTCTGTTTTTTTCCCCCTGCCCTCTTTCTTCTCCGTTTGAAATGTGCATGATATTGATTTTTTTAGAACGACATTGAAGTTGTAACCGAGAATATCTCAGAATGGTATTATCATTTCATTTCCAAAGGCTTTCCAGTTGAGCAGGTGCTCAATGCGTGATGATCAACCCACCTCTTACCAGTAAGGAGAGCTCTGTGTGTTTGTGTTACACTGTGCTTACACAGTGAGGCTGATCCATCCACCGGTGTGTGTCTCTGCCGCATGTGTGATGTCACTAAACGGGTGATTTTAAATGGCTTGTAATGGCTTATCATCAACGTGGTAAAATAGGGGCAATTTATCTTGCTCTCTAGGGGCTAAACAAAGAAGAGGGCTGTGTCTCGCTGTGGTGCTCTTTGGTGCTGTGCATCATTTGTCTTCAAAGAACAACAGATAATCACTTTGTAGCTGAGATGGTTGTCTGTATGGGGAACCCACTTGTATAGAGACGCTGAACATGTCGACTGAACCTCCAATGGGAATGTCATAACTTTCAGTAGTATCACATTCCTATTATATTCTATTACCTGGTCAAGTTTCGTATCTATCCTGAAAGCTAGTCACTAATAAGAATAGTGTTGGTTCCAACCGTTCGCTAAAAGATGGGGTATGCATAAGATGAAATGTCTCCTAAGAAGCAGACTGCAGCTCCTCCACTTAACAAATACCATACTTACTATGCCAATATATAACACTATAACACTAATTGCATTTGTGTAGGACTCCACCAGTAAGCATTTTCCATCATTTCCCATCTTGCATAAGGTAAGTACATATATCCGCCGCTAGGTGGCAATGACAACCCAACGCTTCTTTGTAATACCAGAAGAAGAGATTTAGTGGTAGGCTAACCTGCTAGCCGAGAGGACAGCTGTTTGTCCAGTGAACTACTGGTGACTTTTGCAACATGCTTCTGCAGAATGTCCGGCCGTTGCTGCTGCGGTGCAGAAGTGTCGCCTTGGCAACCTCCAGGAGTTACTATGGCGACCAAGTGGCGACGCTCGGCTCGGCCCCCGACTCCCAGTCTGCGGACTACCAGGTGAAATTAGTGGTGCTCAACTTGGCTAACCCAAACATGCACATATTTTGTATTGACAGCTCATATGTATGATACATTGTTAGATAACTCATACAATATGGTTGTCCAATAATATACACACGCACTATGAAATACACAATAGTTAACCCTTTGCGGACAGACTTTCCTTGGTGAGGTCAAACCTTGTGACGTCATGGTGCCAAGGTCTTCCCATCGCCAGTATGATGCCTAAACCGTGCCATCAATATGGAATCATTTCGATTAAAACATTTACGTTGGACATGTTTAGACGCACTGAATTCGATTTGTATGTTTGAACAGAATCCAATGAATGACAATGCATGTCAGCCACGATATGTCACTAAAAACACTCACAATATGAATATCCAAATAACATTATTGGCGTTAACCTGTAGGTGATGGCTAAATATTTGTCTTTAACTCATTATCCAAACTATTAAGCAAACTGAGCAATAAAATAGCGAGGCATGTCTCCTCCTTTATGTTGGTGCAGCACCAAAAAAAGACGCTAGATGGCGTTAGAGTCTGTGTTTTTCTGTTGGTGCCTAATGTCAACATAATTCATTGCCCAGAAGATGGACTTTTTATTGAATCATGTTTTTGCTGAACTCTAGACTTGGCCATGCTGGCAGAAATGAGGACCTGCAATGTTATTTGATCTAATAAAGGATCTTTGCTGTTGTATAAGCTGTCAAACATGTCAACATTTCATATATGGAAGGGCACCTTCTGAATACACTCAGTCAAAGATCATGACACGGCGAGGAATGTCAAGCATGATTGACACCTGTCTTGTGATTTAATATACTTGTATACTTAATAAACCTGCTGGTGTGGAGCCACAGCAAAAATACATCATTTACTAATGATGTCTTTGAGTTATGAGCACGTTAAATAAATGATTGTTGTGGCTTCAAAAATGTAATACATGCATAAGAAAACACATCCGGCCATGCATTTTCTTCCAATTGATTTAACATAGCGGACGCCGTTTATTGATTGAATGTTCAAATGCAAATCTGATATATAGACGTTGAGTCTTTCCAGCCGCCTGGCGACTCTATGAGCAACCTCAGCAGGTTGGGTTGTGCTAGCAGAATGTTATGGATGCAAACTTTCTTGTGAAATCCATTACCGACGTATATATTTGTATTCGCAGGAAAACTACGAGCGAATGCAAGCTCTCGTGGAAGAATTAAGAACCCGCTCGGACAAGGTTAAACTTGGTACGTGTCGTGCAGCACCTACTCTCTTATGAAGTTGTTGTTCAATGCAGTGTCCTTATGAACAGCCCCATACTTGATTGTCATGAGTAGAAGTAAAAAAGGCATGTGAAACTCTCCTTTGGTGTTGATAGTGAAGGTTGCTTTGGTTGACTCAGGTGGAGGGGAGAGGGCCCGGAACCTTCACATATCCCGCGGCAAGCTCCTGCCCAGAGAACGCATAGACAGACTGCTGGATCCTGGGTACTCCTGCACCTTCTGACCGTTTGTTTAACTGCAAAACGTCAAGTTCAACAGTTCCTCCCTGACATTGTACTCCCTAATAACCCTTGTGTTCTATGAAATATATAATCAATTGCGCGCAAGTAGATATGTAGTTTGTGGTTATTAGTACAATACAAAATCAATGAATAATGTAATATAATGAATAAATAATAATAATCATTTCACTGTTTTGCTTCATATCAAAACTATGCTCTGCTTCTCTCTTGTGTCACCTCTTGTCATCAGGACTCCATTTTTGGAGTTCTCCCAGTTCGCGGCATATCAGTTGTACGGCAAAGAAGAGGTACCAGCCGGCGGTATTATCACTGGAATCGGCAGAGTTTCAGGGTAAGAGTCCCTGAATACCTCTTAAATGAGTTCAGATGTTGTTTTGCTGAACCTCAGGCTTAACCTGCTGGTGTCATCAGATGATTTGCCTCGCATTGAGTGACTACCTGCAATCTTCTGCAACATTTCATTCCCCTTCAACCCACTGCCCTGTCAGGCTTAACCTCCACGTCTGCTCCCTAAAAGCAAAAAATAGAAATTGGGTTTTCACTAAAATGTCTTTTCTCTTATTTCTGTTGCTACCCCTGACACAATAGTGCCAATTTGGATTCTAAGCATCCAGGAATACAAAAAACTATGCTATTGCTATTCTGTTCCATGGTAACTGTCATTTGTGAGTCTGTCTACCATGTTTTGAGTCCTCGTATGACTTTCTTGAGCCAGAAGCAGCTTCTCGGTGCATAACAGAAGTGGAAGCGGTCCAATCAACCCAGGCCACTCTTAGAAGAAGTATCACCCGAGTCTTCTGTAGCCAAACAATCACGCCGCGTGTCCAAACGATCAATAGTTCCAACAAAGAAGGGCTAAACAAGTGTTGTCTGGACCCAGTGGAGTGCACCGCGCTGCGGTCTAGCCCAGAGTTTCCAGTCTGAAGTCTGCAGGAGCACCTGCCCTGATCAGAGACTGGTGCAAACACGGGCTTCACGTCTGTGATGTCACACTTCCGCCGTTTTGTGGGTGTAGATCCGTTTTCTGGAGAGCTTCACATCTTTGAACAATATATTTGCAACACGAGTTGTCGGTTGTAGGATTATTGTCAGCAAAGGGACAGCTATGTGTTGGCCAGCATTTAATTTGAAGAACATATCAGGCACAGGATGCGATGATGTGATCACGATCCATTTATGTACTGAGAGTGCACTCCGTCATGGCGGCTGACTCTATATGTGATGCACAGGCTGCCTTAGCAGAGCATTACTGCATAGGTTCAGGAAACACAACCCCAGTCCTAAACTCTCGTGCCCTTCCCATCCCCTGGCAGAGTGGAGTGCGTCATCGTCGCCAACGACGCCACGGTCAAAGGAGGGACGTACTACCCGGTCACCGTGAAGAAGCACCTCCGCGCCCAGGAGATCGCTCAGCAGAACCACCTGCCCTGCATCTACCTCGGTGAGTTAGTGTTGTGGTTCTGTTGTCGTGCCGTGGAGGAGTGTCAAGGCTAGCCTTAATAGGAAAGGCTGTTGTCGTGGTAGAGGTGAAGGCTGCGGTTGAGCCTACACATGTTGTCATGCGCTGACACGAAAACTACTTTGGCAATTGTCGTTTTTTTTCGAAAAGTTCCACCAGCTCATGTTTTAGGAGTAGCTTCTTCTAGACTATTCCCGGTGTGTGTGTGTGTGTGTGTGTGTCGGGGTGAATAATGGCCGACACGGATGGAGTAAACGCCCCGGTATCAGCACCGGTTTGCCAGTTGATTCAGTATTCGGAGATAAAGCAGACGAACGCTAATGAAAGCGTGGCCGGCTCTAAGCCCGGCGCCAGTGATTTCCGCCGGGGCGCCGTGAAAGAATGCACTGCCCCGACCAAGCCCTGAGGGGCCGCCCCCCCCACCCCCCCTCCCCCGAAACAGATCGACCACCAATTTATCGGGTTTGACGCGTCCGAATAAAGCGCAGCGCTGTTAATGTATGGGCCGGAGCCCGCGTTCCCCCCAGCCCCAGCAGTGAGGGCTGCTGGTTCCACTTATTATTATCTTTTGGGTTGGATTCGAAATGGTTCCGGCTACCGTCGCACCAAACCACTCCGTTTAGCTGCTCTGTTTATGGGTTGGGGGGTGGGGGGGGGGCGCTGCAGTGAAGCAATGAGAAATGATTAAGCATATGATTATCGACGAGACGAATAAGAACGTTAGCCGTGTATTTGTTAACACCGGAGAATCTTGTGAAGCGCAGCAAAGCGCTCTTTTTAAAATGATGGATGGGAGTTTCGCGGGCCATATCTCAAGCGGCTAATTGTTTGAGAGTTCCTACCGGCGCCCGAAGGGGAAACGGGTGGGGGGGTGGGGGGGGGTCTGCCATCCCACAATGCATCAGCTTTGATCAGCCTAAATGGCTGCTCCCGGGGCGGGCCCGTAGGCCGGACCAGACTGTACAAAGGTCTGTCAGCACATGGCTACAGGGCCAGACATCAAAGGTCAGACACCAGCCTCTGATGGAGTCTCTCTCTCTCTGTCACTCTCTCGCTCTCTCGCCCTCGCCCTCCCAGTCGACTCCGGCGGGGCCAATCTGCCCCGGCAGGCCGAGGTCTTCCCCGACCGGGACCACTTCGGACGGATCTTCTTCAACCAGGCCAGGCTGTCCTCCGAGGGACTGGCACAGGTGGGTTTGGGGCGGGAGGGGATTCGATTTTCCAATCTTCCAATAGATCTTATTCTTGTTCTTTTGAAGGAATTCATCCCTTGATGGGTGGTGAACCTTTTGAAACTAAACTTCTTTTTATTTTGGGTTGTCGTCGTGTTTTAGTGACTAGTGTCCACCGCCCCGGCACACGGTAAGCTCCGGCTCTGGTAGCCGTCTGGACTGGAGGTCATAGACTCTGCGTGCCGCGCTGCAGCACTGTAGCGTAATCACAGGGGATGGGAGAGGGAGGAAGTGGGTCACACGACAGAAGGCCAGTGACAGTGAGAGAAAGAGCAAAATATGGAGGAAAAAAACCCAATGAAAAAGTAAATGTCACAGTTCAGATGATGAGCTGCTCCGGTTGAACCCTTTTTCAAATGGATGTGCATTCATTTTGTTAGTTTGTTTATTTCTAGTTTTCTAGTTGGGACATTTTTGAGTTGTGTTTTGGACTGTAGAAAATGGAAACTCCCAGTACAAGAGGGAGGGTCGTAACCGTAGGAAGGTGGTGCTCGGTGTGGTAAACAGATGGAGGTGGAGACCCGGACGGTGTCACGGACGTGTTCACCGCCCTCGGGGCTGAAAAGGAGCCGTGACTCCGTTCCTCCCTCTGGTCCGGTACGGGGGCCGGCCTTTTCCGATGACCCCATGAAATATTTGGCAGCGCTGTCGACATTAATTACCGCAGAGTCAGAGACGCCAAGCCGGTTTGACCCGGTTCTGAAAAGCGCCGTATTGGAAGAGGATGCTGGTGTCCCGGTTACATCTTATCTCGTAATCGTAAAGATTCAACTGTTGAGGATTGTGTACACCACTGGCCAAACATATGTTTTGGTGTTATTCTAATAAGAAAAATAGTAATATTTTGTGTGTGGGAGTTAGAAAAGTTGGCATTCGCCCACTAGGCTTTATCTCTGAAAGCCTGAAGCACACAGACCACAAACCGCAGATCACATTCGTCGTGTGACCCACAAACCAAAAAAAGCGGCAAATAGTTTTTCGCTGTGCGAAGCGAACGAGGCCGGGCTTGTATTTTTAGTTTTGTCCATGTTGTGTGTTTTACGGGCGGCCACTCAATTAGCCTGCGGGGGCATTAAGAATCATTCACCTCCCCCTGATGAACGAGGACCAGCGAGAACGCCGCGGTCAGCGTTCCTGGAACGCTGGTTCACTCACGGTCTTGCTTTGGACCCCGCTCTGTTTGGGTGTCGGCCCAGAGTTCCCAGGCCAGCCTCCCCCGTACGCGCCAACGGATTCTGGAGTGAGAAGGCTGAACCCTCCCCTTCCCGCCCCACAGATCGCCGTGGTGATGGGCTCCTGCACGGCCGGAGGAGCCTACGTTCCGGCCATGGCTGACGAGAGCATCATCGTACGCAAGCAGGGAACCATCTTCCTGGGAGGACCACCGCTGGTAGGGGACACGTCGCCGTGGTGGTGGTGGTGGGAACGTTTCCATCGATGGGGTATCGGGGTCGGGATAGGCAGGGCGATGTTGGCGCCAGGTGGTTTCGTTCTTTCAAGTCGCCCTGATTGGCGGCACCAGGGCCCCGCCCTGGAGCCAGGCCTGGGGTTGGGGCTCGCAGGTGAGGTGGCCGGGTCTTTGCCCACGGGACCCGGGACGACGTGGGTCCGCCCTCCAGTGGGTTCACCACCCGCAGGAGGGTCCAGAAGGGGATGGTGCTGTGTGATTTGGGTGGCAGTCGTGGGCG
>JAOTIX010000120.1:1768493-1784585 GCA_027123715.1 Gaidropsarus macrophthalmus
GTGTGCTGTGTCGTGCAGGTGATGGGTTAAATGCAGAGAAACAATTTCACTCTACCTTGTGTGTGTGTGACAATAAATGCAATATTTCATGAGACATGGGATTGGGTAAAAACACATCCAGAGCTAGAAATGTTGCCACAGGCCCAAAAAAGGTAAGAAAGCACGTATCTAAAGCCATGTTTTTCCTATTGGTAGCACACCATATAAACAAACAAAGACTCTGCAGATAACAAAACGGCTACAAAAGGGGAAACATTGCCTCATGATGTAAAGCCCAATCGTGTGGTCGTGCGGCCTGACCAATCTCGCGGTTCACCTTTGGGTACTTCTTGTTCTGCAGGTACTCCGTGATGGCCGGGTCGAAGTACATGGCGTAGCCCTCGTTCAGGCTGTAGATGTTCCCTCGTTTCTTCATCCTCACATCGCGGTCCACCAGGATGAACTCCCCGATCGCCTGGCCAGGTCAGGAAAAATGAAAACGTGGCAAACGCCTTCAGTCAGTACGTTTACACACCGACGGAAAAACTCAACACAAGTATATTTTTCGAATTTCAAGTCAAAATATCTCATCACACATAATATAAGACACAATCACCCAAAGAGCAAGATTGAAGTGAGATAAAGGAGTTTGTTTTTAGACAGTGCATCTTGAATATCTTGTGAAGTGAAACTGTCTTGAAAACATCTTGTTTTGAGTCCTATCTCTTGTTTTGAGTCCGTTATATTATCTCATCACAATACTAGTAAAATATTGCTAAAAATGAATTCTCCCAGCTAATTCCAAGATTACTCTTATCTTGTAAGGCTTAAATATAATGTCTTATTTCAAGAAATCTTACCAAGAAATGTTTCACTTGTTCCATTATTACAAGCAAAAATAACTTAAATTAATTAATTTCATTAGCTTATTTTGTAGTGGCCTTTTTTCCAGTGGGTTTAGCAGGTAGCCATAGCAACACGTAGCAAGTCCCTGATATGGGGCAATAAGTCTCGTTCTTGGTATCGAGTGTGTGTGTGTGTGTGTGTGTGTGTGTGTGTGTGTGTGTGTGTGAGGGGTGGGGGGACGACTCACGGGGTCCAGCATGAAGCAGTTGACCCCCTGGCCGGTGGAGAGCACCATCATGGTGGCGCTGCCGTACAGGGCGTAGCCCGCCGCCACCAGGTCACGGCCCGGCTGCAGGGCGTCGCGCTCACAGGGCTCCCCGGGTGTAGTCTGAGGTGATCACACCAACACGTTATGATACAGGCCAGATACATAGGTTGGTCATTTTGCAGATGCTTTTAACAAAAGTGACTAACAGTGCCTTAAAGGAACACACCACCTTTTTGGGAAATCATTTTATTTATAGTGTACCCCCACAGTTAGACATGAGGATTACATACCATTTTCCTCTCTGAGCTTGCAAAGGCCAGTTTTAAACCATTAGCCTAGCTTTGCATAATGGCTGGAAGTCTATGAGACCATTAGCATATAGCTCCCCCCAGTGGCCATGGGGGCTTAATGCTAATGGTCTCATAGACTTCCAGTCATTATGTTAGGCCATTGCAAGCTCAGAGAGGAAAATGGTCAGCATTTTTCTTAAATAACACTAGGGCACACAGCAAGTAAGCTAATTTCCCCAAAATGTCCTTAATAACATGCATCTTAAAGGAACATGCCAACCATGTTCCTTTAAGATGCATGACATTAAGGAGCAGGGTAGGGGTTAGGGAATCGTTCCATCTATAGACATCATGGATGCCTATAGATTCAGGTTCCAAACCCAGTACTCAAACCCCCTCATCCCTTGCACTATCCAGACCAACCAAACGGCGACATTGGTGAGTAAAAGGGGCGCGGGATTCTCAATGACTCCTTCCTTACCTTTTTGTAGATGGAAAAGATTGTGCCGATGGAGACCAGGCAGTCGATGTTGGACGAACCGTCCAGGGGGTCAAAGCAAACGATGTACTTTCCCTGCAAAGATGAACATGGAAAAAGTAAGGGCATTCGCCAATTTCAACTGTCGTTTTCAGGTGAAAGTCTCCATTCAAACAGGTGGTCTGTTATCAGAAGGAGTACGTCGACACAGTAAAGATGTGTAGATGAAAGATTTAGAGATTAGCTTAAAGCGTTTTGCAGGCACCAGTCTCCCAGGTGTCCCCGGTCCCCTCACCCTGCTCTCAGGCTCCACGATGATGGCGTGCTCGTTCTCCTCGGACACCAGGATGCACGAGGTGAAGGACGCCTTGAGCATGTTGATGACCAGGTCGTTGGACAGGATGTCCAGCTTCTTCACCTGGTCCCCGGTCACATTGACGCTGCCGGCGATGCCATAGCTGACCGATGGGCATTACAGAGTCATGACGTGCCAGGACAGAGGAATGGTAAGCAGCCTACGATTCTGTCTGCACAGACACTGATAATAAATGCTAAATAACATTACTGTGGGCGAGTGTGTGTCTACTTTCACAGGTTTATTAGTTCTGTCAAGACATGGTCCATCCCCTAATACCCTAATACTTGTTTGGGTGAAGGAAATCTAAAGGTAAAAGATATTTTTGGTTTTGGTTTTCGTTATCGCACTTCTTCATTACCTGTTTTGGATAACCTGATTTGCAGGAAAGAAAAATTTTGCATTTCCTGGTACAGGGCATGTTTGAGGCAGAACATGCTTGCGTTACTGGCCGAGAGAAAGGAAATGTACTCTATGAGCGCTCTGTTCCATGGCCAGGCTTTCGCTGCCCATTAAGCGAAACTAGAATAAGGGATTTTAACCATTTTATCTGAATCACACAGATCACAGAACAGAGTTTATGTATTTCGGATGAGGATTACCCATTTTTGTACCAACCGACCTACCAGGTGTAAGTTACAGATTCATCAGGTCTACAAACGTGTACACATTTTCCTCATTCCTTCTGCAATTAAATAAAACGCAAAGTAGACTGTGGGCGGGCTAGTGTTGTACTCCGTCTGCTGTTGGTGCATGGATACCAACACCTGCACTTCAACCATGTATACCTGGTTTACTGCCCATCTATAGATAGCTAAACAAAAATATACCCATGTATAAAATACGTTTGACTTACAGATGGGCGATTCCTGCTTTACTCACTGCTGAGGAAATGGCCTTCACAGCCGTGCACAGAGAGTTCAAAAGGGTTGTCAGCTCTCCGGTGCCTCTGGCTTTCTTTCCCTCCTCCAAAAGAAACCTGGTCATGGTGACCACGTTGGTATCAAACATCCCCTGCTCCGACATCTTTCAGAGGAGATCACACCAGCAGCAGCAGTGCAGTGCAGTGTGTGTAGGAAGGGGAAATGTGGTTTAAATGCCTACAACGAGGAACTTATTGCGTATAGGGGATGTTAAATAAAGCACAGCCAATCCGAAGAGGGCGCAAAGAAACTCTGATGCGTGCTTTGTACAATGTGATGTCAGTGAACTGATAATGTGAGCGATAGAGGGGTGTGACTGGAATAATGGATGCTGTCAACCCTGGAATCAAATCGAGCCTGACCGTTGCGACAGCAGGTTACATGATTTGCACAATTTCTACAGTTTGAATACCAGGAATGTTTTAAGATAAAGTCATTGGATTGATTTGGTCATCTGATTGTGTGAATTCATTCTTCTGCCATTTGGCCTCAAAAGATATGACTGAGAATTCATTGAGACATTTTTTTTCCAAGGTCGTTGTCAATTAATCAATCGATCTGTCGTCCCGTCTACCTGCTAACTTTTCCCACAACAGTCATCACCCAGTTTTCAATCTAAGTTCTGTAAGATTGCATAGCAAAAACTAATTGGCTCACTTTATTCTCCAATCATGAGCTGCATTGTGCCAAGTGTAACGTTGATGTGGTGTTGTATATGGTAAATGTAAATGTGCAATTTCAAAAACAGGTGAAAGTGATACAATGTTGTTAGAACAGGCAGCTATTTACTTATGCCTAACACTTTGGGCCTCCTCATCTAACAATACACACGCTAGTTGTAGGCCATGTTCGTATGCGATTTTTGTAGGGTGTTTTTTTTTTTATATGTAAAAGGAATTTTCCTTTATCTCAAACCTAGTTACTTTGGGTACAGCATGTGTTTTACAAAACTATTGAAATTCGCCACACCACGTCTGCACTCGGACAAAACTTCCACACGATGTCGCTGTTCACCAACCGAGCTCATTGGAACGAGAACGTATTTTGCCCAAGCTCAATAAAAGTTTTCATTTTTGTATCATTTGACGTACATATTAACAGCCACTGAATATGTATTTGTAATGTTACAATTTCAAAGAGAACCCCCTTACAGCAACATTTGATGTTGATATTTCTTTAAACTTGCAAAAATAATTTCGAATAAATGGTCGAATTGATGAGCAACTCATGAAATAGATCAATCCGTAGCACAGCACGTGACGTTAGCATTTCCTTAACCAAACTGTCCGGTGCACGCGAAGAGAGCAACCCTTCAGCAGGTAAAACGTCACCTGCTGCGCGCTCCACCATAATGGGTGGAACGCCACTAGTCCGACCATCAAGTGCGCATGAGCGCAATTTAAGAACTTGCTGAACGGACAACTACAAAGGGGACTGTCGGCGAGGAACAGACGGGGGAAAGTTTTACGTTTTAACACGTTGCGGGGCAGCTTAGGGGTTCAATATGCCTTTTCGTTATAATTAATTCGGTCATACTTAAATTGCAGTACAAAGCAATTCACCGAGCGCTGGCTAACATCACGTAAAGACTTGATTGACAAGGAAACGCTCGGTGTTGGGTAAGTAGTGAGTCTCATGCTGTTAGTCAGGCTTTTCAAAAGAATTGGACTACGTTGTTATTAAATGTTATTGAACTGCATCTTGTCAGCGATGTTTTACATTTCAATTGGCTAATGAATCGAATCGTAATGACTATCATGCATACATGAAAGTAAGCAAGTAAGTACGCAACATTGCAATGAAGCGCAAATGGTGCTCTTGCGTGTATTTGTATTTTCGACCCAAGTGGTTATATTGCCCTCAACAGGTGTTCACTTCACCTCGTTTGTCTGTTGAACTTTGAGCTCTAGTAAAGTATCACAACAGTCCTTGATGTAGTTTATGATGCCACTCCAGGACTAGTCACATATCGCGATCATAGTAGGACGCAAGTGGATGAATTGGACAATGTTATTCGATTCATCTATCATTGTATTTGCGAACCCCGTGATTTTTGTTATTTGCTAAATGTATGTTGACTCCAGTCAAGAAAGTCCTATCTCAAAGAGATTTTCATATCCTGAACACCTCCACCTCAGGCGCCAGTGCAGAGATGTCTCCTCGTATTGTTCCCTTGCCAGTCTGAAATACAGTGCTTGAGTTTAACAAAGGCGTCTTTATGGAGCGCTGAAAGGGACTGTCACCAAATTCTGAAACATTGCAGTGGAAATTAAGTTGCTTTTGGGCTTTTTGAAATCCCTGGTCAACTTTCCTCTTTAAATATAAAACTTTCGAGAGACGCCATCTCACGTTGTTTCAGGAATACCGTTCATCAACAAACAAAACATCTTCTTATCGTTCATGTCACCAGACTGGAGCACATTCCAGTGATGGCTGAACAAAGGTTCTGGCAGGGGACCTGTTCATTTGTAAGACTCAAATAGTTTGGGTATTCACATGGGGTGAAGATGGGGCTGCACTATAGACCTGGATGTCATGGTGGTCCCCATTGTGCTCAGACTTAAAGAGTGGAATCTATAGTGGTTGGACTTGGAGCTCATTCTCTTAAACTATGGCTCAGACTCTGTCAAACTCATTGATGTCAGACATACTTTAATGCATATTGAGAGGACTGTTATGAAAATGTTGGTTTCCTGAACATCTTGACATCTCAAATCCGTGTAAGACTCCTATTGTCAAAGATTACCCCCTCATGACCTGCACATTTTTCTCCTAGCTGTGTCAAATCTTGCAAAACAACCAAACGCGCACATCAAAGTAGCAGCCATCTGATATGTCATCTGATACGATGCTGAGTGTAGACGGGAAGTTCAGTCAAGCATCTTAAGAGTTACCTGTCATGGCAGGGCATGCCTCTCCATTATCTCTGAACAATCACCAAAACCAGAGACACTGTTGAACTTAGTCATATTGTTTTGCGTGCAAAGCCATTGTTCTGCAGTCCATGTGTCAGAAAAGGTACCCAGAATTGCAGAAGTTCTGGGTCCTGCTGAAAAGGCTTAGTGTTTAGTGTGAACTCTATCTGTCCATACAACCAACAACATAAACCCCATTCCCGTTCTTCGTCAGTGGATTCCCACCAGACCACTCCAAAGCATATTGTGTTGGAACGGTGCAGCCTGGTGTGCGCTGGTACATCTGGATTAGCCCCCCCGCGCTTTAGGTACACGTTACGAGGTCGGGGCCTCTCCGTTTTGTGGACATATGGTCGCCGTCTCTCAATTAACACCTCCCCTCGAAGGCCCTTGTGTCTGCCGGGATCAAAGCCTCCGTGGGCTTCCGTAGACGGGCCTCATCAACCCTCGAGCCGCGCAGCGCCTCTCTGTGATTATCGGCGCCCCCCCCGGCCCTCCAGTGTTTGTTTTAGAGGAAATGACTTCCACCCGGCTGCCCTGTCCGAGTCGGTTGCGTCTAAACGCGGCGCCGTGGTTGCGCATGTGGCCGGCCAATGTTCTGCGTGGGACCGTCTGTACCCAGCCGCTGTTGGTTCTGTAGTTCCAAGGCAAGCTTGTACACCGGGGAAAAAACTGTGGGTTCCTATTTGTTGGGTTACTTTAAAACAAAATGTAAAAATAAGGAATGACATTCAGTTCCTCGTGTGTCTGTTTTTGTTGCAGCTTATGTATTGGTGTGTATATTGAAAGTTGGGGGTTTCCTCTGGTATCTCTCTGCATGTAGGAACGAGAGATTGGAAACATCTTGTCAGGGTTTCAAGTGTGTGTTGGCGGTCTCTGTGAACTGAATGTGGGCCTTGTTATTATGTATCCTGTGCCTCTTAATTGATGGTGTTGGGATGGGTCAAGAAAACCTGGGTTTGCCCAGAATGCTCAAAATAGGCTTGAGGATTTGATTTGATAAGGACTACTTGGGTAGACCTTAAATTTCCCTTTGTTTTAAGTTGGTTTGTGTCTTCCATATATCGAAAATCACCCCGAAACCATGGTGTAGTTCGAAACAAAAAGATGTCTCATAAGCCTTTCGGCGTTCTTCCCAATGGCATCATCGACTGCTTTCCTTTCTGGTGTGAGCTCGGAGGAACGCCTTTGTGATTTTAATTCACTTTCCTTGCAAGGAGCTTTGACATGCGCACCATCTTGGGTGTTGATCCTTCTACAACAATATGACGATGACTGAGTTAAGGAAATAGGTCCCCTGTTGACCATCAGAGAAGAAGTCTTGAGGCCTCAACCAAAAACTGTTCACTGTTAATCGGTTTGCTTGTAATGGTGAGTGTGTGTGAGAGTGAGAGAAAGTGGGGGGAGAGAACCTGCGAAGGCTTTTCATTCTGCTGCCAGGATTAACCCCGGCAGACCAGGTGGATTGGGGACCTTTTTGTTTCCTAGTATGTTAAGCCCATTCCTTCACCCGCCCCCCTTCTCAAATCACATGTTTGCATCCAAGAATGTGCCTTTTGAAGCTCCCAACTCCACCACTGTAACAGAATAACATGTTTACCTTTGTGGAATTTAAATGGGCTTTTTATGAAGTCATGATTTGGGTTGTAATGCCGAACACAACAGAATATCTCAATCTCCCAAAAGCATAACTTTAACTTTTCTTTTGTCTTTAACTTTTTCTTACTTCTCTTGACTACTTTGACCACCATGATGGCACAAGGTTTATCTATGGTTTAACTAGCCTTAAAGGATATTCCTTGAGCAGTTTCCCCCTTTTTAATGGCATGGTACACACCTGATACTTATGTCCATCCTGTCTTCAACTTGAATATGATTGTCACCATATGCTGTAGTCATAAACCGATTCTTGGGGATTAAAATGAATCACTCAGAGTGGGAAGGTATGGTAGCTTGGGGGAAGCTCACTGCTTGACTAGGCTTGTTGCTGATATAAAAGTATGCTGTTCATCAGTAAGATGTGGCAGTGAAGTTGGGGTATGTGGTTTGAACCTGCACAACACCCTGCTCTTAGAAATCTTTGAGTTTTCCTGCCTGCCTCACTGCAACACTTAAGTCATGTCCTTATCTTTAATTTGTTACAAAATACAAAGGAGTACTTTTACATGGAATAACCTCAGCGAGAGTGGGCTTGCTGGCAGACACACTATAAG
Source organism: Gaidropsarus macrophthalmus (assembly GCA_027123715.1). Lineage (NCBI taxonomy): Eukaryota > Metazoa > Chordata > Actinopteri > Gadiformes > Gaidropsaridae > Gaidropsarus > Gaidropsarus macrophthalmus. The sequence goes on from JAOTIX010000120.1 coordinate 1,776,761, forward strand.
ATAAGATAAGATAACTTTATTCATACCCAGAGGGAGATTTGGTGTACAGTTAAGTGAGCCAGCTTCCTCCACACATGACAGACAAGCCATACATATAAGACACAGTAGACATAAACTATAACAGTTGACATAAACTATGTTCAACTGTCATGAAGGAAGAAAGCATAGGCGAGGTCGCTTCAGGACCAAAGCCTTACTCTACGCAGAAGGGAAGTGACCTGCGTCTTTTTTGTAAAAGAATACGACACTCTTTGTTTATATCCTCCAGGTTAGGCTGGAGGCACATGTCCAACATTACACCGCGGCTTGTGCACCCTATCCAATATTCAAAGTGTAAGTGTTTAGTGAAAGGAGAAACCTCCTGGGAGCAGGTAGGCGGGTCTGGGCGGCAGCGCCACCCTTTTCATGGGACGTGGAACAGGATAGGGCAGGTGCACGGGAATTCCAAGGCTCAATTGATCTCGTGATAATCCCTCAGCTATGCAGACGTGCAGCAGCCCTTCACGTCTTGCCACAAGAAGGCAGTCTTGGTGAGTGAACCCAGACAACAAGCAACAGGCAACAGGCCTTTTATGTAAGCAGCCGACACGTGGCCTGCTGCTTTTTTCTTTTCTTTTTTTATGTAACAGTAGCTGCATTCACCTTTTCATAAGGATTCATGTGTTTGAATTTGGCACAATGACGGTTGTCCGAAGTGGCAGGAAGTTTGCTTTATGTCTCAACAATATTCAACATCTGTTTGTTGCAGTGTCGTGTGGTATTTAAACGACAACACAACTAATGTGTTGACCTTTTCAACACTAGTTGGCGTGATCTGGATTTTACAAAAGCTGTGAGGTTGTCAAGGTGTCATAGAAACGCCACTGTTATACTATAGCCTTGTGTCCAAATAACCTTGGTCTACCAAGTCCTACTCCTGTTACACACACACACACACACACACACACTGTGTGTGTGTCCATGTTAAACAATGCCTGGTGACGTCTCTACGATAAGTCTTCACTTGTCCGTTGGCGAAGGTTCCTCCTGGGTCCTCTGTTGTTCTGTGAGCTTTTTATAACTTGTCACTGGAGATGCTGTGCACTATAGAAACCCTGAATATAACCCAAGGTACGTGAAATTGGCTTGTTTACATTTGTAGGTTTAAATGCGTTGCATGGTAGATTGGAATTGTCATCTGTTGTGTGATGTTTGTATTTTGGTGTTCGTCATAATCTTGTGTTTGTAAGACACGATGGGATGAAAGGTTATAAGCCTTGAAAACAAAAGCAAATTTATCACAGCTGCCCGTCACTATGAATTGACATTTTGCTTGTGACGTTACATTTCTCGTTTCCATTACTTACTTGTTTGCTAGGCTGGCCAAAAGGCCTAGCTCTTGTTTGCTAGGCTGGCCAAAAGGCCTAGCTCTATGCTAATGCTAGTGGTTGGGAAGCAGGTAATCCCTACAAGTTGGTTCTGTAATTTGTGGTTGGTGCTGATTAGGCTGAATGTTTGTCAAAGATTTAGTATGCTTCAAAGCAACCAAAGCTTTATACAAAGAGTTTGGGCAGATTTATAATTTTATAATTATAGTTTAAATGCTATTTATTGAAAGCTTTTATTGAAACAAAAAAATGGCATGACATGAGAAGGATCTCCAATTATTGGTCGAACATTACCCAGTTGGTGAAATTGGTCTCCTTTCATTGTGTTGGCTGTCAGAATAATGTCATCGACACAGACCATAAGGGATTTGGACATCTTTGTTGACAGCGTTGTTATTGTTCATATCAAAGTGTTCCGTCTAATGCACAAGAATGAGCTGTAACGATTTAGAAAATGTTTGCTGTCCACCATCAAGGCTGGCCAGATGGCCCTCTCCTTAGAACCTAGGGTTTGAGCGTACAAACATCCCCATGAAGAAGGCTGGGAGTCTTCCGTAAGCTGTTGAACAGGGCCAGTGAGTTGTTGCCTCTTGTGTTCTGTGGGGATTTTGTTTACAGAAAAGATTGGCTCCGTGGTGAATGCGTTGATCTTTTATCTGATCCAGTTAAAGCGTTTCCTCCACATGAGAGGCTGCTGTCTGAGCACCACATGGGGAAATGTTTTTTAATGTGTCTGTTTTATCAGAAGACCCCCGCTTCTACTGCTCACCCATTGGTTGCTTTCATGCTATAATGATCTCTGCAGCAGAAGGTCTTGAGGAGAGTTGGGCTTTTCAGTTTTTATCAATAATGCCAATGCTCAATAGTGCCAATTCCAAATGTCTTTCAAACCATTGAAACTACTTGAAGTTGTATTGTGCTTTGTAAGCTAAACAGGCAGCCCATTTAGACATCGCTGCTATTAGCAATTGCATCACACTTCATGCTTGCCAGGCAGGTGTTATTTTTGAATTTTTAATTGACGGAAAATGTGACAACCCTCGCTTCCCATCACCCCAGCCGGGGGCGTGTGACGGTGTTTTCGGTGATGAGAAGTGGGCGGGTTCAGGCGAGGGGGAGCGTTTTACCAGCCAGTGAACCGTGCCTCCTGCCTCAGTGTTTTGACGACGCCAGGCCATGCCTCGCTGCGTGGCTACGTTGAACCCGGCCTGATAATGGCCCCGGCTGGCCCTCCTCGGGTTTCACTCCCCGCAAAGTGAGGTGCACATCGTCACGGCAACGGTCGCCAGAGGCTCTGCACCTATAGCCTTTTATCCTGGCTGGCGCTGCAGGGTGGGGGAAGGAAACTTGTTGTTTTTAATTTGTTCACCGGCTTATCTACCGTGTTGATTCTAGGTATTAAAAATGATTAATGTTATCTAAAATGTGGAGGTACATGTTCGTCTTTGTTTCTATTTTAGTACTTTTAACAGCCAAAGGGCAGCTGGTTTTTGTGGCCTTCTGCTATCGCAGGTGATACTCCATGTTTTATTCCTGTGTAGTCAAAACTGGCATTTAAAAATAGTTTAAATCCTGTTGACCATGTTGCTTCTTGTCGTCTTTGCTATACTGTCCATATTTCCATGAAACGAGCCATTTCCAAAATGCTAGCCATGTTTCCTTTTGACAGTGGGGACATAATGAGTAGGCTGTTGTGATGTCTACAAACGGCCTTTGTTTATGCAAATTGTGGGCGTGAAAAATTGTGAACATCCTCAACATGCTATTTTCCATTCAGGCCTGTGGCCCTGTCCCTGGCTGGAAGACCACTTTATATATTTAGTTAGTAGTTGAAAGAGGTTGCATCATTAGACATAGCTTCATTGACTATATTGATATTGACTTCGTTATGACATTTAATTTGCCCTACTACATAACTGAAACACAAACTGCTAAATGTTCTTTTTCACAATTACTTTTTAGGGAACAGGGTTGCATGTTCATCCTCTCCTGCTTTGTCTTGTTTTGCATCGTCGGTGAGGACTGTGGTGGCCATACTTCCTACAGGCAAATGGTTCCGTCTGAACGCATGCGTGTAATAGGAAACTGGTTGCTATTCAAGTCAATATTTGCTCATGGACAGGGTGTCATGTTAAGCCATATGTCCTTATTATGCGTTGGCAATTATCAGGACTACTTCTGTCAGAGTTCACAATGAAGAGGATCATCTTGTCCCACACTGATCTGTTCTAGTAATAGATATGACGCAGCATGCAGTGTGCCATTTCCACAGCACACAAACAATGACATGCTGATCTGAAAGTGTGTCTTCTGCATGAGGAAGAAGTAATAATAGTACATTACAAGCTTTATTGATATGGAGCCTGTCAGAACATGGTGTGAAAAGGAACAGATTCAAAGTAAAATCTCAAACTTGATTCATCATCACGATACAATTAAAACACAGAGCAGATACAGTGCTAATTAAGTGAATCATTTGCCTTATGAAACGTTAATTAAAAGCTACATTTATGTGTAAAAATAACTGCATTCTACAATACTACAGTTTTCATAAATATTTTTCAAGTATTTTGTACTGAATGGAATATTTAATATTTAATAATTTTTAATAAAAAAAACACAGTAAAGTTGCTGAGTAAACAAAGAAATTATGATTATTGGACTTTATCCCTCTGTTTTGGTGGAAGTGGTGGTGTCCCCATACAGTCGACTGAGTGCTGCTGTCATTCAGCCGCAGAGTTTCCAGTGGAATGCCGATGCTGTTGAAAGACAAAGTGACTCCTACTGGGACCCGGCCGGCACCCAGCCCCCCACCCCTCCTGCCCTCTCCCTCCTCTTCCCACACAATGGCCTGCATTATACCTAATGAAGGCATCCTACTGTTGTCTTAGCCTATGGCCCCCTCCGGATGCTAACGGAGGCCATTGTCATCAAAAGGTTGACCCGGAAGTCATTGCTTAGGTTGACCCTTGACACAGCTCTGCCTTTGTTGTTTTTATATTCGTTGTGGTGTTCAACGTTCGTTTGGAAATCTCACGCTGTACTTCCCAATGGAAAGGAAATGTCGCTGGCCGTAGTATCTCGCATTGTATCGTATTGTATCATTCATTCATTCATATCATTTGTATTTAATCCTGAACGCCTGAGGTTTGAAAGGATAGGTACAGTGTCAGTTGAACACAACATCAATGTGTACATGCTATTGTAGTTGAACCCTCCTGCATTCCATGGAGATGGTTGCCTTTGTAGTTGTAGACTTGTGTACCCTATCCCTTTGACGATGGGAGGAAAAAGGTAGAAGCCATTTGATTGGCTGCCCGAGACTCCCATCATAAAGACAGTGACATTCTTTGTTGCCGAGGGCATTCTTGGCAGACGCCCCCCATCTGTCCCTCAGCCCTGTCACCCGGAGGGGGCGGCGGGGGCGTGCGGGCCCAGACACGCGTCCGGGGGGCTGGGTTTCCTGTCTTGAGGTTTACGTTTGATAAACGTCTCTGGGAGTGCATCCACACAGAGACAACACACGCATTGTTCACAGCATTTGTTTTGCTGGGGTTGTGGGCGGAGGTGGCCCCCCCCCACCCCCCTCGTGTTTGGCCCCTGAAAGCCGTTGAAGCCGCAGCTTGAGTCAGCAGATTCGTCATTCGCTTAATCTCCGTTAATCAGACTTTAGCTTGGTCTGAGCGTGATGCAGCGGCGTCTGCGGTCTGCTCCTTCGCAGCACGTCCTGCAGTCACCGCTGTGTTGGTACGTGGTTACCGCCACGCGGCGATGCGGCCACTAAAAACCTCCACCTTCCTCCTCTTCCACACTTCCCTTTTGTTCTCTCACCCTCCACCCTAACGGCTCCCTTCCTCACTCATGTTTCTCAATGTGAATCGATTAGAATTTCAAATCTGATGTTGGATTGTTCTCGAGCGGTGGGTGGGGGTGGGGGCCCTCGCCGCGTGGCGTCCAGGGAGTGACTGGCTGGAACGGGTCCCGCTCTCTGAGGACCAGCGCTCCCCCCACCCCCCACTCTCCACATCCCATCTACGGAGAGCAAGATCCTGCAGTCGGCCCTCCCTAATTCCCCTCTCCTGCGTGTCCGGTTGTCACATTCACTCTTCTACCTCTTCGTCCTTCCGCTGTCCTCCTTCACCCCCTCTCTCTCTCTCTTTTTTTCTCTCTTCCACCTCCTTCTCTCTCACCCCTCCCTCCATCTCGGTGGGACAAATAGTTTTGCGGTCACCCTAATGGGATTACTGTGTGCCCTGTACCTCTCTCTCTCCTCCCCTCTTGACCACTGTTCTTTCTCTTCTTTCACATGCTCAAGTGCATCCTTGAGTCCCCCCCCCCCACCCCCCCACCCCCATTGGGCCGCTTCTCCTCGAACCCAGAAAAAAGACGACGACCCTCTGAAATTTGAAGTGAGAGCAGGGAGAGAAAATGGCCCGTGTTTGGAGAGGTTACCGACTAAATGGAATTCTTCACCTGCTTGGTTTTGCTCTGAATAATACGATACAGCAGCAGATGTTGTTGACCTTGGGGTTCTCCTTGAAGCACTCCATTTCACAATGCAGTCTCAACGGCCCGTCTCACTGTACGGCTGTACAAACCAGAGAGCGGAACTGCTTTTGTGTGCTTTGGGATTCTTTATCGTTTTCAAGATAAGGGCACGTGAGTGGGTGGGGTGGGTGACTCGATAACATGTTACTTCTTCTGATAGCCGCGTCGGATATCCTCGATGACGAACGGCATTCGTTGGGTAATCGGATAATACGACGCTCTGATGTCACTTATTAAGCCCTGCTCTCCTTCTCCCTCGCCTGGGTGAACACTGAGGCCAAGCAGAGAGGGTACACCAAGCTAGCCACCCAAGCTAGCCACTCAAGCTAGCGTAGGCCAGCTGGGGAGAAAATGGCCAACAGATGGACATGAATATATTTGTTTGTCAATGTTTTTTCGCACCGGTAGAACTCGAGAGAAGGGCAATGCAGTCCATTTGGTCTCTTATTTGTTTTCAAATGACACTCACACTGAATATTGTGCTTCAGATTTCTGTATTTTGTAGTGTTTTTTTTATTTTTAATTGAATGAATGGATAGCACTGTATCCCCATCATGTTTAGGCTGGGGGTTGCTCATCTTGTGGGAGGCGTGTTTTCACTCCCCAGTGGCCAGTGGCCACCTCCCCATTTTCCCCCTTCTGGGGACGCTGGGATTACAACCCATTGATTTGAAACTGTCCCAGCATCTCCCTTTATATTGGCACATCCTGTTGTGCTGTTGCTCATGGTATAGTGGTGAAGGCCAGTCCTAGATGCAAATTCCCTCCCAACAGACATTCATTCTGATGACGATGTATGGTTTCCCCATGAAGGACAAGCATTTTAAAGTTGAACTATTTTACTTTTTATTTCTTATGTCTTTCGTGGATTGTTTGTCCTGAGACCTTGTTAATTTCTGACCCTAGTTTGGACAGGCTGGTTGTGTATTCCTGAGGCATGAGCTTTAAAATGTTACTGCGGCGCCAAGAATTCCTCACCGGAGTGACTTTACAAACACTCACAACGGCTTATATGCTTGTTAAAATTTCCGTATTGTTTCAATGTAATGTAGCTAGACCTGTTGACCCTGCTTTTACGTATCGATGCAAAAACTATCCACAACTCCGAGTCCGTTTTGTGTCATTAAGGCTAGGATTTAACGCAATGAAAAGCTTTGCCGGCTATCAAAATTGGTGTGTGGAAACAAATCAAATCCACTTTTTAATCAGTGTAAATCAACCCTGAACAACTCCCCCTATGTCTTGATTCACCCATGTTGAAATGAGCTCCCCTTCCGCAAATTGAATTCCACTGCAGTCCCCAACCCTTTAGCTTTGTTAATAACTAACATGTCCCCTGTAACCCTTACCCCTACCCCGACCAGCCCAGCTGTCATCACTTTAATTAGCTTGTCTCTTATTGTTTGGCTGGGCTGACGAAGGGGGCCAATGGGCCGCGGAGAGGACGGGCCTCCGCATCCCCATTGGTCCATCCCCAGAAGGTCAGCACAGTGGCACAAAGGCGGAACCCTGGCAGCACTTAAAACGCAGAGTATTTTCTCCCACAAAGTTTCTTTTGAGGCCGGGGAACAACAGGGGGGAGCGCTCTGGGACGGCCCGGGCCCTGGTGTGTGGAGCTTGTCATGCTTACCCGCTGACCCCAGCAGGTTGGATTGGTTTTGATTCAGTTTTGAGGTTTACACAGTAAACCACAATTATATTTAGGGGTTCAGTGCATGTTGTTATTGATGAGAGAGGTTTTTTTTTGCAGTAGATTGAAAGTGATAAAATAATATTTGAGATATTTCATACAGATTCATCACAGTACTACATTATCATTTAGATTCCTGGTAAATTCTTTGTGTGTGTGTGTGTGTGTGTGTGTGTGTGTGTGTGTGTGTGTGTGTGTGTGTGTGTGTGTGTGTGTGTGT
>JAOTIX010000120.1:1833498-1844995 GCA_027123715.1 Gaidropsarus macrophthalmus
TTTTCTCCCTACCTCCCTCTCTCCCTCCCTCCCTCATTCTCTCCCTCCGTCCCTCCCTCGTTCTCTCCCTCCGTCTCTCAAACAGGAGGAGGAGGTGGTTTGAAAATCTTGCTTTCTTTTGTGATTTCGCACAAAGCCAGTTTAATAGTTGGGAAATCTTATATAGTGTGCTGGGTGACAGGAGAAAGGCCATGAGTTCACCCTGGGAAGAAAGGTGACTCCCATAACACGTAAAGCCTCTCCTGTTACACCGTGTGTGTGTGTGTATGTGTGTGTGTGTGCTTTCAAACTTCAATGGACACAACAGAGTTATTGGCTTGTATTCATACGGAGCACTGAACACACTTCCTTATTTGGCATACTCAGATAAACTGTGCTTTGTTGGAGGTTAGTTGTATACAGAAGAGAGGGCTGTGTTGTGGTGGTAACTATATCTGAGCCTGACCTGTGGGGTTTACCCAATGTTACCCATGAGTCACAAGGACCTCTGTGAAGTGGGACTGCCATTGCTGTGATGTTTGCGGTGTGTACTCATCAATGAAGATCCATTATTATCAATCTATAATCTAAATATTGATTAAAATTATGGAAATGTGCGGTGATGTCATGTTGTTAGATAAATTGGATGGACAGATAATGAACCAAAATGAAAGTAACATTTCGCATTAAAATACGCAGCGGAAAGTGTTGCCAGTGTGCACATGATACACTGCACCAAACGTTTTCATTCATTTCATTTTGCCCGTTCAGCTAGCGTTGACTCTGTTGTGTGTTGCACCCCAGACCTTCATGTAGGCAAGCAGTCTTCACCTGCGAGGCGTCGGGTGTCATGAACAATGGACGAGTAGACGTCCTTCTTCATACAACACAATTTAAACGTTTCATGGAGAACAATGCTCCCTCTCCCTAAGGTTGTGGGACATAGCTATGGCACAGCCCTTTCTCCACCAACATTTTAGCATGTTTTTGCATGGAAATACCTGCCAAGAATTATCTATTGTTGTCTCTCATTGCAGATAGATAGAGTTAGCCTTTTTTGAAACGATGACACACGGTGATTCACATCCCTCTGATTATAAACAGTATACACTAGAGTACACGCTTGTCATAATATAATGGCCCCTTGTACATCTGTTTGTATACAAATAACCGTTTAGAAAGATGCAGAGATGCATTAGCAACCAGGTTTTTGTTAGATGACTCCTAATCAGCACTCGGAGCGCAGCGTGACAAATCGCCGAACAAACCCCGTGGCTATGATTCACCCTCGGTGCGGCCTAATTGAGAACACGGAAACAAGAGATTTCTGCTCGAGCACATTAATCTGCGCAAAGTAAAAAAAAAAACAACACGAGTCAAACGCAACTGAAGCCCGGCGCGGAGCACGTGACCAGCCCGCGTAATGATTTCACATCGTACAGCCGGCCGCCTTTAATTACACCATAGATTTCCAGCTGATGAACAGGAGGGGGGAATTAGCCGGGAATGGCCTAATTCACGACCGTTCCCCACCCCACCAATGGCGTCAGGGAGAAACGGCGGGGCAGGGGATTGCGGAGCTACACAAACATTAGTATTAACGATTCAGGGGCCAGCGCCAGTTTGGAGTGGGTGACAAACTGCACACGGGCAGAAAGCAGAGTCTGGAACCAATCAGGAAGTTAATGAGGAGAAAAATTACTCTTTCTCTTCACTCCCTCCGTCGCTGCCCAGGGTAGGCGGGACGAGAGAGAGAGAGGGAGAGAGGGAGAGAGGGACGGACGGGAAAATACGGCCGGTGTTTAAGGAAAGCTTAAATGAGCCCGAGGGCCAATGAAAGGCTGGGGCCGCTGTTATGACATGTGCATGTCTCTTAATTGTGGTTGATGGTGGCTCGTTAAGGTTGTGTTCACAGGGAAATTGAAATGTGTGATTATTTAATCACTTGAATAACTCAAAAGGGCGTGCTTGCGGTGAGATGTTAGCTAGCTTTACCTATACTATCAAATCAAACTGTTACTATATTTATAATGTGCACCGTGCTGAACAAGGGAATGAACACGAACAAAATTAGTTTTAAATGACCATACATATCTGGAGGCACATTCTGGAGGGAGATACAGAAAGGAGTGCTTGGCTGTGCCAGATGTGATGTTATGATCCAAGATGTCAGCCACAACTGTATTATTATCACCATAGACCGTACCTCTACTATCGTACCTACCTTTTTTTAAATGTTTTAATTATTATTTATTGCCCCTCCACTATGGAGGTACTAACTACTTATTTATTCACCAGGCTTAGCAAAGATTTTATTATCTGCCATATGTCTAGTGTGGGCTGATGGTGTGTGTGTGCGTGTGTGTGTGTGTGCGTGTGTATGTGTTTGTTTATTGGATGTATTGTTGGGTATGGACACACCCTGCTGCTCCTCTACATGTGAAGTTCCTAACGGAAAAATAAAGTTCTTTGAATTGAATTGATACCTCTACCACCGTACCTCGACATTCCATTTTTCCTCCATTTTGCCCTCCGAGTCCTGAAGCTGTTTCCTCCGTTACTGTCTGTGTAGTCACATTCGGCTTCCCGGTGGTCAGCTATCCTTCGGAGCAGCAGCAGTGAGTCCAGCATTACACTGAGCAGGGTCTTTCCGTAAGGATCGATGCACTGCTGGTGGGTCTGTAGGGCCAAGAGAACTACAGTAGTGTCTAGTGCTAGCCATCGCTGCTGTGTTTGCCTGATGATATGAAACATTTTAATCACATGTAAAATGAAACGGCAGTTGGTGTGACACTGTGCCAGTTACTGTTGAAAACTGTTATCATGTTGTTGTGTCAGCGCTTCCAATAACGACAGACTTTTAAATATTATGGGCGTATATTGTACGCAGCACACTCAATTGACATATTTCTGTTGACGACAATAACGTATTGTATTCAGCTTCTCCTTACAATAGGCTGTCGCATGTGTTGTCATTCTAAAATCAAATCATTCTTTTTCCGCACAGGTGTGTGTGTCTGTGGGAAAGGATGACAGCGATAGGGAATATTTTTGCTTGGTGCAATTTTTACAGCGCATTTACCACATGCAAATCAGATAAACGGGCACACATTATAACCGCAGCCTAAAATGTGGGCGTGAAGTGTCCTCAGAATTTGATGTGGTGTTTCCCAGCATGTCACCGGTATATCAGGCTTGTGTATGTATCCGTGTCTATTCTCCAGGTGGTGGTGGTGGTCATGACTCCCCCATGGGCTGTCTCTCCATCAGCTCCCTGGTCTCCTCCGGGGGCAAGGTGGAGTGCGACGTGGCGGGCGGGATGGCTAACTTCTCTGTGGACGCCAGCGTCCAGGGCGAAGCCAAGTGAAGCCCCCTCTAGTGCGGTGAAAACAGAGGGGGAGAGGGATGGTATAGTTTGTTTGGAAGTCGGTTTTGTTTTGGTGACTTTTTATCAAATAGTAGTAGTATACAGTATACACTATACTGTAGTATACAGTATACTACAAAAACTGCATAATGTTGAGGGAGAAAAAGTTGATGTTCTTCCTGGAATGTTTTTCGCTCTCTCCGTGGCTCGGTGGCTATTTTATGACAATCAGATTTTTTTTTTTCCCAGAGGACGGTGCTGTTGTGTCGTCGCTGGCTTTCATTTGCGGCCATTTGTAATTTGCGGCTGTAGTTGTTGATGCTGTACTGTAGTTGTTGACCTCAATCAGCTAGTTTTTACCGGTTGGGGAGAGGGGTATTTTTTGTATTACGCAGACTGATTACAGAATGAATTGTTATTTTTTTGTCCATTGAAAGAAATTATTAAATATAGCTGGACGCTGCTTTTATAGTACTAGAATTAGTCTTAGATATGTTTCTATATTTCGTACAGATTTGTTGTCTAATATTCTATTTTAGCTGTATTCCCAGACTGTAAATAAAATAGGTTAATAATCGTAGCCCATTTAAAGTGCACTCATTTGACGCACTGATCAAATTTGCAATCTCTGATTATAGGCACTTAAGATTGCCACTTTACTCACAACCTTAATCCAGCAAGCTACACTGTAAAGGGAAGCCAACACAGGTTATAGATAGCATAATGGTGGCTTAGCATAGCCGCCATGCTAGCACGCGTGAGGGAGCAAACCGACAGGTTAGAAATTAATTACGTTGGCCTGACTTTGGTTGGCATAGGATGAGCAAAGCCATCTTATTTATGAGATTCATTCACAGACTCTGTTCCTTATGATTTGCATATGTCAACCTGCCTGTGTGTGTGTGTGTGTGTGTGTGTGTGTGTGTGTGTGTGTGTGTGTGTGTGTGTGTGCGTGTGTGTGTATGTGCATATGTGTGGGTGTGGATTTGTTTTTATTTATTTTACCCCTTGATACTCAATGTGCCCTTGAGGGAGGTTATAGGGCATAAACTACAGTGATCTGAATTTATAAACACAACCATGCCCCAACACCAAATATATGTTATAGTATAGAGAGATTAAAGTAAAGCTGTCCTTGCTGTTCGGGAAAAATAATAATCAAATGCGTGTAACCGTGCTGCACCTTAAAATGAACAATTCGCCAAGGTTGACTTGAATAGACTTGTAAATTGTTTATTGTTTGCATTGTTGATTTGTTTGGAATTAACATGCACTGAAATTGTTTATTTGCGTTTATGTTTTAATAAAACAGCAACAAATGTAATCTGCCGTCTTGGGGTTTATGTCGCTACAAGTTTTATGGATAGAAAAAAATCTGCGTAAGTGTGATTGTGTTCAAGAACAACAACATTAAACAGAAAAAAAGAAAATTACTTCTCCAAAAACATTCATTGGATTCTGCCCCGTCTGTCGCAATCAATAATGCCACCATCTTTTTTTATGAAATGCACTTACTCTTAATTTCATCCACCACTGGTTTTAGAGAGAAGAATGTCGAGTTACCTATAAGCCTTTGACATTATAAATCACTTCTTGAGACCGGATTCTACAGCAGTATCGATTGGTCCTGATATATCACAGAAATTTACTGTCACTTCTGTTTTCAATTAAAGATACAATCAGTCAGATAATGACTTAATTGGATTTTACAGAAGATTGAGTTTTATTGCCCCCTGCTTTACGAGTTTAGTTAAGGGAGGCCATTTTATCATCGTTGTCAGGGGCAACCGGCTGCCAGCGCCAGCCATACCGCTGTAGCCGCCTCTATACCGCTGGCCTGCCTGGGTGTGGGTACGGCACAGGGGAGAAAGTGTCACACGATTGGTTTTCCTTGAGCTGCCATGGCTTGCCATGAATCAAGCCCCGCCCTCGGTAGACAGGAGCCTGAGATCACAGTCACCATCCTGACACTCACAGCACTGCAGGGAAGGACAAACACTTACTTGCACTGTGTGTGTGTGTGTGTGTGTGTGTGTGTGTGTGTGTGTGTGTGTGTGTGTGTGTGTGTGTGTGTGTGTGTGTGCTCGTAGGCGCGTTGACATTCTGAATTTAACAAAAAATGCCGGTTGGGAAAAATTGGATAATGGAGAAATTACGAAATACCACAATTTCAATTGTGACTTAAAGAATCAGAAAAAAATATGTTTATTGTAAGGTAAAGAAACGAACATTTTGACATATGTGTGAAGAATTAGCCTACGTTTTGAAACTTGACAGTTTGTGAAAAACAATACCCGAACATTTACATGTTCACAGAGCTCGCTTATTGTAAACAGTGTTCACGGTGAACCACGTGGTTGTAGAGTATAGACACCCTGCTGAGCCTGAGGATCGTTCCCTTCTCCACCCGGATTGGTTCTTGAGGGGAGTTCTCTATAGGTCAATAGGTTGTTAGCAGGTCAACCAATAGCACGCAGGCTGATTGGCGGCAGTCGGTTCTGATGTGTTCATCTGAAGGACGGCCAGCGGGCCGGCCGTAAATGCCCAAGCACCCGTAAAGAGGCCAATGCTAGACGGAAGCAACCGTCCTATGAGGCCCTGGTTGATGTGTTCGTCAGTGAACATCCGTCTATCTGCGGTGTGGTCAAGTAGTTGTAGTTAGACGTCGAAGTCCAATGCATGCTTTCCCATCAAGATGCTTTTTGTTATGTAGGCCTATTTTAGTATGAAGTAAGAATGGTTCAGGTTGATGGTGATTTTCATTATGAGACTGTTTTTAAAAGAATGTATTTTAGGTTGTTCAGAGAGTATAGGTGTATGACTGAAACGTGTTAATTAGCCTTCAGGTTCAGAATACTTTATTAATCCCCGTGGGGAAATTGTTTTCGTGTTCCCGGTGGAGGGGAGTCATTGCCACGGTGACGTAGAAACGCTACTGACAGACTGACGGATGCTGCGCGTGCTTTGAAGTCCAGCTGCACGCTGACGTTAGCTCTGCCGGAAGCTCCGTGTGTCCCGCCTCCCTAGGGGCAGCTAAATCAGCGCGCCCGTGACAGGCTTTCTGAGTGACAGCCACGCCCCCCAATCAGAGCTTTGTAATAACCCCACTCAGCGGAGGTCAACTCCTCCCTTAGCTTAGAGAGTACATTAAAACGTCGCTATGAGTGAAAGGTTGAAGCACAATGATTCTTGTAACATCAACTCAGCCCTGTGAGTAGCCTACCGACCATGATGGCTTCATCAGTCAGACTCTGCCAAGAGTAGCCTATGAAGTAGATGTTTGGTCACATGTGTATTGAATTAACACATTTTGTAGGACACGCGGCCTTTTATTTTAATGTGAACATATATATATCCAGAATATCAAATGAAATATATATTTTTTATTTATTTATTATAGGCTACAAGTAAATTATGATATACTTGAAAAATGCATGGAAACCACTCGATGGTCAAGTGGGGATTCGTTCTGTAATTATTTTATAATAATACAGTTTAATAATAGCTATACAAAATACATGCCATTTGTATGAAAAGGATTTTTTATTTGGGCTCTCCAAATCATATTAATACAACCAAAGATCATATTTGATTAAGTTAAGATTATTATTCTAGTGTATTCTTATTGTTGTTGTTATTATTATTATTATTATTATTAGTAGTAGTAGTAGTAGTAGTAGTAGTAGAATTAGTATTAGTATTATTTATTCATCCATGCAATTTAATGGGATGGGAGTCCAATTGGTCATCCGTTACAGGAGCCCGGTTTGAAAACGAATTCAGCTCAAATGCATTTATGAATGCTCTCTGGAGAAAAACATTTATAAAAATTGTCTAGAGGTCGTTGCTTCAGTTTATTGTGGTCAGCATTTTACAATTTGAAACCTTATTTAAGATGGATTTCGGTGTTAAAATATCCTTACGGCACACGTTCAGCCATATAGTTCTGAACATGTCACTGTCGTTCATTTTGACCTTTAAAGTTAAAGTTTGAACGATAAAGGCCCTGGCTATATCTCGTTCAACATCGTTTTAAACCAAATGTTACACAAACGGGACATATACCAATTTACCAATTTTAGAATTGCATAGTGTAGAACACACGCAGTTTTATATTATTCATCCTGTTTCATTATTTCAATGCATCAAAATCCTGCACAAAACAAGTAGGCGCACGGCCAATTAAATCCTGTTGGCACTATAACTTTTTATTTCGCTTTTTGTTGTACTCTTATCATCGCACAACATAAATAAGTTGATCATGCATTGTCGTTCATCCACTGCCTCCCAACTCCCACAAATTTACTCGTCCGGCACAAACTGCGAAGGCATTCTAGTCACCTTGAAATTTCCTCTGCTATTTCCCAATTAAAAGCTTAATAGCCCCGGAGACGGACTTCATGTGGTGAAGTTTACCGGGCTTTTATTTTCTAAGCCGCACAACTCGGATCCCATTATTTGCTTGAATAAACCTTTTTACGGTTCGAAATAGGACTCGGATCCGTCCGGTGTTATGTTTCAATGCCCTCTATTAGGCGAGGGGGGAAAGGGACATATCACCGTCCTAAACATTTGCACCTCGCTCCAAAGGAGGTTTTATAGTAGGCCTACTCCGCATTTAGGTCTAATCATCTAAGCTATGCAAGGTTGTGCAAAGGTGAGAATGCAGACTCTATTATAGGATGAATTCATTAGTGCCATATGGGCCTGGGGTTAGGTGCATATGGGAAGGCCGTCTATATAGACTGTGCATTTTCATTTAACGTGTTAGCTCAGTTGATTCATCCGAAGTTATTTAGTTAGCTTTATTAATAGGCCTTGGCAGTCTAAAAACGATAGATTAAAAAAACGTCTTCACAAACTTGTTTAAAATACAATTCAAATTTCGGTTTCTTTATAAAGCCTGCATTGTTATAATGCGCGTCAGCGTTGGCTTATATACGCATAATGATGCGTAAGTCTGCAAGTGTCCAACTATGGCCTGACCCTTCTGCGTCGCTGCTGTTTACTGGTAAGAAAGTGACGTGTGAAGTGACGGCCTTTGGTTACTCAGTTCCACAGCGCGTGTCAATGTGATGCATATCTCATCCGCGAGCCGATTAGAGCGGTGGATCCTCCTCCTCCTGCTGCAGGCCAACACCTCTTCTTATCATCATCATCATCCTCCCGCGTGTAGCAGCGAGTAGTAACCGAGGGGCCCCACTTCTGCACTGTCACGCCTTCGTCCCGCCGCGCGCTTGTGCTCTGCAACACAGCACCGCGCGCTGCACACCAGACTGACTGACTGACTGACTGACTGGCGGCTTTTGATTGGGGTAAAAAAATGAATGGCTACGGATCCCCCTACCTCTACATGGGGGCCCCTGTGTCTCAGCCGCGAGCGCCTCTCCAGCGGACCCCCAAGTGCGCGCGGTGCAGGAACCACGGGGTGCTGTCGTGGCTCAAGGGTCACAAGCGCTACTGCCGCTTCAAGGACTGCACCTGCGAGAAGTGCATCCTCATCATCGAGCGGCAGCGCGTCATGGCCGCGCAGGTGGCGCTCCGCAGGCAGCAGGCCAACGAGAGCCTCGAGAGCCTCATCCCGGAGTCCCTGAGGACCCTGCCGGGCATGGCCCTACCCGGGGCGGCCGAGGGCAGCGGCAACAACAATCCGGGAATGAGGGGCGCAGCGGCAGATCGGGACTTGGACCTGCGGTGGAGTGATGCTGACCAGGGGAACCAAGCGCAGTCGTGCACCACGGGTAAGAACTATGGAGCGAGTCAGGGAAGAACATTTACAAAGACAGAAAAAGAAGCATAGTTATCAATTTCTGGTTGGTTTTAAGCTCAAACTGCTGATGCGCGGCAAATGTTGATGTAAGAGAGAAAACGAGACGCGTCTGCTGCACTTCTAATGTTTTTGTTTTGCCTTAATATGCGAAGCCTTGAAATAATTCGTTGTCAAAAAAAATTGAAACAATATTTAGTCTACATGTAGGAGTTACCTTAATACAATTCAATTAATTACGCTAGAATACTGTTAAGCCTTCTCAAATCTAATGAACTCGGATACACTGATTTCTTAGGCTAACCATGGTTATTTAAAGCGTGATAAGACCTACAACTACCTGTGTTGCCTTCAAAAATAGGCAACAAAGCTTTATAAATATTTTGAAAATATATTTGTAAGCATTTTTTATGCCTAGCTCTTCTTATTTAATATTGGATTTTTATGAATATATATTATAGAAAAAAGCACTTTAACATATTTGACATAATCTTTTTATTATCTATAATCCACTATGAGTCCGATTTTAATATAATGTAATATTTCTATCTTTTGTTAATGAATGAAATAGTATGAGTTAATTTATTCTAAATCAAATCAAATCAAAAATAGTTTTATTCATGTAACTTTTTTGTGGTATAATTGTTTGAATAAGAAAAACATCAAGTTGTCATAATTGTATCTAGAACAATTGGAATCATAATTGAATTCCTCACGTTTTTAAATGTAAATACAGTTACAATCAAAATCAAATTATATAGAAAAGTACAACTTTAATGAAGCTTCTACCTGTGTGATCAGTTTGATATCATGACAGAAAAATGTATCCTATAAAACCTGACAATTTCAAAATAGATTCCATCTATCTCCATCTTAACATTCATACAATTATGCAACCTAACCCAACATAACCACAACCTATACCGTTAAAATGATACCCTTAAACCTACAACTTCTTCTAACCATAACTTAACCATACACTACCATACCGGCATGACATGTCATGTCAACCTAACTCTTTACCTCATCTAACCCTGTTATTTTAAACATGCACAACATTTTGAGACTGAAGCTGAACACGGCACCACGAAAACGCTCATTGAATTCACATCAGCCTCATTCTCTGTTTTGATGAATGGCGCGGGCGGTTTAAAAGATTACAGTAATCAATGGTGGGCAGGGGCAAATCGAATGTAATCGCCATCATTCAACCAGGAGGTCAACTTTGGATGAAATGTTACCAAGCAACAGGCAATCTGTTTACAAAGTGTGGTCCCCGGCCATCGATGAGGGGATCGCTCAACGTCAGCCAGTCAGCACTTTGGGTGTTAACGTTTACGGAGAGAGGCGTGGATCGATTGGGATGAAGAAGGAACGGCCATGTTACCTTCCTCTGCATCAGAGTACTGGTGTACCCTATAGGACCAGACCTGTTATCTTACTCTGTATACTGGTGTACCCTATAGGACCAGACCTCCTGGTGGACCTGGACCAGGTTACCTTGCTCTGCATCAGAGTGCAGGTTGCCCCTCTAGGACCAGACCTCCTGCATGTTAACCTCCTCTAAATCAGATAGACACTATAGGATCAAAACACCTGGTCAGAATGTGTGTGTGTGTGTGTGTGTGTGTGTGTGTGTGTGTGTGTGTGTGCGTGCACCTGTATGCATCAATGTGTGTGCGTTTGTATTTGTTTTCATGACCGTGTGTGCAAACGTGCTTCTGTGTGTCAGATGTGTCCGATTTTTAACCTGTTCGCCGGTCACATCCATTCGGTTAGATAAAAGGTATTTTCTTTCGACTTAAATTCCCTGGAGTAATGCTTCCTCCTGAACGTCCCCCCTCAGACCCAGAGGAGGGTCCCCGCGACGCGGGCCCCGGAGGGGACCATGGGGGCAGCACCTGCAGCGACAAGGACCTGGACCCCGTCAGCTCCCCCGAAGGGTCCAAGCCCGGCTCCTGCTACACGCCAGAGCCCCCAGACCCGCCCACCAACCCTGATGAGGAGGGCCGCTACGGGGCCCCGGAGCCGCCCAAGGGCACCGCCCCGGACCGGCACGCCAAGCCCCCCGCGAGCCCCCCGCACAAGTACCCCGGGGCGGACCAGAGCCTGCTGATCGAGGGCCTGGCGGGATCCATCTCGCTGCCCCTGAACCTGCGGGCCAACCGTCCACCGCTGGACGTCCTGAAGAAGATCTTCCCCGGCCACAAGCCCCCCGTGCTGGAGCTCATCCTGAGGGGCTGCGGTGGCGACCTGGTGGGCGCCATCGAGGTGCTGCTGTCCAGCCGCGCCGGCGGCCCCGCCTCCGAGGGGGTGGGCGGGGGCGGCCACCACCACCACCACCTCCACCACGCCGACCGCGGGCCCCCTGAGCACGCGCTGGT
>JAOTIX010000120.1:1960712-1971587 GCA_027123715.1 Gaidropsarus macrophthalmus
GGTGTGGAGGACGTGTTTGATCTCCTTTAACCGCCCCCCCCCCCCCCCCCCACAAGCACCCGCCATGTTAGCCCGGTTTCCCTGGATTCAGGACCTGTTGCTTTAACCTCATTCGTCTTCATTCTGGCAGCCTTTTCACACAGGCTCGCCGGATAGGACGGGGCTTTGAAGTGTTCCTAGGTCTCCATTCAGTTGCTCTCCCCCTCTCATGAAGCCTCAAAGTTTGCAAAGCCTGCAAGTGAAGCTGTAGTACTTGTGTGGCCTGGTTTTGACTTTTGGATTCCCTGTCTGATAGATGGCTAGTTCTCCTTTGCATTTCATCCAAAGTGCCAGTCTAGACATATTCGTAATGCATATGAAACTGTTGAATGCATGATTTGCGTATATTTCTTTTTCGTAACGAATACAGACACATCCGCTTTTGAGAAACTTCTCAACCGAAGACAGGATGAAAGAATCTCTAGTGATTGAGTTGGCGTTTGGACTGGGTCCCAATCATCGAGTGTCTGGCACATTCTAACGTCGCTTCCTCCTATCTCGCTGCTCGATAATGTTTCTTTATGTCCCGGGCCTTGGCCATCGCGCGGACAGTCCGCAAGTGATGCAGTCATCTGACGTCAGCCTTTGTCCCGGCGTTGAGTCACACACTCAAGGCCGCGGCAAGGTCCTCACACAGTAGGCCCCAATCTGTGTCCACGATAACCCCCCCTCCAACCCATTTACTGACACACACACAGACACACAGCACACATCAAAACAGATTTTCGTTTTTGTATTCCTGCTATTTCAAACAGAGCTCACCTAAGCCCGTTCCCTTTGGGTCGGCGGGCCGCTTGTTTATCTTGCCCTTTGAAGTGCCCAAGAGCGCTTTGCCGGAGACATGAGCCCCAGAAGAAAGAGGCAAATTAGACGGTAATCCCAGCGTCTGAGCATCAGAGACGTCAGCTGTAAAAAGTCAGGTGGCCGGTGCGATTCCCGCTATTTCTCTGTAGCCTTTGTGTCCGCCGCCGCCGCCACCACCACCGCCGTCATCACATTCTCACAACCCGCCCGGGACCCAGGACCCGGGTTGGTCCGGTCCGGTCCCCCCGCCCCCTGCCCAGTGATTCAGGGAATTTCTGCCCTGCAAATCCTTCCTAATGAGTGCTGAATGGCGCTGGTGAAAAGGCCAGGTGCTCGCTATTATTAGAGCGCGCGGTTCTGATCTGGCGTCACGGCTTTCGGGAGACCCGGACCGGTCCTAACTCCTGCACAACTTAAAAGGGCAGGGGGCGGGGTGGGGGGTGTGGGGCATTCATTGTCCCCCCCTTGAATGCCGCGGTTCAGCGCGTGGTTATTTTGCAGCTGTGAAAACTCGCAGGTCAACCACCGCCTCGTGATCATGTGCATGAAATGTGTTTGCATTTAAACGACGTACAGTATTTATCTCAAATCAGGCCTTCGTGCAGATGAACAGAATGTGATGTTCTCTGCACCTTACTCTGAAGTACTTCTGATTGGCTGATGTTACAATAAATGCATACAGTGGTATTAGCGGCTAAAGAAGCCCGATAAAAAAGTAGCGAATCTTTCCCAGTTTCTTGTGATTTAATCCTGTAAACTGGTGTGTTTACCAAGCTCCCTCCTGTCTCAAGGTGTATGTGCATGTGTGACTGGCGTGCGGGCATGCGCGTGCGTTCTTGCATGTATGTGTGCGACCGTGCGAGTGCATTTGTCCATAGAATGAGTGTACACACACGCAATTCTGTGAAATCCAATTATGGTCGTGTTGGCAGCCGTGCCAGCGGAGCAGTGGTTACGTGCCTTTCCATGGCAACGGAGCACGGCAGCATCTCCCAGGGGTGCCCCCGGCCTCCCCTCAGGTAAGCAGGAGACGTTCTCCCCCCAGCCTTCTCCCGGCCCGCCTCCCCCAAGTCCGATATCATCATCATCATCCTCATCCTCATCCTTCGTCTTCGTTGTTGTTGTTGCTGACAGTCCAACGGGAGCGTTCTTAAATGTGACATGCAGCAGATGGTTTTACCCGCCTCGCTTTTCCCCCCTCATTCCCTGAATTTTGGTGTGATTTGGAGTGACATTCCTCCGGTCCTGCTGGCCCCCGCTCACGGGACCAGGCCGTATATGGAACGGTCCATCCCTGGGGACAGGCCATGCGAGGACAGGGCAATGTGGAAGACAGGTTTGAAATGAGTTCCAGCTGAACAAAAGCAGGCCGTCTCTTGTCTGGAGAGGACCCCAACGACGGACATGTTGTTGTAGGTTTGCCAAGCAACTGTTTCCTCCATTTGGCTTCAAACTGCTGAAAGGCATACAGCGGTCACAGCATCTGAGAAATCAAAAGGGGCAACATGAGCTGCAATCAGCAGGGATGCCCCCCTGAGCTTCCTCGGTCCTTCATCTCTCCCGTATCATGCACAGCGTGGGACAGAGCGCTCTCCACTCTGAAGTCCTTCTGGGAATATGAAATGCTCTGACGACCTGCTAGATACACTGCACATTCCAGCGGAACGACAAAAGAGAATATATTGTCAGCATGGATTTACTTTAGATTACATTAAAAGCTTGTGCTGATAATGACACATCTTTATCATTAGATACCTTTGTAGAACATAGATGCCCACATTTTTTACGTCTAAACATAATTGTAGAGGCTTTTGACGTTTGGAAAAAATTGATGCGTTCTTTTTTATGTGACGTGGTTGCGTACGAAATACCAAACTGTTGCATTTTGTATTTCTCTTTGAAGACCATTGTGCAGTCAGAGCTGAAAAAAGAGGACATCATTCGCACTTTCTAGCAGAGGTTCAAGTTTAGAGTGTAGACAAGATGGGCTCCATACATTGTGTTCCAAGGTAAGTGTTTATAGATTTAGAAGTGGAGAATTAAATGTTCCACTACAGAAAAGTAAACTTTGATGTAGGAGTCCTCACTAGGTCTCCTCACTAGGAGTCTTTACCAGGAGTCTTCACTAGAAGTCCTCACTCAGAGTCTTCACTAGGAGTCTTTTGTAGGTCCCCATACTAGGAGACCTCACGAGTAGTGTTCACTAGATGTCCTTACTAGGAGGACATCTAGTGTCCTAAGTACGAGTCCTTGCTTGGTGTCCTCACCAAGGAGTCTTTACTAGGTATCCTAACTAGGACTCTTCACTACGAGTCTTTACTCAATGTCCTAACTAGGAGTCTTCATGAGGTGTCCTCACTAGGACTAAAAGATTTCCTCGTTCCACATCATCTCTGAGAAAAAAAATGAATTGCCGTGGGAGTGGCACCACGTCTCTGGCCCCTTTCCGGTCCTCAGGTGCCGGCAGCTTAGCGACGGCCCGGAGCAGCTGACGCTCAGCGCTTGGGTCTATTCAGGCACTTATCTGTGCAGAAGTCATCGTAGCGTAATGAGGGTCCTGCCGTCGATAATGATGCAGCTGAACCTTAAAACCTACTGCTCCCCCTAATCTCCCCCTGCCATAATTCCCTCTCGCTGATCTGCCAGGAGTGGGTATCACTTTCCACCCACCTCGCCGCTGGGTCAGCCCCGATAGGAAGAAACATGCAGACGAGGCGTGTGGCTGATTGGTTATCGTGTCCAACGCGATCCGTCTCGTTGTCATTGCTGCAAGCTGAAATCGGACCTCAGGCTTCTCGCAGACTCTGCACACAGCCGAGCGGTTAGGCGTGGCCATCAACCACCTACCGTTACCGAGGTAGAACTCTACACGTTCCCTACCCTTGTACTGTGGGGTAAACGTTGGGCTGCCTTTTGATAACAGAAGGTCAGGGACTATAGGTAAACTGAAGCAGACACAAAGGGAGCTGAAAAATGTTGCAAGGGGCAGCTTTCGTTGAAAGGATGAATGTGTGAAAGTCCTGTTATTGCTAGTTCTTGTCTGACATCATTATAGGAGTGTCACTGATAGTTTGGGGCTTGATGTTGGTAATGGTCGGCAATGCTTATTTTTAGCATTGTGCTAATGACATTCTCTTTCATTATACATAAAAAAAATGAACAGCTCACATTATCTTCATACTTATAACAAATGATTATGAAACAAATAATGTTCTTTGCTGAAGCACAACGTTAGGGATGAGCAGATTCAAACAATCGAAATGTGGCACAAAGAGTGTTATTATGGCAACTTTGGCATGTATGCGAAGACTTGAAATGGGGATACGTCTTTCTAATTTATAAAAGTCGGGATGACGATCCGAGTTAGTTATAGTATAGTATTGTCAGCAAGCTCACCCAAACATGTTAAAAAGGGACGAGATTGCATTCTCTGCCACATAAACGAAAAAATTGCCTTGCAACCCCTTCACCAAGCTATCTTCCCAGTTAGTATTTTAGCCACATTTCCATTTTTCTGTGTCAGTTTCGAAAGTATTCGGCACAGTCCAAATCTGTATATCTATGACTTTGTGATGACTCGCTATTTTCCCTTTTGTGCTTAGCAGGCAGCAAAGACCGTGACAGGTTAACCTGAACTTGCCCTACAATTTCACAATATGATTGACATCAAAGACCCCATGATGAAAGCATTCAGTATTTTCTTTACAGCCATTGGGATAAATCTAGGTTTGACTCACTGGCAGTGGTTTGACTGATCAACATAAATTCCCCTCTATTCTATTGTACTTTTTACCTCACAGTTTTGTGTAATCTACATTTTGAAGGTTTATTATCCCATCTGTGTATTATATTTGTAATACACTGAAGGGGCCCTATGTTGTGCAGCTGGGGGCCCTTTAAAAGGTCCTTTCTCTGCCCTACAGACGGCCTCAGACCAGCACTGGGTCGTCTCATGTCCCTCACATTGTGCCAGTTCCCCCGTCCCTGCCTGTTCTCCACCCTCTGCCCTGCGGTGTGGAGCAAGTACCCCTGACTGCTGCTGTGTGTTTTTCTATTATATCATCAGATCCACCATTATACGCGACGACTCGTGGAGGAGTGTGATTGCTTCCGCCCCGGGGCTTTACATTCTGTCATTTTGCTGACATTTCAGCCCCATGTTCTTTTGGGGCTGATAATAATCAAGGCATACAACGAAAATGAGAGTAGCTACACAAGTATATTGAAAAAGTGATGCCCTACCAAGTACCTCAAAACGTTGACTGGACTGGAGTGCAGAGTAATTATGGAAATTTTTAACGCAAGTTACCTAAAACCTTTTTCCCATTCACCCAAAAAATATGTAATGACTATTCTGAAACTTTGCCATCATTACCATCCCTGACTTAATTCACTCTGTGTTTTGTCCACTGTCAACTCACTGTTGTGGTGCTGCGTTTTGTCATGTTCAGCCTCCCAACACCTAGCCACTTCTCTATGCAGAGCCTCTGGTTCACCTCACCTTGTTTTCTCCTTCCCGCCAGGGGTTCTCTGGGTTGATTTGAATTGCTCTCCAGGCCATCTGCAGCCCTTTGGGGACCTTCGAAAACTTGTTATTGCACAGTTGTACTTTTTTCTTACTCCTTCCCAGTGAATCTTGCATACAGAAGGCATGTGGCTGAGAGCGATCTCTGCGGCCTCAGTCGAATACAAAAGGTTATACAGCAATATATAGAAAAAGTATATATTAAGTATATATACTTAAGGCAGAATTTGCATTTCTTGTTGCTGGCACAAAGAGTTTGAGGTTGAATCTGGCTGACTTTCTCACCACATTTGAATAGTATTTTTCACCAGGTTTTCACTGGCATCAACATTCAGTTGGCACCATCCCCTTTGTCCGCCCACCGACCTCTTCTTCGATGATACTTAATAATCCAACAGTCTCCTCTCAGAGCAGCATGTTAATGGATTGCCATTGGAAGCAAGCCATTGGATTCCACTTGTATCACCGTGTCTGCGTAGGAAATGATCTGCTAGCAAGGTTCACAACACTGATGGGACTCGGCCTCACACAGGCGCGCAGGTGACAGATGCTTTTTAAAACACCTGCATCCGTGTTGTGAGATTGTGTGTGTGTATGTTTTTCATAATCCATAAACGTCATGTTTCACGGCAAGAAAATCACAGAAACAGCATCCAATGAGGCAGGCCGGAAAGCGATAAAGACTTACCTGTTTGTGTCTCGGGAGATAATCAATGAAATAATGTGAGTAAAAAAGTGAATAAAAAATGTATGTGTTAACATTACAGCCACACACATACAGCTTTTTGTTTTACACCTCCTGGTTGTGATATTTGCCATATTTGCAAAAATAAAAACGAACAATAACTTCTAGTAGGCCTGTTTTGACGTACAATGTTTGATAGAGATTGTGTTCAGATGTGGTGCAATTATGGTGTTTGATGTGTCAATTATGCAAGTCTGGGAAGCCCACGAATCGGCAAACTCTTCTTTTGTTCGGCCTGGACTCTGGGTTTTGGCCCGTCCTCTTTAAGACCAATTTCCCATCAGTTAAAATGGGCCAGCAGGTCTGAAACGATAACTAGTCAGAGGAGAATGGACATAGAACGGCAGTGCTAAGAGAATCCAACCACCACCTATTACGTGACAGCCAGTGTTGTGGACCCGGGTCTGCTGTGATGACGCTATGATGTTTCCATGATGGGACTGCTAAAAGCACATAGTAGTAGTACAGTAGTTTCACACACTGAACTGCGGCGAATAATAAACTGCTTTTCCCACGCTTACCAACGTAACCTTTTGACCGGGCCTTCATATCACATGCTTACCATGCCCTGCTGATATACCTCCCCCAGGATGCATTAGTGGGTCAGGTAAACCCTTATTGTTTGCAATGTGAGCCGATGGCCCATATTTA
Organism: Gaidropsarus macrophthalmus; assembly: GCA_027123715.1. Classification (NCBI taxonomy): domain Eukaryota; kingdom Metazoa; phylum Chordata; class Actinopteri; order Gadiformes; family Gaidropsaridae; genus Gaidropsarus; species Gaidropsarus macrophthalmus. The sequence goes on from JAOTIX010000120.1 coordinate 1,967,477, forward strand.
CTTATTTTCCAGTGAAAAACAATGATGTTGTTTCGTATTTATCATCCAACCTTGATCGCTCTCTGATCCCTGCTTTCATCCACCTTACGGCCCTCTAAGGCCTTTTGACAAGCGCAGTTGGCGCCCTGGTGGCAAACATGTTCTCTCTTGACAAGAGAATGAAGAGAGTTGTTCAGCCATGTGTTGTTACCATTGAAGAACATCCCAAAACCAAACAAACAGGCTTTGTTTTTCTGTGATCCGTAAACTCCTGAGGAGCTCTGGAGTAGGTCAAGCATGCTTTTTAAGATGTTTGGTTGCCAACATACTTTCAGTCATGTTGACAGGGCCTTCCTCATTTAATGATCTTTGGTTTGATATCCCTAACCTGGCCAACTTTCCCCCATGTCTATCTCCATACCGACAGATATTTTAGCTCTTCAATATAGAGCACATATTGTTATATATTGTTTGGCTTTGATTGTTCTGTCTCAGGGGTATTTTGAGAACACTTTGTTGAAAGCGTTGTTTTTGGCACAATGACTAACCTTGTGCTTTGATTGGCTCTTCTGCTCACTCTGTGCAGCTTTTTAGATGGTTGTCTGGCATTTTGATTGTTTCGTATAGCTACTCCAATTGTGACCGTAGGCTTTATTTTGTTCACAGCCCTCATGTTATCGCTTTTGTTTGAAACTTCCAAATATAGGTTTACGAAACACGATAAAGCTTTATGCTCTTCATCCATCCTGTTTTTCTTACCTGGAGACTGAAGGTGGTCAGATATTTGCTGTTGAAGCCTTGGGTCTCGTCAGACTTACAGCCACTGTGGTGAAAACCAAGTCTGTCTGGATCAGAAGTAAGGACGCAGGAACAGAAATACATGACACTGAACACACTAAATGACACACACCCAACAGATGGCAGTTAGCAGGCCTCGAATACATTGCAGAAGACGACGGCGTGTCGTTGTGGGTTACCACTGCCACCTGTTTAAATCCTGTTTATATCTTGTCGGCCAGATGGCTTCTTGCACACGAATGAAACTACAAGACGACAGCTCTGCAGGGGAATGTACATTTAAACAACCTAGACACCGCCATAAAAAAAAAAATTATGTGTGGAAGCTTTACCACAGTGATGGGTGCCAGGAAATGGCAGAAGGAAAATGGTGCTTACCTGCAGTGCTTGGCATTTCACTGCATGATTAGTCTACGAGCTCCGATCTGGAAATGGCCACCATGAATATACAGAATGCATCTATGTTTGAACGAGACTTTGTCTCATTCAAATCTCTGGTTTGTGCAGTACAAGCTCCGCTTTGGTACTGCTGGCCATATGTGAAGGTTGTTTCTGTATAATCCAACTGAATGGAAATGATTACGAATTTCCGGTGATAAGGACTTGTATGTTCACTCTCACACACACACACACACACACACACACACACACACACACACACACACACACAGCTACACACACACAGCTGTGTTTGAGTGTGTCTTACGTCAGTGTGTGTGTGTGTGTGTGTGTGTGTGTGGATGTGTGTGTGAGCATAGGAGGGGTTCAGGTGTTCTCATGCCTAGGACTCTGGGGGACTTTGTGTCAAAACCGAGTGACAGTGTGGAGGAAAAACCTATTTCACACCAACTGCCAGGTTCCTGATGCTGATGAGACCACGAGCACAGATGGAGCATTTATTCCGCAAATTAACTCAAGGGTTAGTTAAATGGCGGGCCGACCGGAAATGGATGAACAAATACGATTGATTATTTGGAACAGGGGGTAAATGATGGACTCTATATATAAGGCGTCTATGTGTTTTTGAAGGAAAGGCTGGCAATGTCTTCATTACCGACCAAAAAAAAATGGAAAGGATAGAATTTATTCTATACAGGGTGTCAGCTATAGTTATTGTTACCATGGAAACACAACTGGCATAGGTGGAGAAATGATACGCTCCTCATGTTTGATTGAGCTATTCATCCTAACCCTCATTATCCTGGGAAATATTTTGTAATGGATTTTGACAGTGTGGGCAATGGTTTGTGGCTAGTTCACTTTTACTGTAATGTAAAATACAAACAGCAAAACATTTAAATTCATTCTTGCAGTGATGGCACCGGTATAATTGGTTATGAGGCAATATGAAATTACATTTTTGTGTTCATTTATCATATCCTGAAATAGTACATGTGGTTCCTTTCTGCATTGTAGGTTTGATTTGTCTGCAGCAAGGTGGCTCATTCGTCAGACTTACCATGCCGTGTGCCACAACTTTGACTCTGCAGTATATATGAAGCCAACGACTGACATAAATCCCCTTTCTTCTGAATGTTGCCTTTTTTCAATTGAGATGAAAAATAAAATACAATCTCACCCAGAAAAGGGCTGCGGTAAAATAGGTCAGAAGGAGGGAAGTAACTTAAAACCTCCATCTTGCCACAAACCCTGAGGCTAATATATGCTCATTTCTTTTGTAACTCAGCCATTTATCACCCTCATTTGAGGTCCTAATCTGTTCAGAAAGACACTGGCAGCCTCTCCTGCTGTTCTGCCTAATGTTGGAGGCACAGAGACATTTCCGTCAAGGCTGCCCAGAGAATCCATCGAGAATCCATCAAATCCAGAACCTTTTCCGGTATATCTTCAAACTGTTCTTATCTATTGACTCTGATTCAAAATGTCAAACGCATGCTCTTCGGGGTAATGTAGACCTCACGCCATGTCGAGCGTGTTAGCTTAACAGTCCGGTCTGCTGGTTCTTGCCTCGAACGACTGCCCAGTTCCCCGACTGAGTTTTGAGTAAGACAATTGATTAGGTCTAATTTTAGCGCGTGAGAATGCAATAAGCAATAAAAATGACTCTGACTCTGACTCTCTGACTAAGAGGTGTTCAGTTGTGTTGTTATGTTTCTGTGAAGCCATTTCAAGACACAGCTGGGCCGTAGTGCTGCAAGGCCCCGGGGTTAATGCATACAGGATATTGCAATGAACATAAGCGACTACTCATTAACGGGCTAATTTACTCTACTTTCAGGATGTCATGCTTCACTCATGAAGGCCCTGTTTGTGTTGAAGGGCCCATATGGAGGGACACTTCAGTGGGCCACAACACGTTGGACTCGAACTCGTTCAACATCAAGTACGTTGAGACGTTGTATGCACTATACGTTGGAAAATTACCTGAAAGCAATTACCCATGATGCTCTGCATTAGAAGAGAGGATATACGGTTATATATGGTATTAGTGGCTTTCATTTCCGTGTATATCTATTTTTTCGTGGTCTCCAAAAGGGAGAAGACTCAATCCCCTATGGCCTTGTTCACACTGGCCTCCTTCACTAGAGTGGCCCTCTTTCATATGTGATCCTTCATCAGATACAGGGACAATGATTTGGCAGTGTGACCTTAGTTTCAACTGTCATGATGGAACTCATGCACATTGGTGAGTCTAGATGAACATTTGTTCTTCAGTTGAGCCGGACAACTCTGAGGGATGGTGAAAATATGAGTTTAGAGTGGTATTGTAGTCAAATGTGGCCCTTGATCTCCCCAAATGTTGCATCAATCTCCTGAATCACCACTCCTCGCTCCGAACACGAATCCACTGCTCATGAATTTCACAAACTTCCTCCGCCACTTGAACTCGGAACTCAAATTGTTACAGCTGACTTCAGTGGCCTCAATATTACCTTCCGTACAGCAGCGGGCTGATGTGATTTTGTTATCTTTCTTTTGCACATGGGTGTGGGCTCTGACCATTTCACACTGGGATCTGATTTTGGCCACATTTGAGACATTTTGGGAACAGCTAAACAAAAATAAACTATTTGATATCAAACACATTCCCTTTCATATTAAGATTAAAAACAGTAATATCATCGCAAGCTTTTGTTCGCATTAAAGGTCATAAAAAAGTTACAATATAATTACAATCCCACATTCAAAGTGTGTGAATAACAAGAAATAGTTTTTGACATTTTACCTCATTATTATTATACCACTTAACCTGCCACTCCTTCACTTTATTCCGATTATCTGTTTGCATTCAATATGCCCATCACTTTATCACTTTATTCCACTTGCCTGTTTACATTTTACCTTTTATTATTATTATCATCACTTTAATCTG
>JAOTIX010000120.1:2118161-2129908 GCA_027123715.1 Gaidropsarus macrophthalmus
CACACTCACACACACACACACACACACACACACACACACACACACACACACACACACACACACACACACACACAGTCTCAGAGGAGTCCAGCCTCCCAAGAGCACTTAAAGGATGTCAGGGAACTGCAATTATTTAATGGTAAATATTAAGAAGCAATTTCATAAAAATACTGACTGTATGTATAGGCAGGTTATGGATATCGCTTAGCATTAGCATTATCGTAAATACACTAACTATATTTCCATTAACCATAATGTAAACGTCCGCTGCTGTGCTCAGAGAAACCTCTCACTTCTCTTCTGCTGCCTGTGATGCCTGGTTGTAAGAACGTCATCTAAACAACCAACCGTCGCTCCATCTCTCCCCCCCAGATCTGCGACTTTGGTTTGGCCCGCGTGGCCGACCCCGACCACGACCACACAGGGTTCCTGACGGAGTATGTGGCCACACGCTGGTACAGGGCCCCCGAGATCATGCTCAACTCCAAGGTGAGGGCCAACCACCCGTACAGCATCCCGGAGAGACGGGTCACATGTCTGTGTGGGGTCGAGATGGGAGCTGTCACCTCTTTGGTCTGAGGGGGAATAAAATGGGAATTTGTGATTCTGAGTGTTAAACATCATGGAATCCTCCACACCAAGAAGAGGGGGTGAATACTGGATCCATAAACTGTTGACTCCCTGCGTTCCTCTAAAAAGGAAAACCAATATGGAAACATAAATTCCTGAGAGTCCTGTATTTCCATTCCCGAAAGTCCCATTCAAAATGGGAAATATTACAAGCTTCCCAAGCCATTCATCGGGCCATGGTAATGTAGGAGTACCTTACTCGCATGAGGAAGAATGTACTCATGTACTAAATGAACGTGTACACATTTGAAGTAATATCACTTTACAGGTGTGACTCTCTTCTTCTCTCTCTCTCTCTCTCTCTCTCTCTCTCTCTCTCTCTCTCTCTCTCGCTCTCGCTCTCGCTCTCGCTCTCGCTCTCGCTCTCGCTCTCTCTCTCTCTCTAACACAGGGTTACACCAAATCCATAGACATCTGGTCAGTGGGCTGTATTCTCGCTGAGATGTTGTCCAACAGGCCCATATTCCCTGGGAAACACTATTTGGACCAGCTCAACCACATTTTGGGTAAAAGTCAACATTGCACGCGTGTCTTTTCTGCGATTAAATTGAGGCCACCCCCATCAATTGAAAGACGTGGACCTCAATTGCTACAATATTCCTTGTTCAAAAATGTGTTAGATGAATGTTAATTATTTATTCATATATATATATATATGGTTATCAAAATGTCAGTGAATTGTTTAATGGGTTTGTCTTTCTTTTTAAGTTTCTAATATATTTTACACAACCCAAGCATCCTTTAAAGACCCTACCCCCGAATATCCTCCTTGTCTTGACTCGACTTTCCCTTGGTCCTACAAAACACCATACCGTGTCATCCATCCTGGATCATGCCATAACTCTAAGCACTGAACGTTTGGCGTCTTCATGTTGGTCCTGCAGGGATCTTGGGCTCCCCCTCCCAAGAAGACCTGAACTGCATCATCAACATCAAGGCCAGGAACTACCTGCTGTCCCTGCCACTGCGCTGCAAGGTTCCCTGGAACCGGCTCTTCCCCAACGCCGACCCCAAAGGTCAGAGCCCCGCCTTCATCCGCACAGCATCCCAGTGATCCGTTGACATTAGCGTGGACCAATCCTGTGCCGCCGTAGTTGACCACGCCCACCGCAGTCTCCTATGCTATCCATATCACTCTTCATGAGAATAAAATGATATAGTCAATCCATATTGTACCTCGCTCTCCAAAAGACAGTTCAAAAGTTCATATAGTAGGCAAAACGCATCGCTATTTTCTGATGAGGTGGTTACTTGTCAGGCCGACTGATCTAAGCGTATCCCCTGCGGCTTTTTGCTAGTGAAGGCTCTCGGATGTGGTAACAAAGATAAGAAAATAGATTGGGTGAGGTAGGGTTCAGTGTTGCCTCATCAGCGCAGCATTCACCACATCGTTTTGGCCAAGCACTGCCAGGCGATCTTTCGAGGTGGTGGTTTCATGAATCATTAATTGAGGGAATTAAACAATAGGTCTCTATTGAAATGAAAACACTGTGAACAGGGTGCCTTGGGGCCCCCTATTGGCCAAACCCCATGTCTTCTCACTCCTTTACTTGTTGCTTCCAAGAAGCGGTGGGAATGAACACACGGCTGTGAACGTCTGCACGAGGTATTTGACCCCCCATGTCTCCATAGCGCTGGATCTGTTGGACAAGATGCTGACCTTCAACCCCCACAAGAGGATTGAGGTGGAAGAAGCTCTGGCACACCCCTACCTGGAGCAGTACTACGACCCGACAGACGAGGTGAGAGGGAAAAATCTATACAGATTACGAAATCTGTTTATTTGAGAAACTGCACGAAATCAGTTTCCCAAATATAGGTGACTGATGTGCTTCATCCTATAATAGCAGCACCATTCAATTTAGTAGAACCATGAAAATGCATGACGAGTACCGACGAAGGGATCGTATTGTAAAACTTATAGGCTTTTCCTTTTTGGAAGCCAAGCAACGCCGTGATCTCACTCATTAGGTCCCCTATCCTCCCAATGGAATGTTCTGCTGTCACCATGGCAATTATTCCCGATGAAACAACAATTCGACTATTGCCGATGCAGTCACAAAATGTCTTTCTATCGATGATTAGAATCGTCGAAGATTCAATTTAAGTGAAACTGATTTTGATTGCATTCACAGCCGGTGACTTGGCAAATTAGTCCGGTTGTTGGTGGTTGCTGCAAAATAGAAGGCTAGGGAACTCGCAGGTAGTGAATAACACAAAGGCAGCTAAAATTCCTCGTAAGCTCGAGCACGGTTGTGTTTGTTCCAGCCCGTTGCCGAGACGCCCTTCACCTTCGACATGGAGCTGGACGACCTGCCCAAAGAGAAGCTGAAGGAACTGATCTTTGACGAAACGGCCCGCTTCCAGATGGCCTTCAGGTCCTAACATCTCCCAGTGGTACGTACACCGTCCCCATGTCATCGTGCACGATAACACAATACTTCAACGAAAGGATACCCCCGAAAAACAAGACCATCCTCTCTGTTCTTGCAGATGTTGGCTCTGAACTGCTTGACGCGACGACGCCACTGCTTGTCCCAGCCTCAGATTTCTCCTTTGCGTGTTGTTCTTTCCATATCCACTCCCGACCCCTCCTCATTCCCGTTATCTGTGTGGCCTGGATTCCCTGGCTCGCTCGCCAAGTCCACTTTGCTCAGGAACGGCGTCAGGAGTCAATCAATCTTCTTCTTCTTCTTCTCCCATCTTGTCGTATTTGCCACCAATCTCATCCTGTCTCGTGCTTGCTCTGCTTTAGAGGTTCAGGGGCCACACAATGTGACCCAATAGTGTGGCGCTTTCAAACCAAGATGAACAATCAATTGTTCATTAGCAATGACACGTCTGTCAAAGGTCCGGGTTGTGTATTTTTTCCCCCTAAACCATTGCCTAATTAACTGACGGCAATAAAGTAAAGGCTTTTTTTGTGGTGCAGATTCTGGCGTACCTTGCACAAACATCCAGATATTATTTTTTGATCTGCGCGGGTCGAATCTAAATCCTTTTTATTTACAGTAGTCAACGTTGATTCCCATTACCAGAATGGTGACAATCTCTTGATAGAAAGATACGCATTTGAGCTATAGAAGTCCTATATTTTGTCAAAGACACGTTTTGAATAATACAGATCATCTTGATATCCTAATGGCTTTATAGTGGGTTTCCCTGGTGGGTTGTTTTTTAGTGGTCTTAAAGTGCCAATTCCTCTCTACCTCTCTGCTAAGTTACACTTAGGAAAGAGTTTTTTCTTTTGGTTCAATTATTGAGGCCAGTTATGATTCTCAAGCTATGTCAAAGGTTTACCTAATTAAATAGGACCCTATCCATATGGCATATGAATCCAGTTTATATAGAACCAGTTTCAAGGAGATATTACTCTGCCTCCCATTGTCTCACAGGCGAGGATGTCTGAATATAAAATGTTTTTTTCTTGTCGTCTAAACTGGCAGACACTCGCCTCGTTAGAACGAATACTGTGCCCTTTGCATGACTGTTAAAAGCTCTGTATACAAAGACAATGTTAAGTGCCACCCAGCTACGCGGTTCGACTAAACCCGTTTACTTTCTTTTACATTCTGATTTATTTTCCAATTGACTCGGTGCTTACGTTTTCGGTTTCCTTCTTCGCTGTTTCCGATTAATATTTTTTACATTTTGTCATTGTTGTTCACGTCTTGCTCGTTGAATTTTTTTCCCTCAGCATTTGTGTTTTTGACCAGAGCTACTCTAATTCACAACTGCTGTATTTCTTTTGTTTTCTTTGACGTTTTTCTTGCCATGTTCTACGGTTTAGCACCTGCATGCTAAACCATGTCCCGAAGTGGTTGAAAAGGAGTGTTAGCTCCATGCTAACACCCAAACATAAAATCATGTTCGACGTTGCGCGAAAAACTATGGAATCCAGGCATGCTAACTATGAAATGTTTGACTCAATACGATATTTTCAGGTTGCATATTTCATGAAGTCGGTTTGTTGGTTTTGCTTTAAATTGCACACTTTGGTGTAGATATAACTGCAACAGATTTGAAGACCAATATCCCTTTTTGTTGACCAATAATTGCCTATTAATGACTGTGTTCTGTTTAAATGTCTCATTTGAAATGAATGGAATCATGACTGTAAATATCAACATATTCTCAAAGCGAGGATAAGTGCAAGAACTTGCTGACAATTCAATTTGATTAGAAATGGCCCCTGAAAAACATGTCGTAGTCCTACTCATCACTCTTGATTTATAGCACTCTCATTCCTCACATATTGGCATTCTCAAACATATTGCTAAACTGTTAGTTGTAATGTAGTCTTAATAACACTAAAAATGTCTCATTGTAGATTTGGTGGAATCACTGTTAATAGATTCTCTCCGTCTCAGGCCCCAGTGGCACTTATCCACACGCATTTCAAAATGTATAACAGTACGATATTAGAAATGTATGTTTGCTACTGCTTCAGCTAGCTTGCTTTGGATCAAAACATGTTCTGAATTTGTACATGTGGCGTGGTGGGGTTTTGGGTGATAGCAGTCACATCGGATGCAAACAAAAGAATGCTTTTTGGTCACATTGAACTTCAAGGCCATATATAGACGACCGGTTCAGATGACTGGTTCAGTCCATTGTCGATTTGCATACACACAGTATTTACATTTTTAACTATTTGTCCCGATACTTCTCGCACTTGCTGTATGCATATCTCTTTGATAAAAACATGAAATGCACTTGTTTCTACAATTAATGCAGGGGGGAGGATGGACATTATGTCTGAGACCTGATGCCAATGGGCGTAGAGCTTGCCTGCAGATTACACCTGGGTGAGAAGATTTAAGGGCACTGGGATTACCTATCTGGGTTATTCTGTTGTATATTATAAGCTTCTGCTGCAGAGTTCTTTGTGCAACCTGTCTGTTTTGTGCCTTCTTAAATAGTCTTGTTATCCAAGATTCGATGTGCAGCTTTCGTTCGGTCAGGAATCTGTTGTATTGCAGTATTTGCTTTAAAAAATAACAAAAATAACTCAATCAAATAAATGGGGAGGGAGGGGCTGGGTTGGGGTTACCCTTTTATCTTTCATTTGTGTCATTTTAAAGAGATTTAATGCCACAGTTGCGTGAGTTTGTGCTTGTGAATTAAAAATATTAAAATGAAATGATTATATTTTTATTTTACCCTTTTTTTTCCTGTGCAAATCTTTTGATTGTAAAATGAATGTTATGTTTCTATCAGACGCTAATCTTGTTGAATTTTCCAATTGAACTAGTTATCTCTGTACGTTCTGATTGGTATAACATTTAATTGTGTAGTTGACTTTTGAAAAAAATAAAATAAAAGTCATGGTTGTATTTCAACAGTTTTTGTCTATTGAACCTGTCAGGATAAACTAATTGGTCAGTTTCATTTTGCGGATTTGACTTGAACTATTATTAAAGATTGACTGCAACTTTAAAAAGGTCCAATTTTGCCTGCTTTTTCAAATATAAGGCATCTTCTGAAGAAGGTGTTTTGATACACACTAGATAATGTACACGTTTGATAATTTAGCTCAATCAAAATCCAAAGATGACCAGGTGGACTGATAATTAGCATACAATTAGGAGCAAGAATCCATCCAAATCCATTTTTTTCTGGATGCAGAGAATATGGATGTGGCTGGAGAAGGCAGATTTGGTTCTGTGTATCTCCGTTAGATGGAGCTAGTGTAGCAGCAAAGAAGTAACACGCTACTGCAGTCTCCAGGATTGGCATATACTAATATTTCAAGCCAAACGCGAGGTCCAATTCCGTTGGAAAGCTAACCCACAGAAACGTTAATTAAAAAAAGAAAAGAAATTACTATCACGTAACGGATGTATAAGTCATTTCCTATTAGCATTTATCTGATTTACGTCCGTCGTGCTCTTGTTTAGTGCTACGTTTTACCACTTGCTTTAATGCGCCCAAAACATGCGCAGTGTGCGCTTCTGGTGTTGGCACGTGTCTACCGCGGTTACGCGCCTGGTCGAAAACAATCCCTGGCGATGTGAACGCGCCATCCTGTCTTTTACTTTAAAAAGCCACAATGATTGGTTTACAGATCTCTGGGCGGTCCTTCTTTGGCACGGGATTGGTTTGAGTCCGATTATTTTCGTAACTATTGGTCAACAGAATTGGAGAGGACGGTGGCTACAGCTGAATATTTCAGAATTGCGTTATGAAGTTCATATATTCGCAGCTATAGGTTGATGTTAGATAACGACCTTTATACAATAGCTATTTTTTTTATGTATTGATTTAATCACGATTAATGGAGATGGAGAACTGATTTAATTAATATAGCTTTAGCTTGCGGTATTTCCTCGCGCATCGGGGTATTTGCAAGATAAGATATCTTGACAAGAAACAAAAGAACAAAATGACCTTACGCCTCCCATAATTTCACCTAGTGCAGTTCCAACGTGCACAGTGAACTAATGCTTCCTGCGCAGCTTTAGGCTCTTAACACCTCTTGCATTAAACCAATGTGCGGCTTGTGCAGGAATAACATTACTACGCATGTATTTTCGGAGACTTTATGGGACTCGAAACAATCCAAATAGTGAAGAGGTAAAACCAGGAGCGGTGTCAACAACATTTCTAAACCATGGCACCGGGATATTTATGAATGTTCTGAGAGACAACGTCGGGGAAGTGTGTTCTTCCCCGTCTTGAAAGGAAAAGGCTGTTTTCAGTGAGTATGGCGTGAATTACACATGCTGAGTGCCGTAACTGTTCACTGTATTTGCTTTGTTGCGCAAATATATATATATATATATACACGGTATACTGACATTCATAGACATATAGTGTGTATGATTCGGCCCACTGGTGTGTTTATTGGTCCTATGGAGCTATGTCACATGAACGGATGGCAAAGTAGGTGATGCATAGTATGTATATTTCTGTTTGGTGTTTATTTTGTTTTCAAATGGCAACTCATTGCAAATTGAGGATCTATTAACGTAAGTGCTTATCCTTGAGATCAGGAAAATGGCAGCCCGCATGACGGCTTCGAAATATTTGTGTGCAACATCTTAACGTTTGAAAAGTACTTGTCTACAATGCCATGGGATTCTGACTGCAATATACCGAAGCTGTTACATATTTTGTTTACACGTTGAGCAAGACAAGTGTCTCGACCGCAATACTCAGAGGGAATATTTCGACCTACTTTTACACCAATGGGACATATTTTGTTTTCGTCTCACAAGCGCTGCATTTCATAATTCCCTAATAAATTAGTCATATTTTGTATTATATGTGAATATACATATATATACATGATAAACACGGGCACACTCTGGGAGCAAGATGGGACATCCAGACAGTACAATCATCGGGAAAAATACACAGTTCATGATTGTTACCGCATAGACTTTATATACTAATATCTATACCACTCAACTGCATCCAATTCCTCACCCTTGTATTTATTTACACATCCGGGTGTCCATGTACTTTCCGAACCCCCGAGCGCTACGATTGGACGCCGAGGGCATCAGTCAACGTTGGCCCCTCCCCCATGGTGACGTCTCAGTATCATCAAAGTAACCAGGCCAGTCTGTCACGAACACAAAAGAGACAACAAAGACTTGGGAATACGATAGTGCTCAACATCTAGAGACGCAACTTCTCACCTGGCAACATTACCCACCCTGCGACCATCACAATAAGTTAACAGTAATACGGAGACTACTGCCATGCTATGAACATCGTCATTATAAAACCCACCAACAGACACTTAACAAGCAGCGTTGTGGTCAAATCCGATTCTGGTGGTGAGTACTCAACGTTATAGATCAGATGCATTTTCCACTAAATCATCTCTTAACGTTTGCAATCGTATACGTTTTGACTTTAGCAGGGATGCGCCAACACCACCCGAGAAACACCGAAGGTTGTCACTTCTTCTTCCAGCGAATGTCGATGTTAATGTAAATGATAAATAACACACTGGGGTTTTAGGTTAGGGACGCTCGCATCGTGTGTTTGTTCTGACAAAGTGAACGGTGCGCCTACATACGTTCAGATTGAACGGAGTTTGTACAAAAAAATGAAGTTATTGTGGTCCTTTCTTTGTTTGTTCAGACAGTTGTGTCTATTGTTGGGCCGCCTTCCCGTCTTGGTGAGCAGGACACGCTGTGCTGCCTTTGTTTTGGATGGGCTGGCTTTTTAATGGCAGCTATCGGCTGTGCAACAACCCAAACTATATGTCGTGTGTGTTACTTACAGGCGTGAATAATGTAGACAGTTAAGAAGATGGAATCCTATTCCCAGTTTGACTTGTTGCCAAGTGATAAAGCCCCGTCTAACTCAGTCGAGAAAGCCTACAATCTAATACCCATGTGTTCAGACAAAGTAAGATCAGGTGTTTTTGTGTGAGTAAAGACAAGAACAAAGAAGTGTAGCAGACTGTTTACATGTGTCCGCCTGCCGCGCGCACACACGCACGCACACACACAGACACGGTGTGCGTCATAACATCCTGTCACTTTCTTTTGTAGCGATGGGGGCGCAATACCAGCATGTTGTCTCGTGTGCGTGTGTTTACCTTTCCACGGGCCAATGGCGTGCTATGGGTAGACCACATTGGTAGCATGGTCTCAGTTATTCGAATCACAGTTTTATGGTAAGGTGAATGTCCGAATCCGTCCTGCTGGGTTGTGTAAATTGCCCTGAGTAGCAACATGGGTCATTTTGACGTGTGTGTGTGGAGGGGGGCACTCAGCAGTGTGTTACTGGTGGCTGCTTCCTGATCTGTCGCGCGGAAGCTTCTTTGTTCGCGCGGCTGCCTTCTGGCTGCTCTCGGCCCACTGCTGCTGCCTTCCTGCTAAATGACCCAGCTTCCGGTTGGAAAGTTTGGAGTTATCTGCATGTAATTAGCCTCACATGAGTCATCTTGTCTGACCTTCTAGGCGTTATTTTTGCCAAAATAAAAGCATTAGCCTATTGTCTGAACTGCAAATGTGATATGAAAATCTACAAAACCAAGAATGAAAGCATTTAAAATGCCATCCTTTCTGCACATCATCATCATCCAACTACAGCAACAACGTCTGGGTGTTGAAATGAGACACTGTTTAATAGTTTGGTAGAACAAATGTCAATTTGCACAATAAAAACTTCTTAATATGTACTCTATAACTTAAGCTTATTGGCAATAAAAAAAATGCAATCCAAAAATGCAATCCAATGCCATTTGTCTATTCTTTCCTTTGTTATTATCACATTTGCTAAATCGGCCTGAATATTTGACACATTTTTTCTGCACCCGAAGTAAGAACAGGCTATTTGAATAGCTTGAGTGTCTGGTTTGGTGGTAAACAATACAATTGGAAAGAATATTTGACAGACATTTGTCAACTCTGTGTTTTTAAAGAAATTATTCCACAACTGGATGAATGGAGACCTTAATCATGCAATTGTATTTCTCTAGACCCAAGTCAACACACTACACAATACTGGATGACAGGCTTGTACTACACCTAGACGACATAGGCAGAAGTTATACACAGCCTGTCGTTCAAAAACAACAGAAATCGAGAAATGGTTAAATAAGTCTTCAAAAGTAAAGGGCTGTCAAGACGTTGGGATGCAGCCTAACTAGACCCTATGGGCATGGCAGCCATGCATGGTTACCTGAGCGGCACCTGGCTGCGGGCTCAGCTGCCTGTACAGACTGTACACTGTCCCTGCCCACCGGCAACCTCTACCAAAATAATCACCCAAACATATGGGTGCAGTTATTACCTCCCCTCCCAACACAAAATGCAAGTGCTGAGTGTGTTCTCGGTTTGAATGTGTGAGTTAGTTGTTCGGCTAGCTGTTCGCAAGGTGAATGGCCATCTGATCCGAACGTGCAGCTGTCGAATTAGCTTTATGCAAACACACAGTTGATGGTGGGGCTACTGTTTGTTGGGTTGCATGGTTCAATGACGAGAGTATGGAGGGAAATGGGTGCAGAATGTTCAAAGGGGATCGTAAATGGATTTATTCAGCACCCAGCATCCATCCCACTTTAGTGTGGGTGTGTTGGGTTGGGGATTTAATCTTAAAACCACATTTGGAATGAAGAAAAGTGTGGGTATATATAAATAGACTCGTAATTCATTTAATGTGCATAGTGGTTCTTCATATATGTATATGGTGGCAGGGTGCCCAGTTGAAGCAATATACCCCCTCTGAACACGACCACAGCTTGGTGGCCAACCTCATGCAATTGGTATTGACAGCATGATGGAGAAAATAAATGAAAACAGCATCAGGGTACTAATGCTGCAAATTAAAAAGGGACAAGACCATTCAAAGACCTTTTGCCTCTCTCCCTTCTCTCCCACCCCTCTCCCTCCCCCGCAGGTTTGATTTTCTCCTGTGGCGTCTGTGTGGAGCGTGCCACACACCCACTCCACAACAACGACGGCTTTTGCTTGCATCTTCCAGTGTTTCTTCTGTCAGCAAGTCCAGCAGAGCTGCAACTCCCCCAGCGCCAGCCCGGACGGCAGCCAGGAGCCCAGCCCCATTGACATGGTGAAGATGACCAAGTCAAAGACCTTCCAGGCTTACCTGCCCAGCTGCCACCGCACCTACAGCTGCATCCACTGCCGCGCACACCTGGCGAACCACGATGAGCTCATCTCAAAGGTATGGGCCGCTCAGCCTGGTGCCATTCTTTGTCAAGAATGTCTTTGGTTGGCGTCGCAGCAGCCATTGATCCCGATCATTCCATCGTGAAATATGTGTTATGGTTGTGTATTCATATTGGTATTCTTCGTTACCGGGTGGAGTAACCAGTTATCCAATCCAACTTACTTGGAAGTATGTGGAAGTTTTGCCATGCTCCATTAACTTAGTTTTTTAAGATTTGATCATATAAGACTCTAAAGTGGACTGTTAACAATTGCAGATACGTTACATTTGATTTAGACTGATGTCATTCGCAAATTTTGAGAAGGAAGTTTGGACAAAAATAAAACTGCCTTCAGTAGCATCTCCCTTGCTACTGTAAATAAAACTGCCTTCAGTAGCATCTCCCTTGAATATGCATCTCTTGTATGGCCTATGGAGCTACCAGTCAAACCTGCCGGCTGATTGGAGGTGGCTCAGGAGAT
>JAOTIX010000120.1:2249566-2267127 GCA_027123715.1 Gaidropsarus macrophthalmus
ACACACACACACACACACACACACACACACACACACACACACACACACACACACACACACACACACACACACTCACCTCTTAAACAAACAAGAAGTTAGAGAAGTATACCTGCCCTAATTCCTTCTCATTCCTTCTTTTTGTGCAAAGCAGAGTTAATTAAGCTGAGCTACCATCATGGTTAGACACCGGAAGGGCCACCTGGAGTCCAAAAGTGGCAAGCAGCTGACTGTTGCAAACGGGTTTCGGGAAAAGATACTGAAAGTAAAGTCAGCCCAAGTAAGCTACCAGAGAGAAGGTAAATAAGCTTCTAATGTTTATTGTATCAGAAACCAACATGGAACCTTTTTTAATCCTGCTTACTGAATTGTTTCTGTTAGTGCTGCCTGCTCCACTGAACGTGGAGTTCACTTTCCATTTCTATCTGCTGACCAGTAGCCTACAGCTTTGAACCTGTTGAAGCATTTTCCAAATGTAATCAGGGATGGAGGAATCATTATTTGGACCTTCAAAGAATTTCCAAACAATGGCCGCTGCATAGGAAAGTATAGAAATAGACGGTACATTACAACAGTTGTTTCTGATAGACTGAATTGCAATATTGAAAAACGAAGAAAAACGAAATGCAGCTAGCCCTTTGAGAGCATACTGATGTTCATGTTTGCAGTCTGGTCATGGCAGGGCAATACTTGATTTCCAAATATTGTTACGTTGTCCCTGCAAATCAGGGTGACCTTGATTGATCAGCTTGATTGGAATCCGGCGAAAGATTCAGTCTGTTCAGTTCAGTCTATTTCAAATACATTTTGACTGATACACTTTCCTTGGGTGCGGCAAATTTATATCAAGTTGATCTCAGGAGGTGATATAGTTAAATGCCCTGCATGCTCTTAATGTTTGTTTCCTGATTTATTTCTATATGTATAGTGATATTCTGTGAACGGGACAATGAGGTGGCTTTCATATTTGAGTCTGAAAACAAATACTACACCCCAGAATTTCAAGAGGATGGCAAACCTCGGGTAAATATCAACTTTCAATACATATCTGCAGAATGTGACTACCCCAATGTTATCATCTCTGCTTTGTTTGGGCCTCAGCTCAAGGACTTTTAGTACCACCCTCAATCCATTTGAGGTTGGTGGCTGCATTTCTGGAGTGGGGTTGTAATGGGTCTCCTATAACACATCAAGTCTACTTGTAACAATCAGAACGAGGAATGACGAAACGCAGGAGCAGCTGCACGCGCTACTGACCTGCTGTACCAATCTGTATTCATCTTGCTGTGTCCCTAATAGGTTATGGATTGGTCATCGGTCCCCTAAACTAGTCGAAAAATACTTTTGATAGAACAAATGGGTAACAGTGGTGACTTGGGAGTCACCTGTATCAAATGTGCCTACCAACTTTGGGCGTGTTATAACACACATTTTTTGTGAGGTTTTACCAGAGCTTGTTCATTGTCAGTCAAATATTAAAAATTCTAATATTTTAGTAAGATTTGGGTCAGATTCCTGATGGGAAACAATTCCGGGCTTTGGCTTTGAGGTGAAAGTACAATGTCGGCCATATTTAGTTCTGCCTGGTCAGGTTTTTCTGATTCAGGTTTCTTTGGAGGCTCTGGTTCAGGTTTCTTTGGAGGCTCAACACTGCCCATCTAGGTGTACATTTGCAGGTTATTAACACATCATTCATTTAAAGATCATCAGTAACAGAATAGCAAATAATATAAAGGCGCAGATGATTACAGGAACACAAAGATAATAATCCCCAAAAAATGCAAGCTGATATAGGGGGACCAGTGGTCATATCCTCTGCCATTGCAGTTATGGTAAACTTCAAAAACCTTAGATACACTCACTGAATTAAGATAATCAAGACAAATTTCACATTTCCTGCAAGAGATGTTATCAAAAGTCGATCTTAAAATATTGCATTTTCTCCCTTATGTTTTGACAGACAGAAGCTTGACATACAGAAACAATATCCTAGCAATACGTCAAATGTGACCTATTGTTGGGTTCTTAGGCCGTTCGGTACACCAATCTTTTTTCTGTTGTTTTGGTTTGAGAGATCATGTTGGCTAAGTAGTGTGAAGTAGGACACACAAACCAAAAACTATCAACGATATCATATAATTGTTTGTGTGCATGCATGTATGATCAGAACTGCAGATTCATATATTGTAAACAGGTGTTTTTGTTTATGTTTTTCCTGATTATTTGACATCCTAGGACACCTTTAGCTAATGGGACAGCTTTGCTAAACTTATGAAACATGGTGCCAAGTTCCAAACAAACAAAAGATATAGAATCCATTTCAGTGATAAGGCCACCTTCTTGAAACAGGGCTTAGATGGGTATGGTTGTTTGGAGTACAGGATTACCTCTTGATGACACACTTTCATTTGGGTTGTCTTGTCCGTTTTCATTAACAATTGACTGCAGTTGCAATTGATTTTCGTCAGGTTGGCTTTCCCATATCAGATTATTAGTCATTGTGACTATTTTTTGACCATTTTCTGTGTATTACTGACTATGATGTCAGACTAGACCCAAGTTGGCGAAATTCCCCGGAAAGACTGGCAGATTAAAACAAATGAATATTGTGTTATGTGAATATAAATATATAGTTGGTTGGTAAGCTTTCAAGCTTCCATCTCAACAATAACGTTTTAATTCGGCAATTAATTACCTTTTGAGTTGAACTTTGGGTTGGTCTTTTGTGTCCACAGCTGCAGGAATACACAACACTGCCAAGTGATGATAAACTGCAGTTCTTCAAGTGGGCCTCAGAAGACAAGGGATCATGGCGCCGTCTAATGTACAAAAATGTTGAAAAGTTCCTCTCCTGTGATGAAAAACGCAATGTTTTCTTGGGCTCGACAACTTCAACAACAAGGGTGGATTCTTACCAGTGGAAGCGTACATATAAGGAATAATTGTTTTTATGGTGCATAAAATGTTTTATTTCAACATTTCTTTCAAACTTATCTTTGCTTTATACCTGCTTGTACATGTCTGTTTTCTTATGATCGCCACAAGGGAATTCATTTCTGTAATAATAATTCTGTCTTCAGGGAGAATGTAACTGGAGCTCTGCTGTAGACAAGTGGTATCACAGTGTATTGCAATATTAGCCAGGTCTACTAGGCTACATGGAGACATCCTTTTAGTTCAGCATTAATAATATGAATACTATTTTATTCATTCATGCTGTTCTGTATTTAGTTTGGTATTCTTGTTACACCCGCATATCCTGTCTAGAACCCCACATTGTGACTAATAAGTGACCTGATTACATCTTCCTTTGTGTCTCTGTTTAATAAAGTATTCATTTATTTCATATTTTATTTTACTGTATCAACATAGCTCCATCCTCCAGCCAATCCTTCCAGGCTGTGTGTGTGTGTGTGTGTGTGTGTGTGTGTGTGTGTGTGTGTGTGTGTGTGTGTGTATGTGTGTGTGTGTGTGTGTGTGTGTGTCTGTGTGTCTGTGTGGCCCTGAGCAGTGTGTAGGAATTCTGCCAGAACAGGCTAATCGCTTTCTCCACTCGTGCATGGGATTAGGATGACACTGCTTCATGCACACGGAAAAGGTCTTGTTTCTTCTGCGTACATTGAGAGAGCTCTCCCCAAGAGCATTCCATGCACATGGCAACACTGGCTAAAAATAGCGCAGCAGCCTCCCATTCATTGCTATAGGATATGTCATAGGCAAGCACTTAATCCCTGCTGTATTTTTTTGCCTCTGCATACATTGATTGGGTAAATCATATGTATATATATATATATATATATGTCAGCACAATCATTTCTGAAAGGAATTATCAATACATACTGTACACTGTAAAACATAATTTGTGTTCTTGGTGTCTTTGGGTTGAGGGGCCTAACCCAAAACATGCATGGTCAAATAATAAGAGGAAATGTATAAATAGAGAGTATGGCAAGTAGAAAATAATTTTGTTTGACAGTGTAATTGGAATCATGTGCTTTGTCTACAGACTGTTAGTGACATTGAAGTCGAATGAAGACGAATTGCCTTTACAGAGTGGCGAGTGGTCACTGGCCACTCTGTAAAGGCAATACACAAAGTCCATCCAATCAACTAAAGTCAGTTTCACGTGTTTACAAATAAACCTCCCTCTTCTAATCACATTACAAAGCTGACAACTTGAACTTATCATGGTGTGCATCTCGAAAGCAAGCCAGCACCAGCACACCAGGCCAATGCTGAATAATCATTTTTACTGGACCCATTGTGCTATTACATGCCCTTCAAACTTCCATCCCTTCCTCCCTCTCTCTCTCTCTCTCTCTCTCTCTCTCTCTCTCTCTCTCTCTCTCTCTCTCTCTCTCTCACACACACACACACACACACACATACATACACACAACACTTCCATTGTTAATTTCCATATGACTTTGATAAGATAGTAGGCAACCACACACAACGTTTTATTGATCAGTGGCGACCGTGGCTACTACAGTAAGATTCATTTAGGTCAAAAAAGTCTCATGAATGTTATGTTGTCAGTATAAATGGGATTGCTTGTCATGCCACAATGTGGCCTGCTTGAAGCCCTGATTGGGTGGCTGTGTAAGGAGTCACCTGATTTTCTGAAAGAGCAGCTGTGCTTAATTCCTCCCGGTTACTATATCAAAGGACAATCGTCCGGGTTAAGCTCTGGACCCATTATGAATATGTAGCCTTTGTAGACCATCATGTACACCTTTAAATCACACAGCATAAACTCTTCATCTGCAAGTCCACAGTACTCCAAAGGTATGGACCAATTTCCCTCCTAAAATATGTGTGACAAATGAGGCAGTGTGGTGGATGGTGTCTGTCTGACACCGATGGACTTCATCGTGCACTTCACAAATACTAGATTTCTGAGAGCAAATGGGTTCTCGCTCAGGGTCCAAGACAGTGATTCTCCTTTTGTGTACCCCCTCCAAGATATTTTTTCAGCGGAGTACCCCATTCAACGGCACACCCTTTAAATATCCAATTGCCACCCTTTAAATATCCAATATTAAAATATCAAGAAATGCGTGAAACTGATTTTTTTTCCTCAGGGGAAGATCCCTCTGCCCCGTTTGTTTAGGGGAAAATATCGGTTGTCGGGTAAAGTGTATACTTTACCATTCCACTGGATTGTCCATATTTGACACTCGGTATTATCAACCTATTTGCAAGTGTAGGAGTGAGAAAAGAAACCAGCACACAGCTCCTGAGCAAAAACCACCCTTTGTTTTTTTATTTCTCGTTGAAAGGAACTTGGTAGACCATTACAGCAGAACACACATGACTGAAACAGCTGCCATTTCACGTAACACAGTACAGGAAAAAGGATGTAGTTCAATGTCATGTGTATATTATATATATATATTTATATCAATATAAAAAAACTATTGCTCCCAGGTGGTGTTTTATGGCATATTTTCTGCTGTGTTTAAGAATGAAAGAAAAGTTAAAACTCAACAAGACTTGCACACTTAACATAAAGGAAGTGGGCCAGAGAACTACATTCCCCATAGGAATTGCCAGATCTGTTTTTTAAATGATCATTATTATGTTGATAAAGTAAACGTTGAACCTTTTTTTTTTTATTCCATTGCAATACAGAAAATACATTTCTGCCCCACATGGATAAATGCCATCAAACAGCCATTGGAATATGCAAAATAAAACGATAATATATACCCAAGGCGGCTTGGCAAAAAGAGCAGGCATGCAAAATAAACGCTTTCAAAAACACAAAAGACAAAAGGAGCATCATTGATGTTTGTGTTATGGTGACTGATGAAAAAAACCCAGTGACTTTAAGCATTAAAATGGGATAACCAGGATGTGTCAACAACTCAATGCAAAAGGGTGTTTAGTGTTAGCATGACATGGTTTATACCAAGCATTCTCTAAAAATCTATATATAGTTCTGAACATTGTTGTACTCTTCTTTCAAATGTCCTCTAAGGAAAAGAAGAGATATTATGGAAAAAGGGAAAAAAAGCAGGTGTGGACTATCACCCTGGACCTTTGCATCCACATTTAGTGTTTGAAATAAGCCACTTTAGGCAGCATTATCTAGTAAAATGTCCTCTATTTCTTAGACATACTTCAATATATCTCTTTTTTTAAAAATATTTCTATCTATACTTAGTATTTTAGTAAGTAAATCTCTTGCAGTCACTTTAGATACAGCACCCAATTGGGGGTTTTGATTTTCAAAAGCACCAATTTTTCTCTTTGTTTTTCTTACAATCTTGAGTTTTGCATCAGTCAGTCATGGTCAGAGTTCATGACCAATGGATCCATCAGCCACCAAATAGCCAGAGATTAGTCCCTTGGGCTACAGAACAAGCCTAGCAACATTAACTTTTGTAATCTGGCCGACATTATGACTAGTGCTACAGATTTTAACTCGGTGTGGGGAGGAGGGGATTGTGTATGAATGAATGGGTTACTGGTTAGGACAGATGGGGGGGGGGGGGGGTTAAGTCCTGGGACTGCAATCTACACAAGACATCAGATTGCTAAAGACTCTGTAATGGTAGTAGTTATTGGTGCCAAACCTGCTATACACAGATACACACAACATCTTGAGGATGACTTGTGGGCATCAGGAAGTGATGGCAATGCTGATGCAACCGTATACATATTTAAAATGTATGGGATTCTAAACACAGGCATTCCCCGTACAGAACCTGTTTCAGCTGTTTGATCAGGGCTGGCCACACCACGAGTGTCCGTGGTGGTACGCCTATCCTGACATAAACAGGCAGTGCACAGTCCAAATGATTGGTGTGCTTTTAAATCAGATCCGCTCTCTGGGCCCTGTTGGACCAAGGCCCTCCGCCCGCTACAGCCCTCAACATGGATCTGATGACTTTTTTGATTATAATTTCTTCAGTGGGGAACTTATTTCTTTGCCATTATATTTTCCTATTGGAAAATTAATCAGTGACATGGGGTTGGAGGTGGGAAGACTTCTTCCCTCATGGTTTGGATACATCACTTTCCTTGTTAACATATCGATTACAGGTCAGATTGGGGTCAAATCAATGAAACCTACTGGGCCTAAAGTAAACCACATCAGTATCTGGAGCACTGTCAAACTTAATTTGCTGAGCTACATTTATGAGGATATCAAATGGACAATATTCATTTTCTCCAAAGGGAACCTCATACAGGATCATACTATTGCAGTCTGCAGTCAGTTAGCTATAACACCATCTAAAACTTTAGAACACGATTCTCTTATATAGACAGCAATTTCTCAGTCAAATATAGGCCTACTTTTTCTTTTTTTTATCCATTGTTTTGCCATTTTAAGTTCAATTCATCATGCACATTATAGCCCGCCTCGCTTTGTATCATGTGGTCAGCTTGATAACAAGCAATGATCTGGATCAATCTTCGTCCACGTCGTCACCTTCGGACTCCTCTCCTGCTCTCCTCTCGTACATTTTATCTCTGTGCCTCTCCTGGATTTCTTTCATTTCCTCGGCATAGCGACTGAACGCGCCGCCAAACTTGCTCCATGCTTTGAACGGGATGGTAATAGAGTTTCTGTAACTGGGCTTCACTTCGCTCACCCTCAAGAAAACTCCGTACTTATTAGATCCCACGTCAAAGAAGAAGCGCTTGGAGTCCACCATGATCGAGGTGCCCTCCGGAAGCTCGCTGTAACCCCCGGCCCCTCCGCCGCCGGTCAACTCCTCGTCATCTCCTCCGTAGTCATCTATCAACTTGGCCAGGGCGTCGCGGAACTCTATTAGACCCTGGGCAGGGAGGGCGATGGTTTGCCCGGCCTGCATGCCTCCTCCTGGGATACCACCTCCCCCAACGCCAAAGCCAGGCCCACGATTGACGGTTTGTCGGATCCGGAGAAACCTCCCCCTCTGGTTCTCCTTCAGATCGAGGTAGTATTTTCGGTTCTCTCGAACCAGGAACTCGCTTTTCAAGGCCCGCCTAGGCCCAGTGTCATCCCCACCGGAGGATTGAGCTATTTGCTCCGGGCTGCTAGGCCCAAGTTGGGCGTAGTGCTCTATAAAATCCCCAAGGTAGTCGCGAAACTCTGCCGCAACTGACATGGAGAGGGTCAGTCGACTTTTGGAGCCCCCAGCGCCCACCTCGGCGATTTTAATAAACCGGCCTTTGGCATTTTGCTTTACATCCAGATAAAAACGTTTATTCTGAATGTCCAACCTCTTGGAAGCCAGCTCCTGTGTCTCTGGTTCTCGCTGGTAGTGCTGAAATCCGCTGCCTCCACCCCCTCCACCTCCACCACTGCTGCCGCCGCGCTCACTTCCACTATCCCCATCCGCCATCTTCGCCAGCAGCAGCCAGTTCTCTGCGTATCTGTGACCCCCTCTTGTTCGCAAAGCTCACGGAGGAACCGGACGCTTGCAAATGGACAGCGATTGGCGGGCACACGTGTCTATCAAAACATCAGATGGTAAGCAATGTTTTAACTGGTTGGTTTGTCTGTCTTTCAAGGAAACGTAACCGCCCATTCGATGATATTCGAGTAAAGCCGTAATTGACATTACATTCTGAATAATTGTAAGGTACAAGTTGTACTGTATATTTAGCTTTCATCGGGGCTTCCATAACTATGCAGCGCAATTTAATAAAGGGGGTTAAAATGAAAGGGGTCTTTATCATTTTTATCACCATTTACCCAGTACAACCTCTTAATAACGTTTAGTACACGCTTTAGAAGGAGGATGCCCCAGGAAGGACACTCCACTGAAAAGGGTATCATTGAAAGTCCCGCCTACGTGTAGTGTCGTGCGCAAAGGGGCAAGATCTTCTTGGTTGGGGGATGGGTAGAGGCTGTATGGCATGCGCCGATTGGCCAAAACAAAAATTCGAAGTAACAACAGAGATTTTGATTGGTCGTTTTTCCACCCGCGACGGGTCTCAGGCAAAGATTTGCGAAAGGGTTTATTGTTTCTTCCTTTCGGGAGCCGAAATTATTTCATAACAGTTCTACAATCAAACAAGTCGGAAAATGGTAATGTTTTAATTGTTATTTCTTTCTGTATACAAACATTTTTTTCGTTTGCTATTTGTGTTTTTTCAGGATTCTGAAAAGCTATTTACAAGAGATCTGAGCAAGATGTGACTTGGACGACTGTTTAAAAGATTGCCAAAGCGCTAACTGTAGGCTAACACCGCCACGATACTGTTATCCTGAGTAGTTTAAGATAACGACTTGGTTTAAGATAACTAAATCGACCGCAACCATTTGCGATCTTCCAACATCACACAGGACTCGCTGTTAATGTATTTATAAAATACCCGCCACCCGACGCGGTTTCCCCCCAGACTGGACGAGCTAACGTTAGCCGTTACAGCAGCACACCGCTCTACAGCAGAGGAGCGAGGTGTAAAGTAGTGTGTTGAATGCACGCTTAGTTTTGCAAACACATTTAAGGTTAACGTTTAACTGTGCAACGGAACTTTATGTCGTGAAGGTTGCTTCACTGGACTGGTTTAAAAGGCACGGCATTTCGAGAATGCAACGGAGGACTCGGTGTAGACATGGATATAATATTACTTGCAAACTATTGAAATATCTATATATTTTTTGAATGATGTTTACCGCAATATGCGTTGTTGATCTAGTTTACAAACTTCGTATTCGTAGTCTGTCAGGGCGTGAATGTGCATTGCGATAGTCTGCAACCGCACAAACATGGTTGGCGGGAAAATGTAGTGGTCTTATTTTCCATGCTTAGCGGCACGTTTGTTGATCTACTAACGCGTTCTTGATCAAACCATTGTTAATTTTTGGCCTCCGGCGTTTTCGACGATGTTGGCTTTTAAGTGAGAGGTGGGTCAGGCTACTCTTGCTAGGATATCAAGTATGCTGTAACTATGACCATGAACAGTGTGTTATTTTCGTCCTTTATTTCAACCAAACAGTGACTGTACACGAAGTTCCATTTTACAATCCTGTGCTCCTTTTCCAATCAGGCTGGGGGCAAGGCCGGAAAAGACAGCGGTAAAGCGAAAGCGAAGGCGGTATCTCGCTCCCAAAGAGCTGGGTTGCAGGTATTTCCTGAATTTCTCTAGCGTGTATTTGCTTTGCCGGAATTCTGCGGAATTTATTCATGTTCTTGCAAATGTCTTGTCAGTTTCCAGTGGGACGTATCCACAGGCACTTGAAGACCCGCACAACCAGCCATGGACGAGTAGGAGCCACAGCAGCTGTGTACAGTGCGGCTATTCTCGAGTACCTCACTGCTGAAGTAAGAACCTCCCACCCCCCCACAGCAAAACAATAATATTCTGTGCTCCATCCCCACGTTGTGCATGTTAAGGATCTTAATTCTAAATTGTGCATTTTCCGAATTCATTTGCAGGTGCTGGAGTTGGCGGGAAACGCCTCTAAAGATCTCAAGGTGAAGCGCATCACCCCCCGTCACTTGCAGCTGGCCATCCGCGGGGACGAGGAGTTGGACTCTCTCATTAAGGCAACAATCGCAGGCGGCGGTGAGTTCCATGCGCTGTGGTGGTTTTCCTGTCCACTCGTATATTAGACATACTGTATTTCTTTGCTGATTGTGGTACACAGGACCTCAGTGGTGTTTTACTGGCCCTGTTGGTTGAAATGCAAATGCGTGTGTGCTGTTGTGATCTCTGGAAGCAGGTGTTGACAGGACTTTTCTTCTTTGTTTTGTTTTGTCTATTCCAGGTGTGATCCCTCACATCCACAAGTCCCTCATTGGAAAGAAGGGTCAGCAGAAGACTGCGTAGATGCAGTGTCTGAGCTGAAATGTTGGTGCTTGGGTTGGACCAGATATTTTCTTTTGTTTTTCCTTTTTTTTGTATTAATATTATAGCTAAAGAAGAGTGATTGTTAGAATTTGTTATTGTAATATTCTCCCATAGCTAGGAACATGGAAAAAGCCCATAATAGAAGGAAGAGGGAGGGGTGGGGGGGAACCTTATTGTTACTATAGAACGTCTGACTGGGGAGTTCATTTAATTGTAATTTGTTTGATTGGCCTGGGATTCTGTAATGTTTTATACAAAAAATGGACTTGTTAAACCATTTTTATACAAAAAACAAACCTATGTTGTTGTCATTGACTTGTCTGATTTTCAACCTCGAACCCGAATCGCTTCTCTTTGCTCAAGGACAAGAAGGAGCAACTTGAATTTTCTCATAACATATTGGCTTTGTTTTGCATGTGACACACCAGCAGATGGTGGTAGTGACGTTAATATCGTTATTCAAAATAGGATAAATCAAACTCGTTGAGTGGAATCAGGGACCCTAATTACTGTGAGATCAAATATTGGAACTATTGCCGACTTCAGTATTTGACC
This sequence comes from Gaidropsarus macrophthalmus, assembly GCA_027123715.1. NCBI lineage: Eukaryota > Metazoa > Chordata > Actinopteri > Gadiformes > Gaidropsaridae > Gaidropsarus > Gaidropsarus macrophthalmus. The sequence goes on from JAOTIX010000120.1 coordinate 2,260,916, forward strand.
AAAATAAATCCCTTGAGGCCAATGAAATGGCAATGTAATAACTCATTTACAAATGATAGTTGCAAATGTACCAAATGTGTTACCATGCGTTGCCAAGTGGGGGCAGAATTGCGTTGAAGTTCCCATGAATTAAATGATTTTTAATCTGACAAAGCCAACCAAACAAACTCAGAATTATGCCTGGGACTACGTTTTGGATAGGAATTCAATCAAGTGTTTAGGCCTGCATGTATCCTTTTTTAAGGAAAGGCATTTTTCATATAATTTCAATGGTACATAAACACTTTAAGATATGTATAGTATAACCTCCTTGAATCTAAGGATGACACAATAAGCTCCTCCCAAGTACCAGAACCCCCATTTTGTAGTTGGCGAAGGCAGACGTTAAGCAAAAGTCATCTAACTCACCAGAACATGTCAAACTATCGGTGCAGATTACGAATGGAAGGATCCCAAATACATTGGTAATTGTGTATCCTGCAACAACGGTGACCAGAGAGGAAACAAGTGAGGGGTCAAAGAAAAGTCAGCTAACGATTGAAGCTGTGGAACCTGTCTTAACTCTTAAGAAGATTTCTCAGCCATGATAAATTCTGGCATGACCAATTATCCGGGGGAGGAGCATGACAGAGGTATAAGAGGATGAAAGAATTGGCTGCATCACATCTTCAAAGTGAATATTGATATCATTTGTGTTTATGCATACACCTCAATCTCCCTGTTGCCGTCCGCCTGGTGTGGGTTGGTGAACAGGAGACGCCAGGTCTTCAGTCGCAGACCTCTGATGCTAATTGAATTTGTTCTGGCAAACACAAAGCATAGGCTCCTTTTGATGACCTTTTGATGTCAGATTGTTGTAAGGTGGTTGAGTGACCAGAGTAGACAGTGGGAAATAACTTGAGTGGGAACAAACATGGTGTAGTCTTCGAGGTTGACCTCGACAGATGCAAAAGAAAAATAAACATGTCTGCAGGAGGCAACATTTTTTATATATTTGAATATTATTCTGTGTTTTTTATATTGCCTACAATACACGTGGCTTTATTTTACAGTCAAGTCTTTGAAAAGATGGAAAAACACTATAGTTGAATAACATTTATTAGCAACATTTTAGAAAACATACACGTCTATTTACAGATGAAGTCATATAAAAGAGTGCCGAACTAATTAGCCAGTATTTTTTTCTTTAAATTCTCAAAGGGAAAAAAAGAAGTAAAAAATGATAAAGTTAACATGAAAATATAGACGTCATACATGAAAGTTAAGGTTATACCTTTAGAAGCTGGTTTCTTTTTTAACTATTGTATTTACCATGATGTTAACAACGGTGGATGCCTAATTCTGCATTAGATTTATACCAGAGCAAGTAGTTCCTCATTTCAACCATTAAGTCACCATTTCAACACTTATGTTAAATCGGTGCTTCTTGCAGTCCTCTTTCCGTTGGAGTTCGGTTTCCTCAATGTTGTTCCGACAAACTTGCATGGCAATATAATTTTTGGGGGATGATGAAGTATCCTTATTTCACATGATTTCAAAGCAAAACAGTGAAAACCCACAATAGTCATTGCATCCGTCTTTCGGAAACCGGGAGTTGAAGTTGACTCATATCTCCATATATCATTTTCAAGATTATGCCCACCTGGTTATTCTTATCAACCTCTCTTTAGACAAAATGCGGTCATCAGGGTTTTGTCTTTCGTCCGTTTCAACTACCACCCACCGAGCTGTGTGTAACGCCAACCTTGCCAGCCCTCGACCCCTGCGTTCAACATTGTCTAGGGGTTGATTGGTTAGCACCAGGAGAAGGTCCTCCCCACCATCCCAAAGAACAGCTGGTTGGGCTTCCTGAAGTAGTGGCAGAGCTTCCTGAAGGCCTGTGTGCTGAGCGGCGCGTGTGGCCGGCCTTTGGACTCATCCAGACACTTGTCTCGGCCAGCGGACAGCAAGCAGTAGAAGCCCTTGGTGGTGTTATAGTAGAAGTTCCTGGGGCTGATCCTGGCGGGAAGCCCCAGGAAGCGCTCGGCCTTCTGCAGCTCGGGGTAGGGGTCCCGGATCAGGGCGTCGCCGTCCACGATGTGGATCTGCTCCCTGGGGAACACCCGGAGCCAGCGGGCCAGGTGCTTGTGGTACAGGCTCCGCTGCAGCGCTTTGTACTCGGGGTCGATGTCCCCACGGCGGAGCAGGATCTCCTCGAGGGGCTGGTAGGGCTTGTGGCGCTCCAGGCGGTTGTGGAGGACCTGGGTGTAGTCGGAGACCAGCCTCTCGGCGGGGTCGCGGACGATGAGCAGCAGGCGCACCGCGGGGTTCATGTCCCACACCCGCGCCGGGACCTGGGGCGAGGCGAAGTAGCCCGGGGTCTTCTCCACCGTCAGCTGGCCTGGCCTGGTGAAGGGCATCTGGGCACGGTACCAGTCCAGCCCTTGCTGGTAATGCTCTTCCACGTTGAAGTAATGCACCTAAAAACAGGAAGAAGGGGGCTCTTTATGAGATTTGCAGCTTTCCCTCGATCGTGAGTGCACATTTTACATTTTAACAGGGGGAATGGGCATGTTGTACTCATATCTAAAAGACATCATACACTCCTATTTGTATAGGAACCACAAGACATTGTACCATTGCCTGGCCATGGCACTATTTGAATGTGTTAGGACCACATAGTATATAACACACATTTCATGGAGCAGATAGCCATTGTGTTTTTACTAGTGTCTGAGTCATAGCCAATAATCAGTGACTTTCCATTACCTCAGCCTTCGCCACGTCCACATCTGGGTGGAGGTTTAGCATCTCCAGCAGGGCTCTGGTGCCGCCCTTACGCACACCGATGATGATCGCACCCGGCAGGCGCTGCTGGGTGTTGTTGGAGGAAGAGGAGGAGGAAGACGACGACGAAGAAAACAGTGACGTGACGAAGTTGGTGGAACGGGATCCCCCGTTGCGTAATTCCCGCAAGCACAGACACAGCTGAATCTCCAGCAGGAGAAACAGCAGCGCAAAGACCAAAGTCCAGAGCATGGTACGGCTCTGAGATACACGCAGGCCACACGAAACTCCACACACGCACGGGAGCACAAACGCAGGGCCTCGCCGGGCGGCGTGTGGGTGTTTGCTCGGTCTTATGCCCCTGCCAGAGGTGCAAGCTGTTGACTCTGCTTACAGACAGCAGGGGGCGACAGAAACGGGTCCTCTGGCCGCAAGTCTGCAGGAAACGGGAACAAAGCAGGTCACGGAGTTAAGGACAAATACATGTATGTTGCCGGGTCACATTATTGGATGTCTTTTGGTATGAAAACTTGGTGGGCAGCAAGTTATGATGTGCAGTCTTTCACACACAGAGTGTGGCTTCAGTTTGTGCCTCTGTGAGTCACAAGAACAGAGAATAAAATTATAACTGTGCTGCCAGGGCTGCAACTCCTGTACGCAGAGTAGGCAGAGTGGTAGGGCCCCAAGTACCTGGCGGGACCCCCAAAATTATGGTTCACATTTTTTTCATGAAAATTATTACATTTTTACATTGTAAAACATATATAAACGTTGTTGTTTATCAATTGTGTACTATTCGGGCAATGATAGATGTTGATGATGATGATTTACCTAATATATAAAACTAGGTCCCCCCCGCTTCCCTGAAATGGTACAGCCTTCAAAGTTCTTGTGACTGGTCTTTTCGCATTGGAGTTTGCTCTGTATAGCCTGGTGCCTGAAGTGGCCATATTTAGCCTGCTTTATTTAATCTGTGAACGTTGAGGCATAAATAATAATGGCAAGTAAGAGACCATATGAATCTGGCGCGGGGGGAATGAAATTTGTGCTTAGGACCCCCAAAAGCTGAGCAGCGGCCCCTGTGTGCTGCTGATTGTGTTATGTTCATATGCCTTATACAAAAATGTGAATTTCAACTCTACAGCAAATATATCGAGGAGTATTACATAGAATCAACATTGGGAAGTTCCCTGAAATTGTACTGAAGAGCTCAGTTCAATGTTGTGAGTAAAACTACACTGTGACTCATTTGGATAATTTCTTCAGTGGGAGGAAGGATGCAGAAACTCTGTTTGATGGATGCAGTTCAAAGCTAAGCCCTATGCTGCGTTTGCACATGCTTGCTCTGCAGAGTCTTAGACCGTTGAAATGTAGTCAAACCGAGTCCTTGCTGCACGGTTAATGCACTCAAAGGCCCGCAGGCTAAGGATATAGGGCAGTAGTTATCATTATGGCCAACAGAATTTAAAATATTCATCAACATCTGAAGCAGACGAGGAGAGTACTTACAAAAAAAAAGTTATGTCTCATACATAAGCAATGTTGTACTGGATATGTGAGTCATAAGGATTCTACAATCTCTTTGACAGCCCTGTTGGCTCCACCAAATGTATTATATGTACCTTCATGTGTAGAGTGTCGACTGCATATCACACCAAAGCTCACAATGTGGATACCGATTTGCATGCGGTGTTCCGCGGGAGGTAGCTTGGCAATTACAGGACCCGGGTATTGTGCTGTGATATCCTGCAGTTGTTCTTTGCTGTTGTTGCCGTTGTTCGCACCTTCCCGGCACAGCCCCCTTATTAATTAGTTGTAGCGATGTTTCCGGGTCGGGGGAGGATCCCGTCTAGCAGGGTTCCTGAGGCGTGGCACTAATTGCACCTTCAGGGAGTGAGGAAGAAACCCGGACCTACAGGGCTCCGATGCGGGGCCCCCTGGCAGTCACAATGTCCTCCGGTGCTCACACTGTCCTCACCTTCTTGGAGACTTTTGTGACTTTTAAAACTATAGGAAGGGATGCAGCTGACATGTGCGTGCACAGCACAGCTGTGTCCGTTTAGTCTCTCCCGAAAGTGACTAGGTGTGAAGCAGATGTCTGTCTCTTTGCTTGCTTTGGCGTAAAGTTGTGGCTGCTGTGGCCTGTGGGTGTTTCACAAACGGTGCTTTGGCTGCGGCAAACTGATGAATCCTCAGTTCACATACGTCATCTAACCTCAAGCTCGTCTCTGTGTGTGTGCGTGCGTGTGTGTGTGTGTGCGAGTGTATAAAGAGTTATTCGTTCACACTTTTATTTGTTGATGTTCTTCTGCGGCGCACACAAGTCTGTCGATGTTCTCCTGAAGGGCTGTGTGTTTGTTGTATATTTGTTTTGACCAATCCCCCAGTTCCCCAGCGTTGCGCCGCCATGCTCCCCTGCTGTCGTGCATCCTGCTCTCTCCCTCGCCCCCCGGGGGGCCTGTCTGCGGCTCACCTCCTCCCCCACCACCTCGCTTTCTGCAAGCACCATGTCACGGTGTCTGTGTCGGCTGCCGTTAGAGATGGCGGTACTCGGTGCACAGCCTGTGTATTTTACTGTAACGACAACTTTGCTTATTTAGATTTGAGGCAAACAAACGCAACGCAGCGCCGGCGCTAATGAGGTCGCCCGCGGGAGCCTCGCAGCTCCTCGTGGGTTCCTCACAAGTTCCCTTCTTCCACTTAAATATTCTAATTTAAGAAACGTTGTGGCTTTTGTGAGGGGTATTTTCTCTCTGTCTGGAACTCAAAATCAAGTTGGGAGGTTGAATGGAAAGTTATACTTGGAGAAATACTTTGGCGTGATGCAACTGAAACGTTATACGATGCAAATCCCCACAGGAAGATATCTCTTTCTTCAACATATCCCTTAACCCCGGTGTTGAGTGTATGAAAACGTTATGCTTGACTTGCGCAGCAGCAGTAGTAAGAGTAGTAACGGCCGGGCCTGGGTTTATCATCTCCATATGAGCGATCGCTCTGTAGCGCTCCGGCTTAATGAGGCTCAATGACTCATTGCTGTTGTCTGTGTGTTGTGGTTCAAAGGATCCTGCATTGATGGTTGCGAAACCAAACACGGCAACAATGCCAGGCTTGTCAATGAAGCATAAGACACACCAGGAAACGTTGCGTGTGTGTGTCCAAGAAAACCTTTGGGTGGCATTTATCCACTTTTCGTGGGAGGGAAGAGCTGGTAGGTAAATCATTTCCTGCTTTAAAAGGAGGAAACTGGATGGGGAATTGAGTATACTCTGTCACACACACGTTTGTGTGTACATGGTGTGTGTGTCCATGCCGGGAAGTTTGTTGTGCGTGTTTGTGCGTTTTGGACAGATCTTTTCCGGTAAGAGGAAGCAAACGATAAAAATCACCCATCACATATAAGCAGGGGCGGATGGTGTATAGGGGCGATTTGGGCGACGCACTAC
>JAOTIX010000120.1:2299279-2310775 GCA_027123715.1 Gaidropsarus macrophthalmus
GTGTGTGTGTGTGTGTGTGTGTGTGTGTGTGTGTGTGTGTGTGTGCGTGCGTGTGTGTGTGTGTGTGTGTGTGTGTGCCTGTCCTCCTCTCAGGCGCCACTATGGAAGCCACTTGACATGGCATGCTATTTTAGCTTGGAGTGTGTTGATAATACTGGTAATACTTATTGTTTGAGTGTGTGTGTGTGTGTGTGTGTGAGTGCATGTGTGTGTGGCGGGGTGGTATAGGGTGAAGGTAAAAATGACTGAGTGCATCAGGTCTGCTTGGAATGGTGAAATATGAGGTGCGTGTGTATGTGTTTGTGTGTGTATGTGTGTATGTGTTTGTGTGTTTGTGTGTGTATGGTCTCACTCAAACATGACCATTGGCAGTTATATTTCGATTACAATAAATTGGTGTGATTTTGCATCAGGGTTGAATATTGAGTTGAACTTTGTGTCACCCTCAGCTGGGTCCTTGAGTGCATTGCATTATGGGATGCAACACACGGTTGGAGAATGCCTGAGATCCTAATAGCTACGGTGGCTGGGTTGGTCCAATAAGTTTGTCTCGCTGCGCCTTGCTCATTTTTTCGAAACAAATATTGTTTTCTAATAAAGATTTTTAAAGGTTATGGTCATTAGTGTATGAAGTTAATATTGTTTTCAATATTAACAGGAAATGTTGGGTTTGCACCTTGATGGGAACATGTGTTGTCAAACAAGAGGTTTTGCATTTCTAATCTACTTCCTGATCTTTTTGTGTTTATAATAATTAAGTAATAATCCGTAACAGTCTAATGCTGTCTTCCATCCGTTCATTGGAAGTAACGTTTTGTTTTATTTCCCCTGACTTTGATTTGATTTTGATAACTTGTCATTTTTAAAACAGCACGCAAGCAAGAAATCATCAAGATCACGGAGCAGCTCATAGAGGCGGTCAATAACGGAGACTTTGATGCATACGCGTGAGTCCGTGTAGTTTCTCACCACGATGCAGCAGCTTTCCCCTCTAGTGGTTGGCCGTTTGGTGGTCTGACTGTTCTCCTGAACCCCAGTAAGATCTGCGATCCCGGGCTGACCTCGTTTGAACCGGAGGCTCTTGGGAACCTGGTGGAGGGCATGGATTTCCAGAGATTCTACTTTGAAAACCGTAAGTTCAAGTCTTTTTATTTTTGTCAGTTTAGTTCATGGCTTCTAATCGGTTTATATTGTGTATATAAAATCTAGATTTCCATCAGGCTTGTTTTACTGTCATACATTTTTCCACTTCATTGTACAGCTTTTCTTTTGTGCGTCACAATTTCCTTTCTCGAAATAATTACTTTACTTTATAAACAAAACAACATTATACCGTGTCGAATCTTGAATCATATGATTCAAGATTCAATATGGTTTTATTGTCATATGCACAATTACAGAGTAGTCACTGGGTTCATCCAACAGTGCAATATAAGAAAAAATATATAAATATAAGAGAATACAAGTGTAAAAGCTGAGACTCCAATATAAAAATAAAATAAAAAATATATAAAATTATAAAAAAAAATATATGCAATAATAATAATAAAAAGTAAAATGTGAAATGTAAACAGACGTGTTTGTCGACGTTGACTGCAATAAAGTGATGTGAAGTGGCAGATTAAAGTGTCATAGTGTCAGGTGTCATAGTGGTGAGCTAATTAGCTCAGGCGTTCAGTAATCTTATGGCCCGTGGGATGAAACTGTCCCGGAGTCTGGTGGTGCGAGACTGGATGCTGCGGTAGCGTCTGCCAGACGGGAGCAGCTGAAACAGTTTGTTGCTGGGGTGATGAGGGTCTTACACAAATCCATTGTCTCTTCCCTTACATTCGCAATAAAAGAATCATTTGTAATTGCAGATTGTAGTAATTGTAGTAAATTGATCGTAGTAAGTAAAACTGCTCCTTACTGTATTTTCTCCACCTGTTAGTCCTGGCCAAGAACAGCAAGCCCATCCACACCACCATCCTCAACCCTCACGTGCACCTGATCGGCGAGGACGCTGCCTGCATCGCCTACATCCGCCTCACCCAGTTCGTGGACGGCCAGGGCCGGCCGCGCTCCAGCCAGTCGGAGGAGACGCGCGTCTGGCACCGCCGGGAGAGCCGGTGGCAGAACGTGCACTTCCACTGCTCCGGGGCGCCTGCGGCCCCGCTCCAGTGAGGTACGCACGCAGAGAGGGGCATTCTGGGGGATGCGGTCCATCGAGTGTATCGGACGGCTTCAAATCTACTTTACTACAAGGAGAGCTGTAGAAGTGTGGTGTTTGTGGTCATGGGGGTTTATATTCGGAAGGGTTCAAGATACCATAATAACACAAATACTACACTTGTATCTTGTTGATTCTTCCTTGTGTCTTACGCATCGACAGAGATTATTTTATCTTGTTGGCAGGTTCTGTATGCTAAGAAAGATGGATGATACATCTGGAGGGGTGTTTTATGTTTTAGTGACGACCAGCCATGTCTTTCCCTCTCAGGGGTCCAAGCGCCACCTCGTACCGCCAGAAGTGTGTTGCCGGGAAGAGAGAGAGAGAGAGAGCGAGAGAGTGAGAGGGAGCAAGGGAGAGCGAGCAAGAGAAAGAAAGAAAGAGAGAGAGAGGAGGAGGACCAGATGGAAGAAAATACCCAGTGCCGTAGGGAGGAAGAGGGGGGGGGACGTGTGGCTCTGCCTCATGGAACACCACACACTCTCCATCCACTTAGCGCCTGGCATCAGCCTGACTCCACGCCCCTTCTCCCTCATAAGCGCCATAAGCACGTCTTTCTTTTACCGACACTGCCCCCTTGTGTGAGTCCCGTGCACTGCACCACCCGACCAACACGAAAGAGGGGGATTTGAAGTTTGGTGGGGGGCATTAAAGAAAAAAAATTACATCTTGGTGTGCGTTTCCTGATATCCATCCCCTCCTCCCTCCTACGTTACCATGCCAACCACGTTTGAATCCCTTGTAAATCGCATAACACACTTATGACATAAACACTGCACTGGAAATTCAATATGTAAAGTTTAAAGTAAAATATATTATCATGTTATTATTCATTATAACTATGATTATTGTTATTATCATCACACAATTGCAATTGTATATGTAATTTGTATAATTCAGATTTCCTGATGCCAGTGGTTTCTAGAGTCGATTAATATCTTTGGTTTGTTTTTCTCTATCTTTATAAGAAAGCATGATTTTCTCTCTCAGTATTCATAGTAGATGTTTTATATTGTGGCTATTAAGTGGACAATTGATATAGCAGTTTTTTGTAAATTGCTTCTTGTACGTATCCTATATTATTGGGCTCATGTTCAATGAAACTTTTTTGTTGGTTTTGGAAGGGGTGCGTGATGGGGTGTCCAGTGTGTATGTAGGAGAGTCTCTGGATTCCGTCTTAGAGTCATTGTTCTTACGATAGTAGTGCAGTTTAAGGATATTATGTCTGTTGCAATATAAGTTGCTAAAGGGGTCTAGCAAGTCTGGCGTCTTCCCGATTGAATTTTGAACATTTTATACGTAGCACATAAGGGATGATGGGTAAGTTTTTGTAAGCGGAAAAGAATTTCACGAGACGCCCAGTGATAAGAAAATGCCCGTTCGCACTATAGTGGGAGATTCAGAAAGTTTAATATATTTAAAACCTAATTGGCTGCAAGTACATATCGTAGCCTCGCCTTAACATCCCTTCATATGCTCTCTTATAGCATTTTAAAGTGACCGTCTATTTTAGACCTAAATAGAGCGTTTCTATGGAAGCCTGTTCCCGCCAGTAAAAAAACAATACCCATTGCAAGTCATAATTATGAGATAAAAAGTCGGAACCATGAGATGTTGGTTTTTTTTGTTACTGGCGGGAATGGGCTTTCATACGTTTCAATATCTTTAGCACATTCTCTAAGTCTCTACGACGCTCTGCCATCTGGCTATCCCAGCAAGGATAAGAAAATAGCATACACGAAAGTTCAGAGGTCACAGTATCACTGGTCGCGTTCTGGATTATTTAGTGACCGGGAGAGCTGACCGTAGAAGATTGTAGTTACAGTTATTACATGGCCCTCCCAAAAACATGACGGAAACTATGAGTCCAACTTTACAGGTGGAAAGGTTAAGCTAGCGCTGCCATGGCCGTGCAGAAGAGGGTCTCTTTAGCTGTGTGCATCCTTTTTGACAGGTAGACTGTTTTACGGAAATATGTTTTAAGTAAGGTTTTTTTTTTTTCAGAGGACTTACTTTCCTTATGATTAAAATTTTCCTTTTTTCCCCCTCCAACTTATTTTTATGAAATTCTCTGAGCCGTGTTAGAGGTCTCAGCTTTTTTTTATTTTGTATTATCACTTGTGGCAAGAAGGCGATGTACGGATTGACATACCTGCTGGCCAATTAGGACTTGGTGACTTGACCTGCTTGCTACTGGCTGTGTAAGACAATTCTGGTGGGAAGGACTTAAAGATTCGCAGCAAAGAAAGTCCACGAGGCAGGCGATTTATTTTGGTGATAAGACCTCAGGTTTGTATTTATTTTTGTTTATTTATTTATTTATTCAAGCAAATATTTTTTATTTTATTGACATGTTTTTTTGGTTTTACTTCTGAATTGTGCAATTACTGTCTAAATTGATCAAAAAGGGACATCCTCCGTGTATAAACAGTGAAAGTTTTGAGGTGACTTGACTTTTCCGTAATGATCGAGCCAACCAACACGGGGCACTTTTCTTTTTCTTTTGTCGTTGCTTTTTAATGACTTGTTTCACAATCTTACATATACGTTTTTCAAGCCACAATTAGGCTTCACATGTTGATGCTTGGAAACGTCTCTTGTACTGTTCAAATAGTTGTGTGACGTCAAGTGTCCACTGAGGGTGGTTCATTTGGAGTGGAGCCTTTTTCCTGACTCCAAAGTCACCGTTTGTGTTTGTGTCACAGAACAGAGTGTGAACAGAACACGACTCCTTACCAACTCCTCCAAAAATGTAATACAAGCAGCATGTACATTATAAAGGTGTTGTTCTTCTTTTTCTTAGTGTGATAACAAGCCTTGGTAATCAGTATAATAGGATTCACATGTTTAAAACGAGGCAGTACACAATATAACACAACTGCACAGTGAATATAACAGCACTATAGCTGGCATTTTGTTGACATGGCATGACTGTCGATGGAACACATGTTTTTTGGCTTTTCCCTTATTCTTTTGGTCTATTTTCTACTGAATGCTGTTATACTTAACCTTTCTCTATATATTTTCTGAGCTTTTTAAGTGCATATAGCTATTTTTGTCTCAAGATGATATAATGAAGATGATATCGATGTAATGGAGGATTATATTAATGACTTAGGCACTAAGGAAGACTTTGAGGATGACTGTGATGTAACTGATGATCATTTAGCATGCTTTTCTATTAGGGCTCTGTGTTGTTAGTGCAAACTGTCTGTCCTTTTTTGAAAAGGACTTGAGGGTCACTTTGACCGTAACTATCCCTGATTGTGGCATTTACATTGAATCACCTGCTTAGAATGTGTCCAGAGATTAAGACACTATTCATTTGTAAAATGACCAAGAAAACATACATCCAAAACAGAGATTGCATTGAGATTGATACCTCCGAGTGACCTCCGTATTGTGTAGGATGGAAAAGTGTAGTTTTGGACAGAAAAGAAAATCCATATGTATTTCCAACGTGCATCCAACCGCAATGCCAATACTGCGAAATTAAGAAATATAAAAAAAAAAAAATTCATCAATTTTTTCCCAAACATATTTTGCAGTTAAATATGAATGCGTTTAGCTGTTTCACCTTTTGTACTAGATGCTCCCCAGAGTAGGCTATGGTGATAAACAGACAGAATGCCTTGCTAAAAGGTGAGGGGCAGTGCCATTGCAGTAGGCTAGTCACTGCTTACCCTACTCCCTCCCACACTCTCCCTCTCTCTCTCTCTCTCGCTCTCTCTCCCCAGCGACCTGTGCCAGTTGCACTGACAACGCAGAGGCTAGCTTCCCCATGTAGGGTCTCCTCCAATATCTCCTGGTATTTGTTTTCTGTCCCACTCCATAGTCCTATAGTTCCTCCATTTTATTTTTCCGTGTCATTTTGAGTTTCTTCTTCAGTGTTAATTCTACTAGTGATCCTCTAGGTCTCCTATTATCTGGATAATTGCTCTGTTCTCTTAACGTGCTTCACGTATTTCTCTTACTTCAAAACAATGTGTTAAAAGTGTTACCAATAAACTGAAGATTTAAATATAAATGAGCAAGTTTATCTCTTTGTTTGTTGACATATAATTAAGGTCATAGATTTGTGACTTTAGAACCCTACTGCACACTAGCGACCTCTCATGGCCAGAATGAAAACAAATTATTCGATTTTGTACTTGACTGATTTGTTCTGACGTCACATTGCGGGGTGGAGAATATCAGTTAAATGGCAGATTCCCTTGGTCGGTTAAATGATGGAAGGATTGCTTTTATTCCACAAACACTGAGTAACTTGCATATGTTTGAACACAACGTAAATTAAAACAATAATATAATAATATAAACATAATATAAAACAATACCATTAAAATAGTACTCCTACTAATTTGAAAACAGTAAACCATTGTATCAATCACAATAAAGGATCAATAAATAACCAATATATACAAAATACTGGAGAAGGGATGGAACAACCCAATAGTCGCCTTACTATTTCGTAGTCTCAGAACTGTAAACAACCACTTTTCCGAGGTTCCGCTTCCCTGGCGGAGAATTCCGAGCCGAGCAAAATCCCCTTGCCTCCGGACCGGCGGAACGTCAATCCAGCTTCACGAGTCTCTCGCTGGCCTCCCACAGTTTCCTGGCCACGCCCGAGTCCCTGGCGAAGGGGCGCAGCACGGCGGGCCGGCAGTCCACGAAGTAGCCCCCGCTGTGTTTGGCGGCGGCGTCCGACACGGCGCAGTACACCACTGTCTGGGCGCCCAGCTCGCATGGCACGAAGAACATCCACATGACCACCTGCATCAGCATCCGGAACAGGATGGAGTAGTGGCACGTCCAGCCGCTCTGGACGAAGCCTGCGGGTCGGGGCCCGGGGAGACGGAGAAACACGTGTGAGGAGGATGGGGACTGCTAACGACCCGTGAGGGGTGGTGGGTGGGGGCTCTCACTCAAGGCACAGGCACTGACCACAGAGTCTTAAGCTGGTTCTCATTTCATTGTGGTTGAAAGGATCCAAGGATTTTCTTTATTTACATTGTTATGATATAACCCCGTAACATGATTTACATGAGTTGACAGCCCTGCTTGAGGACACAGACATAAACATCAAGTGTTTCTCCGTGTGCATTTCAGCAGCATATGGTGAACATCTCCTGCTTGATCCTAGTCATAATAGATGATATCAGATTCCCTCACAGGGGACCTTACTAATGGACACCATATGGATTTACACTGAATGTATCGAGTGCGGCCACAAAACCCCCCATGCAGGTCATGTGAACAAGAACAACGGTTGACCTCCCACCCCCTCCCTTAAACACCCAAGGCCCCCCCTAAAACGCTTCTCACCTGGGTGCACAGCGTAGGCAGTCACCCCTTTGGCCTCGCCGATGCGCGCCAGCTCCTGGGTGAAGTAGATGTTGGCCAGCTTGCTGCGGCAATAGGTGAAGAAGGGCAGTAGGTTGTAGTTGAGGTCCTGGAAGTCAAGCTTCTGGTACTTGTAGTTGGAGCAGGTGAGGGTGACCACGCGGCTGGGTGTGCACTCCTTTAGCCGGGGCAGCAGCATGTTGGTGAGGAGGAAGTGACCCAGGTGGTTCACCCCGAAACACATGCTGAAGTTGTCGTCTGTCCAGTCCAATACGCTGGGCATGGCTGAGGAGGAGGAGGAGAAGGGCAAAGAGATGATGATCATATTAAGCAAGAGATGTACTATTAGTCTAGCTGTACAAATTACAAATGAGTGTATGCAAATCTGATTAGCAGTTAGCAGGCGAATTCTCATATTACTTCCCCAAGGTCTCAAGACATCATTGAGTATGACTACAACAGCATATGGATGGATCAACGTGGCTTGCATCTCCCACTAAATTAATGATTCTCACTTTTTTGTTGAAGACAATCGAATCCAGAATTCACACTAATGATGTCGCTAATGGGCAGGTAGGGGATAGGGTTTGGCTTATTGCTTAGCGACCCTAGAAGGAATACAGTGGGCATTGGGATTCAAACCTAGAAACTTTCTGTCAGGAGTCACATTACCAGAAGACTATCCTGATCAGACACATTTGGATGGATAGACTACATCAGCTTGTTTAAGTGTTCACATGGTATATGTTGTATCTAATGCATCGCCGAGTGGTTGACATACTCCTCACCTGCATTGTTGACCAGAATGTCCAGTCTTTTCTCTCTCTGCAGAAAACTCTTGCAGAACTCTCTCACTGAGCGAAGGTTGGCCAAATCCAGCTCCATGTGGGAGACGTTCAGACTGTGGCTCTTGAATTTGATCTCTCTCACGGCTTTTTCAGACTTGACTGTATCGCGACATGCAATGATAACACGGGCGCCTCGCATTGCCAAGGCAACAGCTGTTTCTTTGCCTACGCCAGAACTTCCGCCTAAAATGAAGGAACAGGTAAGTCAATACGTTGCAAACATTTACAGTATTTAAGTACTGAACCAGTTTTGGTGACTGTGTGAAACAGTGAATAAATAGCCTCATCAAAGCTAAGGGGCTGTGTACCGTTAATAACATAACTGTCATTAACCGTTGATAAAACATGGGGTTTGTGTTGCTAATTGTTACCTGTAATGAGAACGGTTTTTCCATCAAGTCTTTTCAAATCCGTGCAGTATCTTCTCTTTTTTAACCATTTTAGAATAAAAAAGGAGACCAAGGAGGCGAGTATCGTGTAAAGAACATACATATCCCTGCCTGGGTAATAGCTGCACGATCAGAAGCGTTAGAACGTTACAACCTGCAGATGTTACACAGGAGCTACCATTGGAAAGCTAGTGTTTAGCTAGTGTTTTACAATATCTCCAAGGTTTGGTTCTGTCCGAGGGAAATTTTTCCCGGTGCAGGCAAAATGTAATCCGGCGCTTTAATATTTAAGATTTAAATATAAAATATAGACGGTAGAAGGAGAAAATTATTGTCTGGCATGAATAATAAAATCGATGCAGGTGAATTGCCTTCTTCTACTTCTTCTGAAACATCGTCGTGCTGCAATACACTGTTAGGCTGACATTGCCCTCTGTTGGTGAGTAAGCTGCACAACTCCCATTACCTATGCTCATAATGAGGCATATTTCCTTTTCAAGTCATTCATATTTCAGATAAGAACGAGTAGTGTGTGTAGTAAAATGTACTATTGACGTTAACACATGGGATTTGTATTTTCCCTTCTAGAGTGTACAGAATATTAGTTATCAAAATGAATCTAGAAATTTGTAGCACTCCCGCAATATTTAGACAACATGATTTCTCATTTTACTTTACTAATGGTGTTCTAAAGTTTTCTTTACTTTACGTTTTACTATAGACTTCTCCAACATACTACACACATTTTATACATTTTCTAGTTTCATTGAATGTTATCAGTGTACCACATCTCACATCCATGGGTAACCAAATCTCTCAATGAGATGACTTCATTTTTTGAAAGAGTCACCTGTTATCACAATTAAGAATGACATGAAAAAAGAATAAACACAAAATCAGAGATATGCTATTGCAGGAAGAAGGATTCCTTCAGGATAGGTCTGTGTATCAACCTCTGTTATAATGTCACACCAGTCTGTGACATTGCAACAGTCGACTCATTGGAATCAGGTTTTCCAAGAGATTATACGATAAACAAAGCTATATTGCAATGATGCTATGCATTTTGTTTCTAAGACTTTAAAAGTCTTACGTTTATAATAGTAAACTTCCACTAATGCCGACATTATTGTATTCTGGAGTTCTCTCTCAAACTTGCTTACAATTTAATGAGCAGTTATCAAAGTTTGTTATGTGTTTGTTTACTAATGAAATGGCTATTGGATTTGTGAAAGGCATATAGTATTATGTAGTATTATTTTATTGGAAGAACAGATTCCAGACTCATTTGCCCAGACAAGTCCTGAGCCACATAGCTCTTAATGCAATAATGTGGATTGGCACGCCTTTGTGTTTTGTAAATGGAAACCTTCTGCTTTTCCTCTACTTTTCCAATGTTCCCTTTGCCACCGTTAGGTGGCAATGTTTCCCAATGTATTCTGTTCTGTAGGCAGACAATGCATCCAAGTGTATATACCGGTACATATAACTTGCTTTATATCTATTATCATTTATCATTTTGAACAGGTCGTTTAATTGTTTGAGTTGAGCTATATTCTATCCGTAGGACTCAAATTAAAAGAAAAGCCGGTGATTATCAAGATACTTTTAATGATCACAGTCTTCTTGACATTTTTCATTTTCCTAAACTGATGGTTCTGGTCCTCGTTAATAATAATAACGAGGCATTTAGCCGGGAGGAACCAGTGTCGATGACAACCACAAACACACCATTTTACACACCGCCAGCTAACCCTAATCTGCACCTTACAGGAGTAGGCTATTTTCCAATCCGCCTGCAGTGAGGTGAGTGCAGGACCATAACAAAAAGTTAAAAGATATTTGGGAGGAAAGAATTAATATTTATTTCTGAAAAAACAATTTCCCCTCTTCACTCCGAGGTTGGCAGCACATGAATGTGGTTTGTTCCTCCTATACAAACAGACTTCCTGGTGGGCTGTTATTGTGGAAGTAATACAATACGCAGTAATGATCAGATTTGGACTGTTCTGAGCTGGTCCACATCTGAACTCCATCAGGTTTCTACCTCCTCCATCATTATGCAAATATCACACACATCTAGATCCACGGTAGATAACGACGACGGACGTACGAGATCCAACAAAACAGTTGAAATGTTCATGTTTTTTTCAAAGACATTCCAGCGTGGCCCCGGGCCCCTTCTTGTCCTTCCCCTGCATGGACGGAAAGTTCACCAGAGCATTGGCTCTTCTGATCCTGGTTCCTGAGGAGGCTTCATAATCATAAGCCCCCATCCAGGTCTCCTGGAGCCCAGCCGAGCCCGTTTCACCTCACATGGCTTGGGAAGGTCTCTGCTCATGGAGGTGGTGCAACGTAGCAACAATATTGTTTAAGGTTCTCTCCCGATAGCAAGGCACATGGTGTGGGGGTGATAGAACCCCTCCTAGCAGGGAATGTCTAGCTCTGTTTCAGGGAATAACAAGTCTGTATCATTCTACGCAATGCAATAGATGAACACACACACACACACACACACACACACACACAGACATTAAAACATGAATGGTCTGCATGCAGTCAATTCTCTCTGATGCAGACACACATATTCTCCCAATAGAGACACCGTGTAAGTACACATACATGCACATTCACACGCACACACACACACACACACACACACACACACACACACACACACACACACACACACACACACACACACACA
>JAOTIX010000120.1:2482683-2495961 GCA_027123715.1 Gaidropsarus macrophthalmus
AATACACACCAGAGCCCAATGTAGGCCACAAAAATGTGAATGTCTTTGATTGTATTTATTCTGAATGCATGTTATGTTTCTACTTGAACCTTTCAAGGTTCAAGGTACATTTCAAAGTTCAATATATTTCTTGAGTCAACTCAAAGGTGTTGTGGAAGCAAAGCATCCTGATAAGTCACATGATTTCTTTTTTTTGTTTTTACCACATCCGTGTTTCATTGCACTTGCATTGCACTTGCAGCTCACTGCAAACATCACAACATTGTGAAATATACCATTTGTTAGCTCAAGGTGAGCACAGCGTGGCACCGCTGACTTACAGCCGGACACACCACTGAATACCTACTGGCTCCGGTTTCAACATCCGTACACAAAATGCTCGGCCCCGAGTCTGCTGTGGAACACCCCCCTTGCTTTAGTGCTTACAGCAGGTTACCGGCCTGCCGCCACTCCATTAGACATCACAGGTGACATTTATAATTCATTCAGCCGTCAGTTTAACTTCTGCTTGGGATGCGTGTCATTTGCTCTCTCCTGCTGTGTGCCCGTTCGTTCTTCTCTGTCTTTACAGACAGTCTCCTCTCCTGGTTCTGACTAAGAGCTCAGCCTACTTGATGCAGAAAATAATTTCAGCGAGGTCGTTAAATAAAATAAATAAAAACCAGGAGGTTGTGGAGAAAACACACATCCTGCCAAACTTGCTTTTTCCGGCACTTCTTGCAGCAACAAGATTTGCGAACATTCTGTGTATGATTAGTCAGAGTTGTTTTTTTTATTTTAATCTGATTTCCCCTTCTCCGGAGGCCCAACTGATCTTCACCGATAAAACATCCAGTGACCAAACCAAACCGCATTGACTTCAGAAGAAGTTTGACTGCAAAGACTTCTTCTGTGTCAAAGGCAAAGTAAAGTCTGCTTCTTTTGAAGTCTGCTGACCGCTAACGCATCTCTGCAAGCCATTCCTTTACAGCCCTCTCCTGCTTACAAATGTCCATGACGCATTTTTATTCAGTTCATTTGACCCTGCTACTTACTTATTTGTATTCTACTTACTCCCATTTTCTCCCCCCAGTTCCTGGCTCCCGCTCCACTCCTGTCAGATTCTCCTGAAACCTTATTCATAACATTTCTCTCCAATATAGGATATGTGCCTCTTGACCCCTCCTGCTAATTTTGCCCTCCCTATCCTCTCTCTCATCCCATCTCCCTCCCCACACTTTCAGTTTTCCCTCACCCATTCTCTCTCTCTCTCTTCTCAACTCTCTCTCCTCCTCTATCCCTCGTCGTCATAGATACCAGGCAGTGGTTGTTTTTTTTTCCAGTGCAAGCCAATGGCAAGGCTCGGCTGAAGGTAACAGCTATCTGGGTTAGACGAGCAGCTGTTAGCCGCTATGCTCTGGAGCCGCGGCGGGGCTAGCTAGTCTCATGTGACATTGGGACAGTTCACTTCCTTCAGCGGCGAGCGGGCAAACACAGCAGCATGTGTTTTAGGCCAACACTGTGCCTTGAGACCTTTTGGATGTCAACCTATAAAAAGATGTGACGACACTCAGTTTGGTTGTTGATCAACCGATCCGGTGTTATTTATACTTTTGGTGCAAAACAGCAACACAAAGAGGAAACCCATGAGGGAAACCGGAGAACAATAAATGAGTTAGAAATGAACAGTGGATAATGGGTTGGCTGGTTATTATTCAGAACGTAAGTGTTTCAATGACCATTTGAGAGAGCATATGGGTGCACTTACGAGGTTATGAAACAGGTTAGCAAATGTTGCGACAAGTTAGCCTGCAGGGATGACCAGCTGTTTCAAAACAGAGCTAGGTACTGCAGGTACAAAGAGGAACGTGTTTCATACAATTTCAGCCTTAGATCAGGGCATCTTCAGAGAAAACGGAGGACCAAGGAGCGAAGCAAACAGAGCTACTGCATGCCATCATTACATCATCTTGATTGCATAATCTTCAACATGAACTCAACAGTTTGCTTGGTATGCAAAGAACAGGGTCTGAGTTGGACCACACATGCAAAACAGAAGGCTTTTATTTTCACCCCCTCCTTATACATCTATCCGTCTCCTCCTCCCAGTAGGTGTGAAACAAAGGAGTAGCTGTTCAATTAATTATCAGTCCACATTCAAACACCATTCTGACTGTACAACATGCCTGAATAGAGGCCAATAAACAAATGTACTGTTTTGAATAAGAACTATTCTATTTACAATGCTGGCATTTGCTCTTCACATATACTGCTGTAATCCAAAGCAACTTACTTTGAATTCATAAACAGGTGAGGCTTACACATCTTGCTCAAGAATCTATATAATACATTCATATGCATAATGCATAATAATACCTTAATAAGATATGTAAGATCTGATTCTTACTCAAACATCTCCTTCTGATCATCTCCACTGGTGTCAGAGGCTGATTGGTACTGATGCTGGCACAGACCCATGACTGACTCAGCACTTTACACCCCCTCCCACACACACACACACACACACCCCCATCAATCCCAGGCAGCAGGTTTTAGGTGAGCCAGGGCTGAGCAGAGATGGACCTGAATGCAGACTGTTGCTATTAATACCAGCCACTCCACTATAGCACTTATACTGGACCTTAGAGAAAAAGGTACACAGGTTAAAAATACTCCTACCTACCTTACCTTAATTAATTTAGCTAATTTGGCTGGTATTGTACCTATAGCTGAAATGGAAAGTACAACTGTTGAAAATTGTGAGATACTACACTACACTGCATTCCTAAGCACATTTGCTTTTTAAATTTGCATACCACTGAAATATGATTCTTGACAGAGTTGGGGAAAATGTGAGATGCGAACTTATCCCACCACTGCAAATATTGATTCATGTATATTATGGTAAGCTAAATGTAAGGGACTAGGCCTCAAACTCATTTAGCATCAATGAAGGGAAATATTTAAATCCTACCCCTGACCACGGACTGAGTCAACCTACAGCTTTTGGACTTCCAGAAATCCTCTCAAGTCGATAGTGTTCTTTACTATGACTATCAGCCCCAAAATGGTATATTGATAACACAATGAAATCGCTGTGACATTTGTTGGCGCAGCACACAACGAATTAATGCGAAAACAACAGCCTGCCAATGTGTGAGCTCATCCTCCTCCAATATACAGTAGATAAAGATGACCTTAACACGGGGTGTGTAGTCTGCAGAAGTTGCTGATCAGACACCATGCAACCTGTTTGACGAGGTGCGCGCGCAAATGCAGCCTTACTTCCAGGTTCTTCAAAATCCCCATTTATGGATGTGATTTAAAGCAATGATAGTTTGGACATCGGAACTTTGGACATTGGACCTCATTTCCAAATGAGCCAGGGTGAAAATGAGGGAAAATGTCAAAAAATTCAGAACTAACCCTTTAAGCATCTCAATTATCTCAGCTTTACAGCACAGAATGGGTTTGGGTTTTTAAAGCCGAATGGCAATGGTGAAATAATGCACTGCAACCTGTAGGCAGTGCAGCAGTCCCAAACGGTAGACGGACCTTTAAACCAAAAAAAAAACCCACGCCCGTCCGCCAGCTGTTGTCATTCCCGAGAATCCCGACCATGGGGACATTCATCCCTAGACAACAGACACACATACACCTTCGCACACAGCACTCTTTCCCGCTTAATTCAGTGTACAATTGAATGGTGTCTTCACCTACCGGACCTCTCCGTTTCAAGGAGATGTTCTTCCATAGGAGGAGATGGAGCTGGTGGAGGAACCCCATGTTCGTGACTCGGTGTCTCGGCGTCCTATTTATGGATACGATGCCGACGGCCTGCGCCTGAGTTGAAATAAAACGGAAGAAATCCGCTCTGGTGGCATCCCGTCACATTGGTGATAAAACCCGCAGCTCACGCCCACCCCAGAGCTGACTGTCTTGCAGATCTTTAGGTGTTTATTGTTGTTCTGCTCGATTCAGGACTCGTGGATCGGATGACGAGTGTTTTTTGCGACTGACTTGCGGTAGCGTCGCCAGGTTCAATGCAAAGCCGTGCCGCCAGCTGTCCGGGCGGCGTGTGTGCTCAGTCATCCTGCTCGGGGATGAACCGAGCCGTGATCCTTGCAGAGCGGTTCAAATCCACGCAGGACGTGGTGGGACTGGAGCCCACGGTGGTGTGGAGGAGAACGTCAAGTGTCGGGGTGGGTGGGGGGATGTGGGCGGACACCAAAGAATTTACCTCCCAGCTGCTACAGGCTTGTTTATTGTAAATATATTTTATATATTATATTTACGTGTGAGTATAATATAGTGCTGAATCTCATTGTTGGGGTTAGTACATAAACCGTAAAAAAAAGCTGAAAATTTTTTTGGATTTAGTTAACCTGTATGTAGGCTATATATTTTTTGTACTACTTTATCTCTAATATTTATTCGTAGTTTGTGCAAATGGTTGACAACGGACACTGTATGTGATCTAGGGAAAGCTGAATTAATAAATAGGATAAATAGCCTACAACAATAGCCATGCAGCGGACATGCACTTGACAATTGATCTGATAGTCGATAATACAATACTGTCACCTGCTTTCATAAACTGCATTCCAGGCCAATGCCAATACCGATCTACGACCTACAACGGCCCACTTCCTGCAAAAACGATGAACTCATTGTCTCATGTATTCCTATGTGAACTGCATCAACACAGGCAACATGACTGCACTGTGAGAGAAAGCTATTGCTGCAACCTAGTGGATCTGGGGCGTACTGCACTGCCCGCTGACGTTAGATCGATAATAATTAAATACCAACTACTATCTGTTTGGACTAGCAACACGTTTTATATTTATTTTATTATTAGTTATATTATATATTATTGTGTTAGTATTTATAATAACACCATGTTAAAAATATACAACTTTGTATACAATATACAATTGTCAATTCATTATCATTTTATAATTTCTAATAAGCCTCTTTGCATTTGTAAAAAAAAATAACAAGAAAATAACTGGTTAGACATGTACATTTCTTTAATAGAAACTTTTTATTTCATGGAAACCTCTTGATCGTCACCAAAGCCAACCATGCTTTACCAGGAACTATGCATCAACAAATCCAGCTAAACAGAAGAGATTTACAGCAACAACTGTCAAAGTGGGTGGTGGTTTTTAGTAGGCATCACTTGGGCAGGGCCGGGGCTCCTTCCTCTGCCATCAAAACAGGAAGGAAGACCAGCTTGTGGTTTAGAAAAAAAGGGTTTTATATGTATGTGTGCGTGTGTGTGTGAGTGTGCGTGTGCCTGCATACGTGCATGTGTGTGTGTGTGTGTGTGTGCATGTGGGCGTGTGTGTGCGTGTGCCTGCATATGTGCATATGTGTGTGTGTGTGTGCATGTGTGTGTGTGTGTGTGTGCCTGCATATGTATGTGTGTGGGCGTGTGTGTGTGTGTGTGTGTGTGTGTGTGTGTGTAATGTGTCACAAACCATTAGGTTGACATATGGTCAAAAAGGGTGGGACACCGTGTGACTTCATATGTAATAGTGTGTTGCAAGTTGCATGAAGCAAGCAAGAAATAAAGTGAGCTAAAACAAAAAGGGATAATAAGCAAGAGAAAGAGACATAGAAAGAGGCGAGCCAGGGAGAGAGAGAGTGCACGAGAGAGGGAGAGCGCGCGAAAGAGAGAGAGACGAGGCAGAGACAGATAAAGTGCGGGAGAGGTAGATGGAGACCTTCTCCAGGCAGGTTCTCAGAGCTGTATGGTGGATCTAGCCAGACTGACACCTGTGGTTGTAGGTAAGATTGATTTTTCCTCATTCACTTGTAGCAAGGGATGAAGATGCATCTGTATTCATTGTTTATATAAATATGCAAGGTTTCTGAAAGACTTAATGTAATTTGTCAATGATTTTTACATCTGCCTGATGTCAACTATTATAAATGATATGAATGACAAAAAACGAGGTCATTTGCAATTACCAGCTGATGTATTTGCATATTTATATTCTGTTTGAAGTTTGAAATGCATTAGCAACCTAAATCTATGAACCTTGGTCATGACTGACCAATTTACACGGTATTGATGTGCAAACAAATGCACAAAATTAGTATTCCATAGAAAGATAGTTCCCTTATACTGATGATATATTGTATCATTCCAAATATCTTAGTTGCTTTCAACGTTTTGTCACGGGCTGCAAATGTGGTTTGCAAGCGAAATTCAATTTGAGGAAAACAAGCATTTTCCTGCAATGTGAGCCCAACTTGAACCCATTAATATAGCGTATTCTTGAAAAGTGCTGATTCTTGTGGCACACTAATTGCACTCCATTTTCCATCAAACACAAAAGTGTAAAAAAAAAGTAAAAACTGTATTTTTCACATCCTCATTTACCACAGTGATAGCTAACGTCTCACATCCTGTTCCTGCAGGTTTCCATCCCACCCCCCTCTTCCCCCCCTGTATCTGCAGACCGGCGGCCCTCTAACCCCTATCCAAATGCACACCTCCGCCTCCAGGCTGCTTACCCTCGCCTCCCTGCTCAGCCTCTCCACCTACCTGCTCCACCGGCACCTCCTGGCCCCCGGGTCCCGCCCCCCGCAGCCCGCCACTCCCCCGTCGCAGAGACCCCTCAACATCAGCATCCTGCTGTGGAGCTGGCCCTTCGGACGCGCCTACTCCCTGGCCGGGGACCCCTGCAGCGTCCTGTACAACATCACCGGCTGCTCGCTCAGCGACGACCACTCGGACTTCTCCTCCGCCGACGTCGTGGTGTTCCACCATCACGAGCTCCGCTGGGCACGCCCGTCCTCCTCCTCCTCGCTGCCGCTGCACCTCCCCCGCCGCGCCTCCCAGCGGTGGGCCTGGATGTCGCTGGAACCTCCCGTCAACAACGGCGACCTCGCCGCGTTCGATGGCGTCTTCAACCTGACGGTGAGCTACCGGCGTGACGCCGACGTGCCCATCCCCTACGGCCGCACCGTGCCCCTGGCCCGGGAGGAGCAGCCCGCAGCGGAAGAGGCCGCCCTCGCCCCCGCGCGGAACCGCTCCTGCCTGGCCAGCTGGGTGGTCAGCCGGTACAAGCCCACCCAAGCCAGGGCGGCCGTGTACCGGCGTCTGAAGCGGTGCGTGCCCGTGGAGGTGTACGGCCTGCTGGCCCAGAGGCCCCTGGCGGAGAGCCAGCTGCTGCCCACCATCGGCCGCTGCTACTTCTACCTGGCGCTGGAGAACTCCAACGCCACCGACTACATCAGCGAGAAGCTGTGGAGGAACGGGCTGGGGGCCGGGGCGGTGCCCCTGGTGATGGGCCCCAGCAGGGCCACCTACGAGGCTCTGGCCCCGCCCGGCTCCTTCATCCACGTGGGGGACTTTGGCAGCGTGGAGGTGCTGGCGGACCACCTGCGGAGGGTGGCCTCCGACGGCGAGACGTACGCCGGATACTTCCGCTGGCGCCGGACGCACAGGGTCCGGACGTACACGGACTGGAGGGAGCGGCTGTGTCAGATCTGCGTGCGCTACCCGGGGCTGCCCGCACACCAGGTGTACCGGGACCTGAACGCCTGGGCGAGCCGCTAGGGAAGGAACGCGGGTTATCGCTTGGCTGTTGTTTTTTTCGCGTGGCACGCGTTGGTGAGCGCCCAACGGTTCAGAAAAAAAAAAATATTTTTTTTTTTGTTTTGGTCATGAGTCATGAGTCAAAACTAAATGCGGTTGTGCTTTGTATGCACGCTTTCGGGTCATGTTGGATTTATTTATAACCGCACATGCCTCGTTTGCATTTCAGCGTAGGTTGCTCAATCATGAGGAGATGAAGAGATTGGCGGAGACGTCAAACCAAAACAGACCTCACATGGTATTCACACCTGATAACGTTGTTGAGTTGAACCCTCCCCCCTTTTCAAACATAACCACTTCTTCAGCAATGTTTGAAAGGCTTCCTGTTAATATGTATTAAGTAGGAGCAGGAAATGGTGCACATTTTGTAACTGGGCAAGCTTTACTGAAAAAACCTGAAAAAAAAACAATAAAGTCGCAAGATTTCAAGTTTTTTTGGATTGTCTGGTTGGCTTTCTGATGATTGTCGTTGTTCTCACCAAATCAGTATAGAGAGACCCTATAAGGTCTATGTATAATCCCAAACACTTCCGCTCCTAAAATTGCTTGTGCGGTCCAAACATTTCCGAAGTGTTTGGGATTATGGACAGAAAAAGAAACCCATAATACTTTAGGTGAGACAGCTGGGAACAAGGCCTACCTATTAGGCCTAAGTGCCGAGTACTTCAATAAGATAGTCATATTTTATTGATCGCAGACAGGAAATCAATACAACCCTTTATACCGGTGAAAAGAGTGACACAGCAGAAAAACGTTTCAGTTCAGATAATATAAATATTTATTTTATTTTCACTTTTCCCCAGCGCCAGCATATCCACATGCATGCCAAACAACCTAAAGAGTGGTACATCCCTAGTACAGTCATGAGTGTGTAACAAGGGGTCTCTAGCGGACATAAAGCTTTCCTTTAGCAAGACACAAACAAAGATAGAGGCAAAACAAAGCCAGTTAAACAGTCTGAGGGTTTGAAATAACTTATCGGAAGAGAGGATAGTCGAGAGGTGAAGAGAATACAATGAATTAAAACATGAAAGACTGATCAAACCATTAATGCCAACACGCTATATCCCTTGTTCCATTGGCTCAACCGTTTTCAAACAGTACCCCAAAAATCGGTTTAAAAATTTCTTCCAACATTAGGCTGTATAGTTTCAACCAAAAAATACTGTTGTTTTCACCGGTAGAACTGTAGTTTCAACCCGTAGTATCGAAGTTCTTACCAAAAGGAGAAAGGTAGTGTGTTAATGTTTAGTAGTTATTAAGAGCAGTACTGGAATGATAACCAGTGTATTAAGTTTTAACTAGCAGAACAGCTGCTTGGATCAGTAGTACTATCGAACTGTAGTTTTAACTGGTAGATTGCAAGTGTGATGCAATTAGTTGCATTAGTTCCAGAACATAATGCAATACAGTGAGAGTACAGTAGTTTAAAATAGTATAATAGTTGTTACCAGATATCACCTCTGTGAGATGGCTGGCATTTCAAATAAAATCCATGAAACAAAAATGTGTACCTCACTTTTTCTTGCTGATGATTTACATGGAGCAAGTGTTTTGTGTTGTTTTACTTTAGAATGATCTTGATGGTTATTGGTGCAAACAAAATGGTGTCTTAATGTTAAGATGGCCGCAAAGCATACAAAATGTGGTCGGTATCACAACTGTCGAGTGACAACTTTTTAAGAGGAGCCACAGGAAGCGGCTTTCCTGAGAGTCAACCACAATAGGCCACTTTCAAAAACAACAGAGGGTTCCCACTCGCCGTTAATAGCTCCTATTCACAAGTCCAATTCACTCCAGATGACATTACAATATCTGAAGATTTGTTTTTGGCTGGCTGAACATTTAAAGGGCCTTCAGAACCAGATGTGATGTCTCCCAGCCGTTACAAGCCACTTCAAAAATCGACCGTTGGTGACATCACAAGGGGGTGCGTCCACCCTGATGTATGATGGAGAGATCAGCCTGCCCAGCCTCTGTTGACTGTACCAATTGGGAAGCTAATGTAGCCATCACACATAAGGATGTCGTTGTACATTCGCTGTTCATTTAAACAAAGTATTACAATACGGGAAACGTCGGATTGGTAGTAGGTCGTGGGTGAGCACATAAGACACTAAGTAAACCTCACCGACTCAGGCTTGGTAGGGAACCCACTGTAATAAACAGGAACAACGACAACAAACGAAAAAGGTCAAACAAGGTTCAACAGCACAACAACTACAATCAGTAGTTGCTCCGGCTGTCGAGAAAAATACACATGTAGACGAGGACGGCGTGCAGTACAGTGAGACTGTCAGGCTACACACCTGTCTCGTCCACATTAGCAGCGGCATACAGAACACACACCAGGAGAGAGAGAGCACTGGGTCCCCAACGACAGCGCGGGCTAACTCCGGGTCGGAGCGCCAGTTAGAAACCGTTTCAAAAGGACCCCGAACCCATTCAAGTTATAGTGAGTTCCATAGTGAGCATGTTCACACAGTAAACTTGCGAGAACTGTTACAGGAAATGCATATGTATTCATGTTTACTTCTATTTATTTATTTTTTTGCCATAGCACAGCTTCATCAAAATCATGCATAGAGGAACAAGAGCAAAGGACGATACGGTGTCAAAAAACATACAATTAAAACTTACGATTCCAACGTACTGTTACACTGTTACGATGCTGGGGCGAGTGGCCGCGTTACGTTTCCTTTCAACGTTCAAAACACAAACCGAAAAGGCGCAGAACATGGGGAACTAAAAAAAGGGACCGCAAACCACAATGATTTGACCCCGGATCGTCTCTTATCTCGGTGGGTGAACGTGTGACATGTGACTGCAGCAGAGAGCACACTCGCTCTTGGATTGGCGCTCCAGGTGGCAAATAAAACTTAGAACCAAAGCCCATTCTGTTCAGCATCTTGACTCCCTGATAATACTTATGTTAATAAAAACATCTCTGCTACCTCAAACTTTAAAGTGATCATAAAGTCTCAGACGAAACGGAAATAAAAACATGTGACTATGTGTTAAGCGGTATTTCGTAGGATAGTCGGTGGCTGGGGTGTTCCGATCCCAGCCGAAAGGTAAATGGTTTCAAACCCTGATGTCCGCAGCATAACCTGTAGGCACCCCTGAGCCACGGCGCCCAAGAAACGCGCTCCCTGCTCCGAAGTGACCTGTATCTGGAGTCGCTTTGAGACACTGGCTGGATCAAAGCGTCTGCAAAGTCACCAGGGTGGTACATGTGTCAGGATGAATCGCAGATGGAGAATAAAGAGCAACACCAGCTAAAGAACAGCGCACGGCAGATTAGGAGTGGACACGCAGAAGAGAGGTAGGGAACCACGGATTGGCCAGGTTGCTGGGTGTTGAGAGGTGGAGGGACCGGTGGAAAGTCAGAAGCAGCCAGACCCCCGTCTCCACTGCAAGAAACTCAAATCCCCCTCAGACATACTACTTTTAGTTCCCTTCGTTCCATCACACCCTTCCTCACACTTTCAGCCTGTTCCTGCAGCACATACACCAGCCCTATATTCACGTGCACCTGACTTTGTGACAGTATATAAGTGTGTTTGTTTGTGTGTGTGTGTGTGTGTGTGTAGTAACTCCATTGACATATTGTAAGTGTGTGCGTGTGTGTGTGTGTGTGTGTGTGTGTGTCCAGGCTACTTTGGGAACCTCTGCAGGTAAAGGGTGGAGTCATCAAACAGCGGATTCTTCACCTCCATCTCCCCCGTCTGGATGGGGAAGAGCAACACAGGGAAATGGAGTTGTTTCAGTCAGCTTTCACTGCTTTCTGTTTTCTGTGATGACAGTTCTGGAACGCCATCGCTTTGTACACAATTCCATTTAATTGAATCGATCGGTTGGAAATAATTCCACCGCTGCTATGCCGTGAAAACAACAACACAATACAATGTACTTTTCATAGCATGCACTGGCCAATGTCCAAATGTATTATGGAGTTATTCAACAAAGTGCAGTGAAATAAATGACTTGACTTCAATGATTTTCTTGAGGTTTTGTAGTCATCATAAACCCAGTAACAGGGTGGTTGGCAGTGAAAAGCATTCCTAGTGCCAACGCAACATTAAGTACATTAAAATATGATATAAAAGAGTTGATATATGATATAAAAAGAGGTGAACAGTCCTACTTTACTTTACTCTTAGGTGTACAAACAAAGGAATTGAATTGTTGTGACCGGCGAAACCCGCTCGTAAGACACAACCATGCTGGTCTGCTCACCGGCGCCAAACCAGGACACTCATAGACGGTGAAGTCTCCGTCTTCTGTCTCCTCGTCTGATGTTGCCGCGTAGTCAGGTACCTTTGGATCGCCCCGATGTCTGGAGAGAGAGCGAGAGACCACATAACTGATAATAAAGTCATAAACTCAGTCAGGAAGGATAAAGTAATATGATTACGGGCATCGATCAGGCGTACTGCACAGTGATCAGCTATACTCTGCCACGGTATACCCAAGCCTTAATGGTGAACTTTGATGACTTAGGATTTGAACAGTTTTTGTTAAGGACAAGCTTGATCAAATACACTAGACGCCTGCACGTGTTGCAAGCCACCAACATTCTGAGGAGGATCTCAACAATAGTTCCTTATGTCCTTATGTTCCTTATCTCTCAAAGAGGAACACAACATCCCAGTTCGAAAGAGGACGTTAGGGTCATGTCAACCAGATATGGTTGAGCTTCTGTTATTCTACGAACTAGATTGATATCCCACTACTAAGAAGGAATTTACCTTCACAATCCTACCTGCTTGATCAGGAGATCTACTTTACCAGTAAACCTATCACTAAAACCACCTTGAGAAACAAAATAAATACCATTTATTGATTTTCCCCATGAAAAACACAACATAACACACTCACATTAGATTAAAAATTACTGAAAAAAGAAGAGAAGAAATTTGTGAAGCATGACCCAGAATACAAATATATTCATGAAACCAACTAAAACCAGACCCTGAAACCAAACCAAACAGAAAAACCTAACCCTAACCCCAGTCATAGAACCAGGAATCCAATACAATCCCATTGGGTGAAAAATGACAGAAAAAAAAGACATAAAGAAATCCCTGAAACGTGACCCAAACTATAATTATAATCCTAAACCCCTAGAACCAAAAACCAGACCACGAAACATCACCGAATTCCTAACCCTAACCCTAACCCTAACCCTACAACCAGAGATCCAATACATTCCCATTTGTTGAAGAAATAAATGAAGACATCCCTGAAATGTGACCCAAACTACAATTATAATCCTAACACCACCCCCTAGTACCAGTAAACCAAGTAAACCAGACCCTGAAACCTAACCAAATACAAACCCTAACCCTAACCCCCCCCCATGTATGTATTATGACAAACTGATTGAGTGAGTAGTAGAAATGGAGAACTTTGATGACTTAGGATTTGAACAGTTTTTTATTAACAACCAGAAGGTATTTTCCTTCACAGTCCTCACTTGTCCAGTGACAGCATCTGTTGTCTCTGGTGCTGGTAGTGGTACATCTGGGCACTGTGGGCCAGCTTCTTGTCTCCTGGCTGTGGAGTAAAAATCAATCAAAAGAGGAGTCCCAGAAAGCCCTTACTTTAGCTCATCGAAACCGCGACGTCTGCATATGCCACGTATCACTCATAGATTCATAATAAGAAGTCAGTGATTTGAT
>JAOTIX010000120.1:2618725-2631281 GCA_027123715.1 Gaidropsarus macrophthalmus
TGTGTGTGTGTGTGTGTGTGTGTGTGTGTGTGTGTGTGTGTGTGTGTGTGTGTGTGTGTGTGTGTGTGTGTACCTGGTACTGCTTGTCGCCAGTGAGGCGGGTGAGCTCTCTGAACTCCAGCTGGATGGTGGTAACCTCGGCGACCGTGCTGTCCGAGGTCCAGCGGGGGGGGTGGGCCGTGCCCTTGCCGATGTTCACGTCCGAGTAGGGGATCTTGGACGGGGTCTTGAAGGCGGGCATCAGCCGAGATCCGATGTCTGTCTGGAGGACGGAGGGACCAGGGGTTTAGGCTCTTAACCACGGTGTGTGTGTGTGTGCGTGTGCGTGTGCGTGTGTGCTACTCACAGCCTTCTCCAGGAACATCTTGTCTCCGCTCAGATGGTAGGTGCTGAGCAGACCCCCCAGGATGCGGATGGTGGTCTCAAAAAGGTTCACGTCAACGTTCTTGTTGAAGGACAGCTCAGAGTTCACCCATGCCCTGGCCTCCGCAAACTCTGCAGGGAGAGTTAACACAGGTCAATACAGAGGAAGGACTGAGGACTTGGAGGAGGTCTCCTGCTAGTGGAAGATCTGAATACCTGATACCCTTATACCTTTTATTATTATTGCTGTATATATCCTTTTCGGAGGAGCCCAGGATTCGGAGGAGCCCAGGACTATAGAATTTCATTGCCAGTGACTACTCAGTAATTGCTGTGCATATGACAATAAAACCATCTTGAAATGGTTCTGAGATCTGAAATTGATCGATTCACATTCCCAGCCAAGGGAATGAAATCAATCACCGTCTGGCAACTACCCATCATCATCAAGTTGTAATCTTTAAAATCCATGTATTCTTCTCCGAGACACTTTGTGATTACGGTTGTTCATTTTATATCCAAGACATTAACGAGAGCATTTTAATAAGAATCCATCCAGTGCTCTCTGGCTGGTGAAGTTAAACAATGACAATAATAATATGGATCTCTTCTTCGTACCCTCTTTCAGGCCCATGATCCACATGGTGTCCAGGGCGTCGATGAGCGTGAGGCCCAGACCGAACCACTCCGCGTAGTTCTTGGTTACGGGCTTCAGCTCGTCGTGGCCCCAGGCGAAGTCCTTGTAGCCTTGCCACGCGTGCAGGAACGAGTCCCGCACCCCAGCCAGACGCAGCGCCTCTGAAGGAGCCGACACAGGCAGGGCAGTCAGGCAGGGACGAGACTACCTGAAGACTTTACTCTTCAGGTCTGCCTACATGCAGAACACTTGTGTGTTTTTCTGTTGTCCTACCTTGGCTTTATTTCTCTTTTGACTGAGTTGGTATTTCTTTCTACTTTTGAGATTGGTTGAATTTATCCGTATCAATTGTAGTTTCCCCAAACATGCTGTATAAGGCTAATTGAAAAACGTGTGGGTAATGGTAAATGGACAAATGGAAAACTTCGGGTTAGGGTTAGACTGTAGTGATTTAGTCTGCCAATACCACCCATACCTAGGCCCAGCCTAACCCATACCGGTAACGGTTAGAAATTACATTTGTTCATATTCTTGAATGGATTTCTAGTATTTTACCATTTTTTATGGCAATTTGATACATTTCAAACATCCGAAACACCCTAACCTAATTGTCAACATATTTCTGGTATTTTATAGTAATATTAATGTCAGTTAGATAACACACACTAGCATTTTGCTACCGGATGCCTGGGAGTGGAGTGGAGTATACAATGTATTAACCGTGTTACCTAGCTCTTTGGGCGTCTTCTCCACAGGTAGCCCAGGTGAGTCCTCCTTGTTGCCCCCGATCTTGTTGCCATCACTGGGTTGGTTCGCCTCGATCAACGCCCCCCGCCAACTGGGGAGCAAGGAAATAAACATTTCTGAAATGTTTAATTTCACAATATTATTATTGTTAAGGAAATGTACACAGCAGTCGCAATGTCCATACAAGTCAAAGAAAAGGTTATGAAAAATAATATTCATAAAAAACTAATAACAGACAAACAATACAATGTTCCGCACAATGTCATGGCATTGCACGCTTTTGTGTTCAGAAGAAACATTCATTTGTTTCATATTTTAGTAAGAAAAGAAAGTTTAGCAGTTGAAACCTGATAGTTTGGTTTTGTATTATTCTATTTGTATAGCCCTGACCTTACAACGGACTCTTCCCCCTTGTCACTGGACCCCTTGTTCTTCTCCTCCTCCCCTCCTCTTCCTCCAACCCCCACCGCCAGGGGGTCCGACATGTTGCCCCTCTTCTGTTGACGCCCCTGCAGCAGTGGGGGCCCACGCTTGTGGGGCAGTTTCTTCTGGACCTGGAGGAGGAAGAGGAGGAGGAGAAACAGGTTGAGAAACAGGAGAGGAGACAGCTGGAGTAAGTATCCCTTCACCCCAGCCATAGAAGACATTTCCATATCATTTGCATCATGAAGCCATTTAGAAAATGCCTCGACCGAAGTCTGGCCAGGGAACAATCAAATCAAGGATGTATACTGCCCCATCCCACCCCAAGGTCATCTAAGATGCTTTACATGGCAGGAGACATTACGAAAGACCTTCATCCAACACTCAACCTGCTACTGCGTGCTGCTAACCATGTGGACGGACCTTGTAGCAAACAAGTTCCGACTCGGATGTCTGGCTGTACAAGGTTCCTGTCTGTCTTTACGAGCAGAACCTTAAAATAGCAGAACATTATAGACTTTTTAAAAGTCATCAGAGGAAGACTTCCTCCCTGGCTTCCCCCGGGTGACCGATTTGACCCGGCCTACCTGAGACGACTGCTCGGGGGCCTCTGCTCCGACGGGGGCTTCCGGTTGGACCTTCACCGGCTCCGGCAGAACGCGAGGGGGGACGGGCAGTCCAGCTGCGGCACCCGCCTCAGCCTCCATATCAACACCTGGAGGAGTAAGAGGGTCAAGTAACAGCTACATGCATCAGGTGTTGTAGCTGTGGACATACAGTCACATATAGAGAGATGGGGACTTCCTAATCCAATGTTTTTAAAGCATTTGTCCATGATGAGAGTACATTTTTATTTTGATGGCCATATTCTATGGGTTAGGGCTAGGTTTCACGGCAAGGGTTAAACCATAGACTCTAAAAACAACTTATCTCATAAAACCTTGGTTGCTGCCGATAGGCAAATGTGTGTTTACGAGAGGGTTTTGCATAGTATTAGTACACCTGCAGATCTATCCACCAATCTAGTAAGGAAGTGAGTACCCAGGACAGCATGGACGATTATAGTCATACCCTGTTATTATGCATTCACACCAAAAGTGACTTGAGCGATCGCGGCGAGCAGCTGCCATTCATTTTCAATGTACGGCCGTGAGCGACATGATTTCAGCAATTTCAGCGACGCGGTGCGAGCGGCGAAGGTTGACTGAAACTCTGCATTCACACCAGAGCAATAAAATCACCTGTCTGGTCACTCACATCGCGTCGCTGCAGTCACCTGTGTGGCAGAGACTGAAGCGACCAAAGCGACCGAAGGGGCAGGTCTTTCAAGCAGCAGGCATAGGCCTATACAACAATACATCTATTACAT
Source organism: Gaidropsarus macrophthalmus (assembly GCA_027123715.1). Taxonomy (NCBI): domain Eukaryota; kingdom Metazoa; phylum Chordata; class Actinopteri; order Gadiformes; family Gaidropsaridae; genus Gaidropsarus; species Gaidropsarus macrophthalmus. The sequence goes on from JAOTIX010000120.1 coordinate 2,622,265, forward strand.
CGGTTCCCTCTTTCACCATGGATCGCACTTTAGGCAGCCTTCTTTGTGTAACATCGGCATATTTGCGATGGAAACGCAGGGCCCGTAAAGTTCTGAGAACTCGGCATCTCCACAGAGAATTTGATTCAGGAGCTCCGCTTTGATGACGCTTGGTTCCAGATCAGCCCCCAATTGGCTGTCGCCGCGGTTGCGCCGTTGCTCATTTGCATAAAGTTGAGTTTCGGCCAACCTTCGCCGCTCACGGCGCGTTGCTGAAATCGCGTCACTCACTGCACTGGTCGCTCCGGTCGCTCCGGTCGCTCCTCTTTACCAACGTACATTGAAAATGAATGGCAGCTGGTCACCGTAATCGCTCAAGTCGCTTTTGGTGTGAATGCACAGTTAATGGTGTACATCAACTGGTGTACAAATGTGTACATTTGTGTACATTTGTACACATACAGTATATGATGTGCTACCCATGTGATGTGATACCCAAATGTTGTGTTGGGGATTAACAAAGTACATATCTTATCTGAATGTAATAGCTAGTGCAGTACTGCACAGTGCACAGTGCACAGTGGCTGATAGCTACTGCTAGCTTATGCACACAGATACCAACCCCCATGGGAGGTGGGTCAGCTGGGGTCATACCTCTGAAGTGCTGGTTGAGGGCAGGGTAGGAGGACATGCCAAATATGAGAAGCAGAACCACAGCAAACAGGACAACGCTGCGTTGGAGCCTGGACAGCTGCTTCCATTTCTACAGTCAGGCCACAACACACACCATCTTATCAGGCTGTCAACTCAGATGTTTACATGAATGCCACGTGGAAACACAAAGCATGCCGCGTAAACACACAAAGGGAAAACTATACGAGTGGAAAGATGTCAGCTGGACAATCTGTCAGGCCTTATCAAAACCATGAAGCCAAATGTCAACCGACTTTCAGTGACTATAAAAGCGAGGGTCCTCATTCCAAACAAGACAGACCATAACGTGAAATCTACCACCTTCTTATGCCAAGCCTACATACAGCTTTGTTTTCCCACACATATTCTAAGTGTGATGAGGATACTATACTTATGTGAGTTAGTTACTTGCTGATATTGCTAAGGCAATTGAAATCGGTTAGCCATAATTGTGCTCGCAATGTATCAACAACGTCAAACAATGTTTGCTGCACAACTCCGATTCGGGAAAGTGGGACAATGGTAACCTAGTCATGATATTTTTATTTGTTAAGCACTTAATCACAGTTTCAGTTTCAAAAGGCTGGACTGACCCCACATAACACAACAGAGCCTAAGCCCTCTAAAAGCACAAGGAAAATCGAAGTATTCATCATAAACCTGGAGAGGGTAAACAACAAGAAGAGTACCTCCTCTTACTGCTATGACCTGCGTCAGGAAAAGAAAAGGGCGATAATGCACAATACACAATATATATGGAAGTTGTTCTCACCCTCCAACAAGACTGTCTCCGCAACTGCTTACTGTTGTTGTACCTCCCGCGCCTCTGCTCGTCGAATGTGACCGAGACGTAGTCTTTTGTGGCCGGGGGGTGCATGGCTGCAGCACAGTCCACCGGGGAACCATAGACACCCAACTAGGTACATCACAAATGCAGCTTGTTGTTTCACCTATTCCATTTATCTCGCCAATGGATTCAAAAAAAAAAGTATCAACTATATAGATAGATAGATAGATAGAGAGATAGAGAGATAGAGAGATAGAGAGATAGAGAGATAGATAGATAGATAGATAGATAGATAGATAGATAGATAGACTTTATTTTTCAGACTCAAGGTCCATACAAAAAATACAGCCAAGACACAGTACAAAAGCTTAAGCTCAAAAGCACGTACTTGTTGGACGTGATGTAAAAAATGACCCTCTAAATTATTCACATAAACAATAACCTGTATAAAAGAATATGAATAATGCATAGCATAAGCAAACCACTCATGATGCCAGGCAATTGTAGATGCACGATACAAGTAATGTTAAGCTACTAACGGTACTCGTTACGTGTTACTTGTCACATCGATCGATCTATGACTAAACATCACCCGCCGCTTGTTTATTCAATCAGATAAGATACCGATAGGGCACATATATAAAGGACATTTTACATTCCAACATCTAAATGTTTTAAAAGTTAAGGTTTAGTCTTTGCCAGATGGAATTTTCGCGTAGTCCTTCACAACAGAGCGACCTCCCCGAGAGGGTAGTGTCTTCACCGCTCTACAGTCCGACTATAGACCCAGGCTTTGATTGAGGCCTAAATATATCCCATGCCTCCGAGGAAAAAGGCGTGCTATAACAACGCGTCTTAAATGTGGCTTACAAGATATACAAAAAATATGACGTATATGAATGGGATATATAATAAAAAATTATATACACACCTTTGTCAGGAGGGGGGCTAGGTCTCGGGGCAAGTATCAGCAACACACTTTAATCGCATTCTGTTGTGTTGATATCGAAGTGACAAATACACGGTCTTCTGAGATCCATCAAAGAATACGAGTTAAATAGCTGGAAATGTGACAAATGATATCCACTTGTAGCTTTGGTTGAGCGTCCAGTTGTCTGTTATGCAGTTGTTTAGTTCCGCTCCAGCGCCGCCCCATCGGTCGCGTCAACGCCAGGAAACGTGGCCCATTCATACCCATTCACTTTGCATTGGACGCGTTGAAGCGGCGCAAAGAATTTGAAAATACAGGTGAAATACTCTGCCCCTAACACCGCACATTAATATTTTTAAAGTGCTTGGTGACCAGAGATTAATAACTGTGGTAATATTACAGTCCGAATTCAGAGAATAAAGTCAGAATAAAAGTCAGAATTCTGAGAATAATGCCAGAATTCTTTAAAAATATTCTGACTTTTAAAGTCAGAATTCTGAGAATAAAGACCCCTCCTGCATGTATGACAATCACTATCACGGAAGTTGGTTTCTTACAGTGAGTTTACCCATAATTCTCACTTCATTCTGACTTTAATCTCAGAATTCAGACTTTATTCTCAGAATTCTGAACGCATGTGGCCCAAATATCATATGGATTAGCAAAATCCTTAAATACAAAATCCTTAAAGCCATGGTAGTATTCGTCTTAATGATAAAATGTAAGCTTTCACTGTTTATACATTACCAGTAAGAACAGACAATGCATAATAGTTATGTAGCCATCTATACATCAAGCTATCCATCCATTTATTTATGTGCAGCATCAGAAAATTACAAAATATTAAAGAAATCTTTTAAGTGAGGCAGAAATAACTTGTCATGAAACAAGAAAATATAAATACAAATAAAAATACATTTCAACACATTATAGGATACATTAAATTAAATTACAAAATATGAGGGTACACTCATTGTAACTGAATGTAAATAAAATCCCAACATACTCAAACCCAAAACAATATTTACAGCAGTTGCCTTATGCACACAGTATTTACATTGTTGCTATTGTGGGGACGTTTAACGTTATGGAAGTGAATATTGAACATTTATTTCTAACCTCATTTAGCTCTACTAGTGATGGCTGGGTGTGACACGTGCGTATCTGAATCACATTCCAGGATGCATTTTGTATGATCCGTCATTCATCATCACAGTCTATATATAGATGCACTACTAAGAGGCAGAATTGAATACGCTTTGAATACGGGTGCCATGGCAACAGTGTATGGTAGAACGTACGGTAGTTCATTTGAGAAGCTAAATCCGGATCACGATATGACGGAGCGGGTGTTGGATGAGTTGGCCCCTGTGTGTGATCCGTCTCAGAAGCGCCCAGGGCTGGGTTCCATTTTCTTCACTATCACCCTCTTCTTTGTGGTTGCACGATGGCTATAAGTTAGTGCACTATATATAATATACACAGAACCAAAATTGCACACTAAAATTTGAGAGCAATCAAAATGGTGGCACCTTGAACAGTGCACTAAGTGGGTCAAATCGAACAGTGCCAGGTAATGGATCTCAGGTCTGAACAGGGCCTCAGAGGGTGTAGAAAACTCCAGTCTTCACGTTACAAAAGCACCTGACCAGCACAGGCTTTCAAGAGCTGCCAGTATAAACAGTATCTAACCCTGCGGCTATAGCAACATGACTTGCTCTCTGGTTCACTGTGATTGGCCAATTCATGTAATGCACCCCAGGCAGGGTGAGGGTTAGGGTTAAGCGGTGATGTATGACACAGAGTCATGTTTTGTAATATATTGCAATGGAAGTATTGTCTCTCAGTGGGTATACATTACACATCCCAAAAATGTTTTGTATTGCAGTTAGAAGTTTTCGGACCTGAGGCCAAGTGAAAAGTTTTTGATTTCTCTCAGGGTGTAACTCATTGAAGACACGTATATTACTTAATCATTACACTGTGTCATTATTCACTTCATTATTCACATGGGTCAAATAATGAAAACTATAACAATAACAACTAGCTTAGATATTCATAGTTATCAAGTTTGCAATAATGGATAGCGGATAACATCAGAGGTTTGTGCGTTTTTGGTAAACGTTTAGTGTGGCCAAATCAGTGCAAGAAATCAGTGGGGAAGAGCAATGCATCATGGGAATGTGGATAATTGCACCCAACGAGGACATGGCAACCGCAATGTTGCTGATAACACGAATACCTCAACACAAAGAAAACAATATTCCATTCCTGTCACGACAGGAATGGAACATAAATAACCAATAACAGTTTCAACTATACAAACATGTAAACCAAACTGTACACATTATAGAAGAAAAAAAAAGTGTCCTCGTCTGAAGTGACCCCCTCTCTTCTTCCTCGTCCTCGTCCTCCTCTTCCTCACAGAACCGCCTCCCCAGCTGATGCCACTGCGATATTCCCTGCAGGGAATGGGTCCGGCTGGAGGCCCCGCCCGCCCTGACTCACCTAGCTGAAGCAGACGGGGCCGACGGTGAAGCCGAACCCCTGGGTCAGCCGGTTGTTCCCCAGCACCCCCACGTCCCTGAGGGGCAGCAAGCCCAGGTCCTCGCTCTCAAACAAGAAGACCGACTCCCTCTCCTCCGAGTCCCGCTCCTCCGACGGCTGCCGGGAAATGACGAAGGCAACGTTTTTTCCCAGGGCCTTAAAAAGTACTTTTGATCTCCTCTTAAGTCGCAGATGATTAAATCCGAGTTCCCGGATGGCGAAATTACCACTACAGAACGTGCTTTTTTACTTTTGATAACTCCATGAGCTCCTTATCCATTAGCTTGTTTGTTTTTTATAGATAAAGCCTTGAGATTTGGCATGGGTACATACCGGAATCTCCTCCTTTTAGCCTTTTCAGACGTAGGTTTTGACGCAAAGTTGTAGAACCGTTTTTTACCATTTAGTCCCACAATCACCTGCTACATGTGTCCGAGGTTTGAAGACATAAGCGCCTCGGCCACCTTATCAGCTGTTGTGTAGCGGTTTGTTTTGTATTTCACATGGTTATTACAGCTAGAAAGAGAAGCCAAATTATACTAAATCAACGTTTGTGCATGTAAGCATTTGAGAGTAAGTAAACCCTAAACCCTAAATGATACGAGACATGACCCGGCTGCTTACCTCACACTCGCTTAGCGCGGACAGGTAGCTCTGGCGCCGCGTGTCCGACAGGAACTTGACCTGCCTCTCCCGGGACCCCTGGCGCCCGCCGCGCCCGCACGAGTAACTGACCCGCTGGCTGCAGAACCGGCTGCCCAGCCTCAGGAACCTCATCTGCACCACGTCCGAGCCGGGGTACTCAAACTGGTTTACACAAACGGTTTGGAGACGGCAAAAGCGCTGAATGAATGCTAACTGTTGATGGTTGTAATGGGTTCTAAATGTCCCCGTTTGCTCTAAATTCCTCTGTTTGCCCGACTCACAAAGGATTTTCAATTTGCTTGGTACGAACCTGGAAGCCCCCCTTTATGGTGCTCAACCACTGGAACGCGACGTCTGGGCCTGTGTCTACAAGCCAAGGTTTAACCGGGACCTGAAATATTAACAGTTTCACTTTAACTCCCCCGCCCGCCAAAACAGTACGGAAATGAAACCCTTTGAGGGACCTAATGAAGATATGACAGTGTGTTAACAGACACTAACGGACACTCATACCCGAGGCCGGAGCGGAGCCAGGCAGGTCTTTGGTTCTTCCGTGAAGTCGCAGTAGACCTGGAAGGCATCCGCAGGGCTGCCCTGGTTTGGATCGATGTAATAATCCCCTGGAAGGACACACACACACACACACACACACACACACACACACACACACACACACACAGTATTTTTGATGTATAGAAGGCTACAGAACTGCTATGCATTGTCTGTTCTTGCTGGTAATGTATAAACAGTGAAAGTTTACATTTTATCATTAAGACAAATACTACCATGGCTTCAAAGCATTTAGCTAATTCCTATATTTGTACAGAACTGGATTAGGGCCACATATGACATTTTTTGGAGTTCTGACTTAAAAGCCAGTATTCTGAGATCAAAGTCAGAATTCTGAGACATTTTGCCGAGTGGATGTAACCAAAGCCATTTCCCCACGGATCAATTATGTATTCTGAATATTTGCATGACACCCCTACTGTAAACTTCAGAATGAAAATTGTGATCAATTGAAACTCGCCATTAAAAGACAGGTTGGAGTCAATGTACACAAAAGAAAATACAAAGTTAAGGCCAACAGTGCCCTAACCGTTGGATATGCTTGTGTTGACCAGCCACAGCTCCAGGCAGGTGGTGGCAGGGTGCTCTTTGCTGCCATCTGGTGGATCAAGGAACCAGCGCAGGTCTCTCTGAAGGGAGGCCAAAAGGGTCTGCACCAGGAGGTAGTTGGGCTTGCCCGACACGTACATCAGTTCCTACAATTTCATAGATATTGGTGTGACTTTATGTAAAAAATATGTTAAAAATCTTCAAGTTAAAATTGAAGCACAAATGTGTTTCTTGCCAACTTATCTTTTTGCCAAAAAGCAGAAATGCCTCCATTTCGAATCTGCTATGATTTGGAGGAACACCTTCTTTAAGTAACTTTATGAAAACCTTATTCAGTATTAGTAGCCTATACAGTATTCTACAGTCTCAGTGGACTGGATTAAATAGCTACAGTATCCCTCTATCTACCGTATATATATTTACACACGCTTCCTAAAGTTCCTCTGTGACTTGCCTTTATGCTGATCAGTGTGAGGTTCAACGAGGTTCCTGGGGGTCCGGGGGGGCCAGGAGGTCCCTGATGCAAAACATGAAACACTGTAATGCGTATCTTTATGTATTTAACAGAAATTTTATTTATTTAACAGTCCACCTGAGGAGACTGACGGAGCAGTTGGGGTTGGAGCATCATGCTGATCCTGTCAATAGGTCACCATGGGGACATTGGGGTATTTACCCAGAATCCTTCAGCTGTCAATCACCTGAACCACTAGACTCCCGTGACCCTGTATGTATTGGTGTGTTGTGTGCTTTTCTCTGCAGTAGACATTGGAGGTGTGAATATCAGTGAGATGTAGTTGAAAACATATGTACTCACAGGTAAACCTCTCTTTCCTGAAGAGCCGGAAAGTCCAGAGAAACCTTTTAAACCCTGATGGAAACACATAGCAACTCTTGTAACCCTAAATCAACAGCATTTAGTGGCACATAAAATGCATAAAAGTCAGACGCTTACATAGCAATCAATGGCTAACACAAAGCTAACAGAAGTCAACCGTTCTTCAAGGTGATAAAGGTTTACCTACCTTGTGTCCGAACAGCCCCTAAAGAAGATAACATCAAAAATGTTAAGTTTGTCAGAGTAGTATATTTGGCTCAACTTTAACCAGAACATTGATTTCAGGAAAAAACATGTTGCTTAGTGATCCAGGAGATGAGACTTACAGGAAGTCCAGGTAGACCAGGCTTGCCCCACCTCCCATCTGGGCCGATGTCTCCCTAAGACACCAGACAAACAAACACAAAACAACATGAACTACGGTGTCCCAAAAGGGCTGTTCTTAAGGGATAGTGATCAATGACGGTGTGCTCGGACAAGGAAGTACCTGCTCTCCTTTTGAACCTCTAAAGCCTCTCTTCCCAGCAGAGCCTCTGACTCCCTGTGGGAACAACAAAAGTCTGGAGTGAGACGGTGTCCACACAACTGCAGCTAAAAGTATACATGCTCATTTTGTGTCATCATGGTTCTAGCCATAATACTGTTTAGCACGATCATAAAAACGTTCTTTTCTCATCTCCATTTTTTTGTGGACATAAACACAGATTTATGGTTAGAAGTCCAACGCAGAAAAGTATGAAAATAAATGGAGACGTGTGGCATGGCTTAAATTAGATGCTTTGAGGCAACTGTAAGTTCAAGTTCACACAGAGACTGGACTGGACTTGAACATAAACCATGTACTGGCCTGAACTGTGTCTCACCTTCGACCCTTGTTTTCCAGTACGGCCATACAACCCTGCAAGCCCAACCTCGCCCTGTATGTGAAATGACAAGTTAGGAATGGGTTGGTACGTTCATATGGCCATACTGTAAGTTAAGAGATGGGATTCTACCTTTAAACCCCCTCTACCGCTCTCTCCTTTAAATCCTCGCAGACCGGCTGCACCCTGCAACAAAGACCACAAAGAGCTAAAGTGAGTCAATGCGAAATATAACATATAAGTTCTACCTGACCTGCATCATTTGTATAGTATGTCAGGCAGGTCTGAGTCAGGTTTTTACAGACCTTACGCAGCTTAATCAGGTTTTTACAGAGTCAAAGCTTTTAGTTTATTCACTAGGGATGTCAAACCCAGACGTAGAAGATTCCAGAAGACGTACGTAAGTCCCGGGTCTCCCCAGGGGCCCGATTGGACCAGCGGGTCCTCCCTCTCCCTGTGAACCAGAGAAGACCCCAGACCCCCCCCACTGTTAGGCACCATAGCTACAGCTAGCTACAGCCTGTCCACCAGCATCAGGACCATAACTACAGTCTGTCCACCAGCATCAGGACCACAACTACAGTCTGTCCACCAGCATCAGGACCATAACTACAG
>JAOTIX010000120.1:2774443-2784821 GCA_027123715.1 Gaidropsarus macrophthalmus
CAAGGGGATCGAGAGGACGTTTCTCACTCTCCCACGGTGAAACAGATAAAGTGCTCATGTGCACAACAGATAAGACAATAAACAGCCTCCTTCCTCCCAGATAAACCACATGACGGTAGTTCTCCCCCCACCCTCTCCCAGGTGGTTCTGAAGCTGACCCAGATGATTGGGAAGAACGTCAAGCTGTACGACATGGTGCTGCAGTTCCTGCGTACGCTTTTCCTGCGCACGCGCAACGTGCACTACTGCACGCTCCGTGCCGAGCTGCTCATGTCCCTGCACGACCTGGACATCAGCGAGATCTGCTCCGTGGACCCCTGCCACAAGGTACGCCTCGAACCTTTACCCCAAACAAACAAGGTCCCTGGTGTCTATCTTCTTTCCAGGGATGTGCCAAGGGTTCATTGGGCAAGAATCTTGATGATTTGTCGCTCGCCACTGGTTTTGTTTGAGCGAAATTGAACTTCCCACTGTGATGGACAGTTCACCTGGTGCCTGGACGCCTGCATCAGGGAGAAGTTTGTGGACGCCAAGCGAGCCCGGGAGCTGCAGGGCTTCCTGGATGGAGTGAAGAAAGGCCAGGAGCAGGTTCTAGGGTAGGTGTCTTGTCAGGTCATTGTTTTTATTGTATTTTTTTTAAATTAGGTTGTGTTACTCACGAGTCACGACTACTCTGTCTCACTTCTTTCACTTACGGATAAAAGTGAGTTTGCTAAATGTAAATGTCTTCTTCCGTCGAGCCAAGTCTTGCATGTATTGCTTCCAAAACACACTTCCTTTTGAGAGTTTAACCATGCACAAGTAACAATAACAAGTCACAAACATTTAATCAATGACATTGAGTTAACTCCCCAATGTGATCTCATCATTCATTTCAGAGTGATTTTAATCTTTCATTGGTTCCAGGGACTTGTCCATGATCCTGTGCGACCCGTTTGCCTGCAACACTCTGGTTCTGAGTACGGTCCGGAACTTGCAGGAGCTCATCAGCATGGACACCCTGCCCAGAGTATGTAGGATTTCAAATAGTACACCAGCACCCTGCTTAAAGTCAGGATGACGTCATATAGTACACTAACACCCCTTCAAATCAGGGGACCCCTACTGTAACCTGTCCTGTGCTCCTAACCTAACCAGGAGAGCCCGGACCTGCTGCTGCTGCTGAGGATGCTGTGTCTAGGACAGGGAGCCTGGGACATGATTGACAGCCAGGTGTTCAAAGAGCCGCGACTGGTAAGAACTATCCGCTTTATGATTACACTCTGAGGCCTAGGTAAGCTGCTAAATCAAACTGAATCGGTCCTGTATTATTTACACAAGGCCAGTGGTTCCCATTGGTGTCGTGATCTAGGATCCAGCCGTCGTACAATGTTTTACAATGCAGGATTACTGGGGGGAGCGGGCACAGAGCCTGGGCCGCAAACAAAAACTGAAAGACCTGAAGTTACATTTGTTACAGTTTACTACAGCTGGACGAGTCTGTGTTCACCAGGCTTACAGATCTCCAAGTGCAGCAACATGATTGGTCGAAACAGATGTAAAGGGAAGTGGTATAAACAAATGAAAGTCATACCTCCCTGAAAAACGTTCATGGTTTCCGCTGCAGGGTAATATAGAAAATCATCTCTGCACACGTGCAATACATTTTCATACCTTGGACTTCCTTGGATTTCTGGTTGATAGATAGATAGATAGATAGATAGAAATTCTATGTATCCCATAGCTCACAATACACAACCATAAAAAAAGACAGCCATTCAATAAATAATGGTTTGTAAAACACGAAAACGCGGTGCCCTCTAGGACCCTGAGGTGGTGACACGCTTCCTGCCCGCCATGATGTCAGTGGTGGTGGACGACCACACCTTCACGGTGGAGCAGAGACTGCCCAGCGAGGAGAAGAGCTCCGCGACGTACCCCACATCCCTGCCGGACTCCTTCACCAGGTAACCACCTCGACAGACCTCACTAATGGATAGCCCATCTGAGGAAGAACCAGACCAGACCTAATATCCCATCTGAGATATTGTGATGCACTACATAATTGTAATAACCAAATACATGTTATGCATACATTCATGCATGTGTAGAGTGCTGCTTTATACGAAAACAAATTATTAAAATGTGTGGGATGAGAGATGAGAGGGAAAAGTTATGAATTGAAGTGTTGCTCCATCTCTCTAATTGTAAGTGCTTTTCTCCTGGTAGACCAGTTTTTAGTTTTGTCTCTGCTGGTCTCCTTGTAGACCAGTTTTTAGTGTTGTCCCCAGGTAGACCAGTGTTAAGATTTGCCTCTGCTGGTCACCAGGTATCTGCAGGAGAACCGTGTTGCGTGCGAGATGGGTCTCTACTTCGTCCTTCACATCACCAAGCAGAGGAACAAGAACGCCCTCCAGAGGCTGCTCCCGGTCCTGGGTGAGCGCTCATCCATCCATCCATCCATCCATCCCATTACTTCGCCATTGAATCATCTTTGCCATCTATCTTAGGAAATGAGCGAGAGTCGACAAGTCTGATGAAACTTGGATAGAAACGTTAGACTATTAGACTTAGACTGATGAATATCCATCTCTGTTGCAACTCTTCCCTGTACATCTTCCCTGTCCTAAGATGTGTTTTACATTCTAATAAAGTCTGTGCGTGCGTGTGTGTGTGTGTGTGTGTTGCAGTGGATACACACAACGACATGGCGTTCGGGGACATCTTCCTGCACCTGCTGAGCGGTCACCTGACCTTGCTCTCAGATGAGTTTGGATCCCAGGAGTTCTGCTCTGTCATCTTTGACCGCTTCCTACTCACCTCCTTTTCAAGGTCAGCCGCTTAGATACACCTTTAATATATATAGTCAGTTAAAATATTTAAATAGCGTCTTGCTTCGTAGACTTTGAAGTCTTTACTACTTTACTATTGGGTCATTACGGAGATGCTGCCACTCAAAGAGGCTGACAGTGAGTCTTTCATCCTCTGTTTCAGTATACCATATCCCTGTATGCAATGTTTCATCATGAAATGTTCCCTCCTGGCCCCCCCAGTAAAGAGAACGTTCACCGCCACGCGCTGCGCATGCTGCTCCACCTCCACCACAAGGTCCTGCCCTCCCTGATGGAGACCCTCATGAAGACCCTGGAGCCACCCAAACAGGTCGGTGTGCCCTCGTTCTACTCTCGTTCTACTTCTCTCTCACCCTCTCCCTCTCTTGTTTGCTTTCTCTCTCTCTCTCTCTCTCTCTCTGTCCCTCCCTCTCGCTTGCTTGCTCTCGCCCTCTCTCTCTCGCCTGCTTGCTCTTGCCTTCTCTCTCTCTCTCTCTCTCTGTCTCTCTCTCTCTCTCTCTCTCTCTCTCTCTGTCCCTCCCTCTCTCATCTGCTTGCTCTCACCCTCTCTGCTTTCCATTTTATTCGCCTCATTGGCATGACAAAAAAGCATTTGCATTTTCAAATCCTATGAAAACTAGCTTCCTAGCTAGCTTAAAGGTTGTGAAACACCAAGCCAACATCAACAAAATAGCCCCGACTAAGGCTGACTGTTGCGTTGTCTCCAAAAACACCAAGAAAATTATTTTATTTTTCTTTGTTTGTTTTTTTTCCTTTCTGCTTCTTTTACTTTCCATCTTTGTAAGAAAATTGATGAACATAAAGGTAATTGTACCAAACATGGCCCCCTCTCTTTCCCCGCAGCAGAGCAGTGAGCCAGTGAAGGAGCTGTTCAATCAGCTGACAGAAAAGCTGGAGGCCCAGAAGAAGACTCCGCCCCAACCCGATGAAGCCCCGCCCTCCCTGGACCTGGGGCTCCACCCAGTCACGGTTCCCACAACGACCCCCACGCCCACCACTCCTCTCTGAAAGGGAGGGAAAGAGAGAGAGAGATTGTAAATAGGCCTTCATGGGACAGAACGGACATTTTGACATGTTTTCATATTCTGCGTTTTTGAGTTGGCCAACAGGTGTTGGTAAGTTTAGCATCTGGAAGGGAGGGAGGGGCTGTGGAACACTTTTTTTTTAAATAAATGTGTAGTTTTTAATAATTATTATTGTTAATGGTCAAATATATTTTTCAGGAGTTGTCAGGCCCACGTTCTATGCATTGGTCCTGTTTAAAAAAAAAAAAAAAAGTCCCTGTAAATAAACATTTTGTTCAGAAAAAGAAAATGTCTCGGACACTCATCATAATAAATTAGTGTTAATCATGATATCACCATTACATGCAAGGTCACAAGGTCATAAGGTCAAAAAAATCAATTTCCTTGGAGACCAAAAAGGTTATCTGTATCTGCAATTGTTATGAACAGATATATGAGCTGGTTCTTAGGGTTGCTGATTGTTGCTGGATGATACAATTGACACCAGAAATTAAAGTACATCTCCATTTTATCGATTTGATTCGCCCACTGGCCCTAGGCCACTGCAATTGTTAATTGAGCTATACGATTATAACAAGCTTGCAGAATTAGCATAAACATTGTTTGTAAACATTTACAGTTTGGTGTCAATGATACGGTTAATGGTTTGAGGAAATGGGTTGGATTGCTATCGATTACATTCCTGTTATTTATTTGAACTATGGTTGGCTCTTACGTCACGCCCAGGGGCGGTGTCAGGTGATGTCAGGCAGAGGGGGTGGGGTCAGGTGCAAGGTATCCAAGGCGCGTCTTGAGCGCCCAGGTGACATTGTGAGATTGGTGCCACACGTGTCGTGGTGGCCTGCTCAAATATGGGGAAAATACAGGACTTCGAGATCTCCTTTGACAAGAACAAAGTGGTTTATAGTCCCGGGGAGTACATATCCGGTACACTGAAGTTGAAAGTCACCCAAGCGATGCTATGCAAAGGTGAGTTGCTGTTTTTTAGCACCTGTAACCTGCGTGAAAACAAGGAAGTGCGACGACCACACGATCGATGACTGGGTTACTGAAATAACCGCAGAGGTGAGCCCATGGGCCAGGATCATATTCTCGTTAGTACGAGATATATTTTCTGTTTGCGTGTCCTAGGCGACCTGTGTTTGTACGTGGTTTCGTATTCAGTTTGTAAACGTAAGAAGGTAACGGTACATTTTCAACGTCGAAGAACTTTCAGGACTTACCGCAAAATCGCAGACCGATGGGACAGTCAACTGCCCCTGATTATTCGTATGGATCATCGAGTTAAACATTTTATTGTATACGTCCTCAACAAACAATTAGTTTATATATATATATATAAACTAATTGTTTGTTGAGGACGTATACAATAAAATGTTTAACTCGATGATCCATACGAATAATCAGGGGCAGTTGACTGTCCCATCGGTCTGCGATTTTGCGGTAAGTCCTGAAAGTTCTTCGACGTTGAAAATGTACCGTTACCTTCTTACGTTTACAAACTGAATACGAAACCACGTACAAACACAGGTCGCCTAGGACACGCAAACAGAAAATATATCTCGTACTAACGAGAATATGATCCTGGCCCATGGGCTCACCTCTGCGGTTATTTCAGTAACCCAGTCATCGATCGTGTGGTCGTCGCACTTCCTTGTTTTCACGCAGGTTACAGGTGCTAAAAAACAGCAACTCACCTTTGCATAGCATCGCTTGGGTGACTTTCAACTTCAGTGTACCGGATATGTACTCCCCGGGACTATAAACCACTTTGTTCTTGTCAAAGGAGATCTCGAAGTCCTGTATTTTCCCCATATTTGAGCAGGCCACCACGACACGTGTGGCACCAATCTCACAATGTCACCTGGGCGCTCAAGACGCGCCTTGGATACCTTGCACCTGACCCCACCCCCTCTGCCTGACATCACCTGACACCGCCCCTGGGCGTGACGTAAGAGCCAACCATAGTTCAAATAAATAACAGGAATGTAATCGATAGCAATCCAACCCATTTCCTCAAACCATTAACCGTATCATTGACACCAAACTGTAAATGTTTACAAACAATGTTTATGCTAATTCTGCAAGCTTGTTATAATCGTATAGCTCAATTAACAATTGCAGTGGCCTAGGGCCAGTGGGCGAATCAAATCGATAAAATGGAGATGTACTTTAATTTCTGGTGTCAATTGTATCATCCAGCAACAATCAGCAACCCTAAGAACCAGCTCATATATCTGTTCATAACAATTGCAGATACAGATAACCTTTTTGGTCTCCAAGGAAATTGATTTTTTTGACCTTATGACCTTGTGACCTTGCATGTAATGGTGATATCATGATTAACACTAATTTATTATGATGAGTGTCCGAGACATTTTCTTTTTCTGAACAAAATGTTTATTTACAGGGACTTTTTTTTTTTTTTTTAAACAGGACCAATGCATAGAACGTGGGCCTGACAACTCCTGAAAAATATATTTGACCATTAACAATAATAATTATTAAAAACTACACATTTATTTAAAAAAAAAGTGTTCCACAGCCCCTCCCTCCCTTCCAGATGCTAAACTTACCAACACCTGTTGGCCAACTCAAAAACGCAGAATATGAAAACATGTCAAAATGTCCGTTCTGTCCCATGAAGGCCTATTTACAATCTCTCTCTCTCTTTCCCTCCCTTTCAGAGAGGAGTGGTGGGCGTGGGGGTCGTTGTGGGAACCGTGACTGGGTGGAGCCCCAGGTCCAGGGAGGGCGGGGCTTCATCGGGTTGGGGCGGAGTCTTCTTCTGGGCCTCCAGCTTTTCTGTCAGCTGATTGAACAGCTCCTTCACTGGCTCACTGCTCTGCTGCGGGGAAAGAGAGGGGGCCATGTTTGGTACAATTACCTTTATGTTCATCAATTTTCTTACAAAGATGGAAAGTAAAAGAAGCAGAAAGGAAAAAAAACAAACAAAGAAAAATAAAATAATTTTCTTGGTGTTTTTGGAGACAACGCAACAGTCAGCCTTAGTCGGGGCTATTTTGTTGATGTTGGCTTGGTGTTTCACAACCTTTAAGCTAGCTAGGAAGCTAGTTTTCATAGGATTTGAAAATGCAAATGCTTTTTTGTCATGCCAATGAGGCGAATAAAATGGAAAGCAGAGAGGGTGAGAGCAAGCAGATGAGAGAGGGAGGGACAGAGAGAGAGAGAGAGAGAGAGAGAGAGAGACAGAGAGAGAGAGAGAGAGAGAAGGCAAGAGCAAGCAGGCGAGAGAGAGAGGGCGAGAGCAAGCAAGCGAGAGGGAGGGACAGAGAGAGAGAGAGAGAGAGAGAGAAAGCAAACAAGAGAGGGAGAGGGTGAGAGAGAAGTAGAACGAGAGTAGAACGAGGGCACACCGACCTGTTTGGGTGGCTCCAGGGTCTTCATGAGGGTCTCCATCAGGGAGGGCAGGACCTTGTGGTGGAGGTGGAGCAGCATGCGCAGCGCGTGGCGGTGAACGTTCTCTTTACTGGGGGGGCCAGGAGGGAACATTTCATGATGAAACATTGCATACAGGGATATGGTATACTGAAACAGAGGATGAAAGACTCACTGTCAGCCTCTTTGAGTGGCAGCATCTCCGTAATGACCCAATAGTAAAGTAGTAAAGACTTCAAAGTCTACGAAGCAAGACGCTATTTAAATATTTTAACTGACTATATATATTAAAGGTGTATCTAAGCGGCTGACCTTGAAAAGGAGGTGAGTAGGAAGCGGTCAAAGATGACAGAGCAGAACTCCTGGGATCCAAACTCATCTGAGAGCAAGGTCAGGTGACCGCTCAGCAGGTGCAGGAAGATGTCCCCGAACGCCATGTCGTTGTGTGTATCCACTGCAACACACACACACACACACACGCACGCACAGACTTTATTAGAATGTAAAACACATCTTAGGACAGGGAAGATGTACAGGGAAGAGTTGCAACAGAGATGGAT
This sequence comes from Gaidropsarus macrophthalmus, assembly GCA_027123715.1. Lineage (NCBI taxonomy): Eukaryota > Metazoa > Chordata > Actinopteri > Gadiformes > Gaidropsaridae > Gaidropsarus > Gaidropsarus macrophthalmus. Next base: position 2,782,259 of record JAOTIX010000120.1, read on the forward strand.
ATTCATCAGTCTAAGTCTAATAGTCTAACGTTTCTATCCAAGTTTCATCAGACTTGTCGACTCTCGCTCATTTCCTAAGATAGATGGCAAAGATGATTCAATGGCGAAGTAATGGGATGGATGGATGGATGGATGGATGAGCGCTCACCCAGGACCGGGAGCAGCCTCTGGAGGGCGTTCTTGTTCCTCTGCTTGGTGATGTGAAGGACGAAGTAGAGACCCATCTCGCACGCAACACGGTTCTCCTGCAGATACCTGGTGACCAGCAGAGGCAAATCTTAACACTGGTCTACCTGGGGACAACACTAAAAACTGGTCTACAAGGAGACCAGCAGAGACAAAACTAAAAACTGGTCTACCAGGAGAAAAGCACTTACAATTAGAGAGATGGAGCAACACTTCAATTCATAACTTTTCCCTCTCATCTCTCATCCCACACATTTTAATAATTTGTTTTCGTATAAAGCAGCACTCTACACATGCATGAATGTATGCATAACATGTATTTGGTTATTACAATTATGTAGTGCATCACAATATCTCAGATGGGATATTAGGTCTGGTCTGGTTCTTCCTCAGATGGGCTATCCATTAGTGAGGTCTGTCGAGGTGGTTACCTGGTGAAGGAGTCCGGCAGGGATGTGGGGTACGTCGCGGAGCTCTTCTCCTCGCTGGGCAGTCTCTGCTCCACCGTGAAGGTGTGGTCGTCCACCACCACTGACATCATGGCGGGCAGGAAGCGTGTCACCACCTCAGGGTCCTAGAGGGCACCGCGTTTTCGTGTTTTACAAACCATTATTTATTGAATGGCTGTCTTTTTTTATGGTTGTGTATTGTGAGCTATGGGATACATAGAATTTCTATCTATCTATCTATCTATCTATCAACCAGAAATCCAAGGAAGTCCAAGGTATGAAAATGTATTGCACGTGTGCAGAGATGATTTTCTATATTACCCTGCAGCGGAAACCATGAACGTTTTTCAGGGAGGTATGACTTTCATTTGTTTATACCACTTCCCTTTACATCTGTTTCGACCAATCATGTTGCTGCACTTGGAGATCTGTAAGCCTGGTGAACACAGACTCGTCCAGCTGTAGTAAACTGTAACAAATGTAACTTCAGGTCTTTCAGTTTTTGTTTGCGGCCCAGGCTCTGTGCCCGCTCCCCCCAGTAATCCTGCATTGTAAAACATTGTACGACGGCTGGATCCTAGATCACGACACCAATGGGAACCACTGGCCTTGTGTAAATAATACAGGACCGATTCAGTTTGATTTAGCAGCTTACCTAGGCCTCAGAGTGTAATCATAAAGCGGATAGTTCTTACCAGTCGCGGCTCTTTGAACACCTGGCTGTCAATCATGTCCCAGGCTCCCTGTCCTAGACACAGCATCCTCAGCAGCAGCAGCAGGTCCGGGCTCTCCTGGTTAGGTTAGGAGCACAGGACAGGTTACAGTAGGGGTCCCCTGATTTGAAGGGGTGTTAGTGTACTATATGACGTCATCCTGACTTTAAGCAGGGTGCTGGTGTACTATTTGAAATCCTACATACTCTGGGCAGGGTGTCCATGCTGATGAGCTCCTGCAAGTTCCGGACCGTACTCAGAACCAGAGTGTTGCAGGCAAACGGGTCGCACAGGATCATGGACAAGTCCCTGGAACCAATGAAAGATTAAAATCACTCTGAAATGAATGATGAGATCACATTGGGGAGTTAACTCAATGTCATTGATTAAATGTTTGTGACTTGTTATTGTTACTTGTGCATGGTTAAACTCTCAAAAGGAAGTGTGTTTTGGAAGCAATACATGCAAGACTTGGCTCGACGGAAGAAGACATTTACATTTAGCAAACTCACTTTTATCCGTAAGTGAAAGAAGTGAGACAGAGTAGTCGTGACTCGTGAGTAACACAACCTAATTTAAAAAAAATACAATAAAAACAATGACCTGACAAGACACCTACCCTAGAACCTGCTCCTGGCCTTTCTTCACTCCATCCAGGAAGCCCTGCAGCTCCCGGGCTCGCTTGGCGTCCACAAACTTCTCCCTGATGCAGGCGTCCAGGCACCAGGTGAACTGTCCATCACAGTGGGAAGTTCAATTTCGCTCAAACAAAACCAGTGGCGAGCGACAAATCATCAAGATTCTTGCCCAATGAACCCTTGGCACATCCCTGGAAAGAAGATAGACACCAGGGACCTTGTTTGTTTGGGGTAAAGGTTCGAGGCGTACCTTGTGGCAGGGGTCCACGGAGCAGATCTCGCTGATGTCCAGGTCGTGCAGGGACATGAGCAGCTCGGCACGGAGCGTGCAGTAGTGCACGTTGCGCGTGCGCAGGAAAAGCGTACGCAGGAACTGCAGCACCATGTCGTACAGCTTGACGTTCTTCCCAATCATCTGGGTCAGCTTCAGAACCACCTGGGAGAGGGTGGGGGGAGAACTACCGTCATGTGGTTTATCTGGGAGGAAGGAGGCTGTTTATTGTCTTATCTGTTGTGCACATGAGCACTTTATCTGTTTCACCGTGGGAGAGTGAGAAACGTCCTCTCGATCCCCTTG
>JAOTIX010000120.1:2884030-2896765 GCA_027123715.1 Gaidropsarus macrophthalmus
TAAGGTTTCGGACATACTAAAAAATCTCACATACTGTTTTAGCATACTCAATAGCATGTTAGTATGGAATTTCGGACGAAGTGCTCATTTAAAAAGTGCTCATGCTCATAACGAGTACTAAGAATACACTAATTTAAACATACTTTCCACTTCATATCATATTCCATTTCGCCCTAATGCTAGATAACTTACAAAACAATAGCCATATATGACATGGCCTCCGTTTAAAGGTTTCCATACTAACACCAGTAGGTTTCCATATACTAACAACACCATCCATCCAAGCTTAACCGACCTGCTGGCATGCCAATAAACAAGACCGTGGGGAGCACTTCGACATTTTAAAGACTAACTGTATTGTTTAAAATGTAGAACTAATTTCAAATGCTATGGAAAGGTGTTTTTAAGGGGGTTGGGTGTTAATGCAGCTTTCTGGAGGCTTCTCGTGCTCTCCCATGCACACCATTCACAATCTATATGTGCCAGATGGCGCGAGAGAACCCGCAGCCTCTAATGGCGCCACTTGATCATGTCTTAGCTTGGCTGTAAATCAGAGCGTTAACTACAGACATTACATTCCATACATCGAGGGGTTGGTTCGATTCCCGGGAGACGGCTCAACCCGTAGTGGGAAGCGGGTAAAAACACTTACAGGACAACACGACTCCTCTGGAGCATGCACTCAGACCGTTATTTGATCTCGTTGCGGCACGGAGGAAAACACTCCATGGTCTTGGGGCACTTCCACGTAATTAAACCATGTTTAAGTTCCGATTCACATTCCTTTTTGAATGGCACTTGCACGCATATGAGAATAATGCACCAACAGCGATTGTTAAGGTCGTCTACAAATAGCCAAAGGAAACACACAGACCTCTTGCTCGCGAAGTTAGTTTTGGGGGAAAGTTGGCGCTCATAAGTTTCCGAAAGTAAATAAAGAGAGACCTATCGTATGCAGTCATGAAAAATCGCCCATTATCCTAAAACAATTTCCTCCCAAAAGGCAGCTCACATTGGCCTCTTAGTAACACACCATTGCTCCCAAGCGGTGAAATAAAGTATCGACCGATTTAAAAAAAGAATCAAATTAGTTGCAGACAGATGGCGAGACTACAAGTGACAGTAACCCTTAAAGATATCCCCTCTCCCGCTGACATCCATCAGCGCCCTCAGGTGTAGGCTAGATTTACCATAAATCAGCATTTTATACCAAGTCATTTGAACACCAAGTAATTAAAATATGTGGCAACGTATATTGGGTATACAACAATACACATTGTCAGAATGTGAATACACATTGTCAGAATAATATGATCAGCGTACATTTTATTATGAACAATTAATAACGGAGTTTTGCTGAAGCTTAAAAAAAATTGCCAAAGAAATGCAAAATATGTCATTATTTTGCTTACATTTGGACAATACTAATTATTTCATATTTCATCTTATTTCATAATTACACAGGCATTTTATTGAATTGTAAATTGAAAATCTTGTATTAGTCCCGCAAACAGGGAACTTTAGAGTCACACAGGGTCAAACTGGGAAATTCAGAGTCACGCGAGGTCAAACTGGGAAATGTGGATGCCTTTCAAGAAACAGGATAGTCACACATTACCACCAATAAGCCACAAGGAAGCCATGAAGATCTTCGTGAGGAGTATGATCTCAGTGCAGGAACCAGTCTGATCCTGAATCACTGCCCTCTCACCTTACTAGCACTTACCTAGCATGGTGTTGTTAGCTGTGTTACTAGCTCCTCTGTGTGGCGTTTTCTGTGCAACTGTTTCCTTTGGAATGGTGATGTGTGTGTGTGTGTATGTATCGTATCTCTGTTTATGTGGGTGTTTATATATGTATCGGTATCTCTGTTTGTGTGTGCGTGTGCGTGGGGGTGCGTGCATGTGGGTGATCAGTGTCCATTTTCAACAAGGGCTCTATATTTAGGGCAGGTATGGGAAGCAGAGTGACCCTTCCCTGCTCCAGACACACTCTTCTGCTGCACTCTGCTGTCATTGGGCCCGCTGCTTCAGAGCCCTGTTTACCTCCTGCTGAATTGTTCTGATGTCACTTCTGTCTATGTCGGCGTCACTCCTATCCAACTGCTTGGCGTTGATCTCTTCATAAAAATATAGGTGAGTTTCAGGTCTTACATTTTGATGTTTACTCGTATATGTGTAGCTTGACCCATGCTCCCACTTTTGATTCACCCTTCATTCTCCTCAGTCACAGTGGAAGCAGGTGACAGACAGACATACGGGACACTAAGTGCACTTCGGGGGAGGGAGAGCGGCGTTAACCATGTCAACCATCAGTCTGGGTCTAAACAGCCCAGACCCGCTGGTGAGAGAGGCCTACGTCATGGCCCACGACTATATTGCCTACGTCACGGCAGGGGGGAAGGATGGCGGCCACGCCGTCGGCGCGCCGTTGTCGCGGTGCGCCGCGGCGCTGCGCCACGCAGGCGACGAGCTGCTGCTGCGCTTCCCCATCTTCTTCCGCCGCTGGCCGCGCATCTTCCAGGACGTGAGTGAGACGACGGCGTGGCCGCTGCTCATGTCTATGCTGGACGAACACTTCTTCCCCAACGTCTCTGCGGGGCGGCGGCGAGAGCTGGCGTGGAGCGCGGTGCTGTCCGTGTACGTGCTCGCGGGCCAGATGGCGCTGCACTGCCAGGAGCGGGGCATGCCGGGAGTCCTGCCTCAGCTCAAAGAGTCGGTGGGCGCCTACGTGGAGAGGGTGATATGCCCCGAGATCCGCGACAAGGGGGGATGGGTGAGTCATCCCCCTCACCCAATCATTTGATTTCATTCCCTGGCCCAAATAACCGAAAGTCACCCCTTTAAAGAATGAACCGCCCTTCAGAGGGTTGAACATGGGAAAACATGTTTCCGCCCTTTCCTTAACGAACGTTTGAGAATTCACCACAGTTAACAATGGATCAGACGTAAATTATATTTAAGAAAATATGTTGAAGCACCTATCGTGTAACCTAATGTGTATCTTCACTGTCAACAGAGCGGCTTCGTGACGCGTTTTGGACCGAAAGCTGACCTGGAGAGTCAAGTGCAGCGCGCGTGCTGGTGGGCTCTGCTGCTGCTCGCCACCAGCATCGGCTCCTACGTCATCTGGAAGAGGATGGCTTGAACAACACTGCCACCGTCTGACTGCAACGTAAAACTGACTGAGCATTCGATTATTCAACACTACCGCCATCATTGTTATTAACGCTAGGAAATGCCTCTGCTCTGCGATTAGGCGTCCAGTAAAATGGCAGTGAACATCCACCAACTGCATTTCTCAGTTTGTCTAAGACACAGCTTGGACATTATACACCAATGGCCATTTTGAGTCAGTTGGGTTTTTTGCATTTGCTGTGGACGTTTCAAGCCTGCAGCAAAATCAAGTAACTGATGCTGTATAACTTGTCGGATTGCTCATGCAACCAGAACGGTATGCAGCAATTCAATGGTCTCTTTTGTAAGCTGTGGAAATCAAGTTTAGCCTCGGCGCCTCAGCTGGATTTACAAAACTAATCTCATACAATATGAATGCCTAGCATATGATGTTGACTGATTATTTTAGCCAGAACGCTACACTTTATCTACAGTGTAGGAAAAGACTACCCATGTAGTGCAATGGGTGAGACTCGAAGACGGTCTGCAAAAGAAAATTTTATTGACACGTAGTTTCTGTACAGACAGGAGACAGGACAAAAAGAACACTGGAAAGACCAATTTGAAGTCGGTCAGGAAATTATACAGCTTAGTTAGACCAAGAAGACACAGAAAGGGGTACATGGATACTTCTTAGGCCAGTTCTTCGTCGCCCTCCTCGTCGAACTCGCCTTCCTCCTCGGCGGTGGCGTCCTGGTACTGCTGGTACTCGGACACCAGGTCGTTCATGTTGCTCTCCGCCTCGGTGAACTCCATCTCGTCCATGCCCTCGCCGGTGTACCAGTGGAGGAAGGCCTTGCGGCGGAACATGGCGGTGAACTGCTCGGAGATGCGCTTGAACAGCTCCTGGATGGCGGTGCTGTTGCCGATGAAGGTGGCGGCCATCTTCAGCCCACGGGGCGGGATGTCGCACACAGCGGTCTTCACGTTGTTGGGGATCCATTCCACAAAGTAGCTGCTGTTCTTGTTCTGCACGTTCAGCATCTGCTCGTCCACCTCCTTCATGGACATGCGTCCGCGGAAGATGGCGGCCACGGTGAGGTAGCGGCCGTGGCGGGGGTCGCAGGCCGCCATCATGTTCTTGGCGTCGAACATCTGCTGGGTGAGCTCGGGCACGGTGAGGGAGCGGTACTGCTGGCTGCCTCGGCTGGTGAGGGGGGCGAAGCCTGGCATGAAGAAGTGCAGACGTGGGAAGGGAACCATGTTGACGGCCAGCTTGCGGAGGTCAGCGTTCAGCTGTCCGGGGAAACGCAGGCAGGTGGTGACACCGCTCATGGTGGCAGAGACGAGGTGGTTGAGGTCACCGTACGAGGGGGTGGTGAGCTTGAGGGTGCGGAAGCAGATGTCGTACAGTGCCTCGTTGTCAATGCAGTAGGTCTCGTCCGTGTTCTCTACCAGCTGGTGGACGGAGAGGGTGGCGTTGTAGGGCTCCACCACTGTGTCCGACACCTTGGGCGAGGGCACCACGCTGAAGGTGTTCATGATGCGGTCGGGGTACTCCTCGCGGATCTTGCTGATAAGGAGGGTGCCCATGCCGGAGCCGGTACCGCCACCCAGCGAGTGTGTGAGCTGGAAGCCCTGCAGGCAGTCGCAGCTCTCTGCCTCCTTCCTCACCACATCCAGGACTGAGTCCACCAGCTCGGCACCTTCCGTGTAGTGACCCTTGGCCCAATTGTTACCAGCACCACTCTGGCCTACACCACGGATGAAAGGGGGGAGAAGTTAATTACCACACTCTCAAAAACCAACGGATTATGTATTGAAATGATCCAGTCACCTACCGAAAACGAAGTTGTCTGGCCTGAAGACCTGGCCGAAAGGTCCGGACCTTACAGAGTCCATGGTGCCGGGCTCAAGATCAACCAGCACAGCGCGGGGAACGTATTTTCCACCTAAATTAAATATAAATAAAACGTTACAACCGGACACAAGAGAAATTATATTAATGTTACCTTAATTGACAATGTGCTTACCCGAGGCCTCATTGTAGTAAACGTTGATCCTGTCCAGCTGCAGGTCGCTGTCTCCGTGGTATGTGCCAGTTGGGTCGATTCCATGCTCGTCACTGATCACTTCCCAGAACTACAAGACAAACCGCATGTTAGCCTGCATTCTAGCGTCATCACCTCCATTAAGCCTGTGCTTAACGCAAATTGCGGGTCAAGGCCGCATAGCCAGTTTTTAGTAGAACAAAAAAAAAAAAAATCCACGTTTTTTTTCCTATCCCAATTCCCGCGCCACGAAACATGAACAAGCCCGCCATGGACCCCATTGGCTGAGCGCCATTCGCAGTGAATTTGAAATTTGGAACTACGTCATCAAATGGAGCACCGCCCCGATCCGCCGGGGAAAAAACCGGGCGAGGTGCGCGCGCGCGCGCTCAAGCTCATTTGGCAAAACTAACGACTAGGCCTCTTGGGGCAGACAGTATATGATTAATGCACAATTTAATTAATAAATAACTAATCTTATAGTACTAACGCACATTTAATCAATATGTAGTAAAGCGGCTGAGTTTACTGGGAGCCTTCACTTGAAAGGCACATCCCTTTTTGCGCATTGCAGCAGGCCTCGAGAAATGCAGGAAATGTGGTTAATCGAAATGAAATAATCTCGATTTAAACAGAATACAATAGTTACATCTGTTAAAAACTCACATTTTACGTGAAATACATATATATACATTTATATATCCGAATAATGGCTTGGAATTGTGAATAGTTCATCATATTCAATACCTACGGTTTCTTTTCGGAAAATTAATACAAAAAATAATTTAAATATTGGATTTAGAGTCAAAATTTACATATTCGATCAGATATGTAGATACTTTAGCTCCAGGGAGGCATATGGCCCTTTGAATGGGAGATCGCAGGGTGTGGTTTAACAATCACACAAAGAACTGGCGTCTCTTGAAGAATCCTTCAAATAAAATGTAAAGAGGTGGAAACACCGACATCCTTTAAATAAAAAGATCAACCTACTAACCTTAGCACCGATCTGGTTTCCACACTGGCCGGCCTGAAGATGGACAATTTCCCTCATTTTGTCTGGCTGTAAGGATGTCTTGTGACCGCTGAGACTTCAGTTGTTCTTGTTTCTGCGCGGAAGAAAAGGCTGCCTTGTCATTTATATGAGCTTTAAGCCCGCCCACGAAAAGCCGTGTCACAAAATGGGACTTAATAATAGGCTGGGTTTCACAGACTTCGTTGACGGGCGGTTTTTTTGACAAATCACAGGTCCGGTAGGGTTGCACGATTGGCCTTCTACAACTGTCAATCAAGTATATCCGTACCGTGTGACTGCCGTCTAATCTTGACACATGTCCTACTTCCTGCGTGGCGAGACTGAATTCTGACAGCCAAAAACTATTCATACGCTGAGAATTTCACATGGTTATGGCGGATTATTTGCAATGTTATCAGATTCGTCATTCAATGATCAAGCTTGTCGTTTGGATTGAACATATTTCATAAAGAAAATACGATATGACAGCACTAAACCAAAATCCACGTGGCTTTTGGAGAAATTAATCGGTAGTCTAACGTTCGGCCTTTTGACCAAATACAGTACAGTTCTTTCTAGAACGGCGTTCCATTGAAGTAAAACATTGCTTGCATGTTTATTTTCAAGCCACATACTAGATTTAAGCATTTCAGGGTTGTGTTTGTCTCTCCACAAAACCCGATATTTCAACCCTTATTCTAGGTCATAAGCAGAGGCTGGTATTTAGGGTGCCCCAGAGAGGGGTTTTGCTAAGAAACCAATTGCCCGCAGAACTAATGCTACTGCGGACAATAGCATTCCTGCCATTTAGGAACAGTCTGCAGTCCAGACAATGCCTGTGCTGTTATCATAAGTTATACAGCTATTTATACAGAATAGGAATACAAATCTGTCCATATTCTTAAAACATAATGAAAACGTGAAAAATTATTGGTGACTGCATACAAATATGTGTGTGTGTCAGTGTGTCGGGGTCTAGAAAGTAGTAGATTTGGCAGATGGTCTTATTAATAGATAACATGGAGTGTGGACGCGACTGTGACCGTGACGCCAGCTATTCTACTGCTGCTCGGACACAGTTGCTGGATCTGGCCAAGAGAGACCTCCACCCAGCCGGCTATCAGCCCCACCCATTCTTCCCATGGGTGGGTGATCGCTTGGCATTACAGAAAGGGGCTTACATAGCCCACATTTTATGGAGATTAGCTGCTGAGAGTAGCAGGCATCCTTCTGTCTGGAGGTGGATGTGGTCATGTACTGAAAAACAAAGACATTTGCTTGCATCTCATCAGAGCGAAGGGGCGACTGCTGCAGTCTTCCGACGCACTGCCCTGAATCAGGGTGTTGTCGCTGGAGCACAGCATGCTAGCTTGCTAGCATTGTGAGAGCTATAACTAAGTCAGTTAGCTGTATGGCTGGATGTATGTGGCATGGTAGCATGATCTGGCCACACAAAGGCCCAGCCTGTTTGGTCTATGAATGGAGTTTGTCGGACGGAGGATAAGTCAAGAAAATAGTGAAGGTTGCTAAGGAGCTTGTATTAAACCTCTGCCTCCTGCAGAGCTCTCGGGGAAAAATGTCAGCTCCCATTCTGTCCATTTGTGATCAGACTAGCGGTGCTGAAACAAGTAGAATAGATGTATTCTGTTCATAGAGGATATTGTTTTGTGTCGTTATAGGTAGTCTTGAAATACACCACACAACAGTAATGTTGTAGAAGGCATTTACTTATACTGATGTGACTTGGATTGCACCAGACCAGATGGGTTCCCTATGAAATAGGGCACAGCTCTTGTGAGTCTTGTGATAAAATCCATGCACTGTATTAAACATTTTGTTGCCATAATCAATGTAGAAATAATGCTATAATTTAAACTATTATATTCAGATACAGTAGTTCTGCTATAAATTGTGGAAATTAAGTTGGATGTGTGCGTGTGTGTGCATCTAAAACATCCTTGCTTGCAACAGGGCGTGGTCATCGAGCATCGTGGCTGGTATTGTTCCAGCCTGTGTCCGTCTACAGCCGATCAATAATGCACGGGGTTTCATTTGTGAGGGGGGATGGGTCAGAAGGAGTGACTGCACACTTTTCACCGGCTGGGTTTGAGTCAGACCAGATGCCCTCCGTCTTCATTTTTTCAAATTCATCATGTTATGTTATGTTGACGTGAGCATTGTATTGTGTAGTCTGACTTTATTCATTGTAATGGGCTATATATGTCTATCATGAAGCAATAAGTAGGCTATGTTAATGTGGAGCTGATTTTTACAGCTGAATCCTGAGGGAGAAAAGAGAGATGTGTAGGTGAGCTCATAATAAATTCACACATTATCAAATACATTTACAAAGAAAATCGTCCGATGACGCAAATCAAATCTACAGAGTGAGTTGTAGTGGTGGTAGCTCTCTTCCCTTCCCCCTCTCCATCAATCTCAGCCTCTCCGTCTCAGCCCCCACCACTCTTTCTCCATCTCTCTTCTCTGACCCACATGCTCCCCCCACCCCTATTTCCTTTTGCTAAGTGTCCGCTTATGGCCTAAAGAGTGTAGGGTGTGTGTTTTAACGTATTCAAGGCCTCCATTGACTCAGCATCTTTCTGAACACTGCAGCAGAGAGCCACGCCCTAGCTGTCTCCTCTGATCACAGCCTGAGCTCGCTCCCTGATCATAGCACTAGCTCTCCGATCATAGCTTTAGCTCCCTGATCTTAGCTAGCTCTAAAATCACAGCACTATCTAGCAAGCACGAATTATAGTACCAGCTAGCTCTCTGATCATGACACTAACTAGGTCTCTGATGCATAGCAGTTGCTAGTTCAGATAATAACACTAGCTAGCTCTCTGATCGTAGCAGTAGCTATCTCTCTGATAAGAACATTGGTTAGCTCTCTGATCATAACAGTAGCTAGCTCTCTACTAGTTCGCCCTCATCATTAATCCAATTTCGGAATTCACAGCTACATAGTATCACACTAGCCAAATGCAAGCAGCAGGACATTATGGAGTATTCTATGTCCATTAAAGCTAATGCTATTTTACATTTTCACATAATTGGTTATAACACTGGAGTCATATTCTTCCTATATATGATGAGGTCTTTGTAGTTTGTTGTCTCATGTTTCACATGAGATAACTGCGACAACTGAGACAGACACAGAAAGGCAAAAAAGTTCTATATTTGTAAAAACAACAGTATTTGTCAGAATGGACAATGGTTCCATCTGTAGGATGGAACCATTGTCCATTCCGTGGGATGTGAAAAATATATGTTCAAATCTGTATTTTAGCAGCTAGCAGCTATCTATGTGCCGTGATCCGGTGTCCTTTTCAGCCCTGAGGGTGTGAACTGTTGTGTTTCTGTGTAACCTTGTTCCAAACAATGAGTACAATTTGGTATTATCAGCTCTGAACTGGGGCAGTGGCTGCATTCTATAGGGTTGGGTGCTGTTGGGAGGATATGAAGGGGCTGGGACAGCTGGTTTGGGGGGGGGATGGGGGTAGAGAGAGCGGACAGCTGGGTTTTCTGTACAGTAGGCCTGCAGAGAGAACAACTGAATAACCCATATCTCACGTTACAACCACCAGCCAGAATCCAGCCCGGGGACAAATGACCTGCAGTGATGTTTGGAAACCACCGGTTTATGCCACTATTGTGCTCTTCAAAGTGTGAGTGGGGCGGTGGTATGACAATGAGAACGGCGGTGTGTTTGGACAGGGGTTACACCCTGGGATGCACAAAGCTTGAGACAAAACACATTCTTTTACAGATTTTTGGTTCCCATAAAGAACAAATGGCAATATGTGTGTGTGTGTGTTTCAGTGTGTGCTGGTGCATGCGCGTGTGCATGTGGGTGTGTGTGTGTGTGTGTGTGTGTGTGTGTGTGTGTGTGTGTGTGTGTGTGTGTGTGTGTAATAGTGCTATGGTCCTGTTTCTGTGCAGGCGTTCCAGAGGGGTATGTCAGGAAGTCAGGCTGATAATTTGATCAGAGACCACTCATCACTGTTCTATGTACAGTCACCACTGCGCACAACCCCCCCTCCCCACACACACGCACACTGCTACAGACACACTGCTCCAGATTCTACACAGAAAGAGAAAGGGAGGAGATGGGGGCGGAGAGAGGGAACACAGATAGAGAGGGGAGTAATAGATCTCCACTTGGTGCAGTGGAAGTCACAAATATTGCTAACACAGGATATCATGTGGCATAAATACCATTACTGAAGTATTGCTAAATAATCAAGCGTATACACCACACACACCAATACCACCATATATAATACAGTGTATTACTTCAAAATGTTGATGTTTCTGTGTGCTGCAAAGCTATACCTTTAGTCACAGATATGCATTTGCACGTTTATAAATAAAACATTGCGTATTAACCGCCGCCAGAGCTCCTGCTATCCCCATGAGCCCCACTAGAGGTCGCGCTGGTTTCATGAACCACGTCATCGTTGATTGCCGTCGTCTGTGTTTATGACGAATGCTCTTTCCTTGTTCTTTAACCCCCTCCTTTCGTCGCGTTGTGATTTGTTTGTATTCTGCCATAACCCCCACCCCCAGCACAAAAAATGCTTTGGCCGATCAAAATTTGATGTTGTCAATTGATTTGAAGACCGGTGCCCTAAAAAATGTCCACTTTTGCCAGGGCCTCAACTGTCAGCTGGCCAGGGCCACCAGTATCTACGTTTCGTGGACTGAAACCCAGTCATGTCAATGTGTGGTGATTACAAATCCGCAAGCGTAAACCCATGTAGCATCCAATTTGATTACGGTAATATATGTTCAGCGTGTTTTCTCTACATGGCCATGGCAATGCGATTAACATTGCCTCTGTATTGTGTTTGTGACAGTATGGAGTTGTAACTTGTATTGAATCCTTTCCTGTACATCACACTATCTCACACATCTCAAATGGTACGCGTACCCCTGGAGGTACTTTGGGGGTACTGCAGGGAAACTGCATTTCCAAATTCTAAATATTACTTACTTTTTAAAGTATTGTTGATAAAAAGTAAAACAAATCTATAATAATTTTCACTAAATTGTGAGTGTTTTACACCCTTTAAATGTTCATGTTTACAAATAGAACGCACTGACATTATTTAAGTTAATTGTCATGAACAGTTCTCTGCCATCAAAGTGAAAGAATATCTTAGAGGGGGTACACTAGTAGAAAAAGTTTGAGAACCGTTACCACTGCACTATAAAATACTTTGTGTATATGGTAAATATTCATCCTCGTCCTCTTTTACGAACCAATAAACAATTCTTAAAATGAAACAATTCAGTCGTCTGGATTCATTACAATTTGAATTTAGTTTCTCTGTTAAATGTACACTCCTCCTACCTGAACTGCACTAGCTCCTACTTCAAAACGTTTCAGGTGTTCCAGGCAATGGGAAGTGGGATGTTAACATGGACGACCGCCACACAAAGCTGATACTCGCTTCGTTTTTGAAGAGGCATTTTGACTGTCAGCAATTAAGTATACTTACATATCGCTATGCGACGTAGCTGGGTGTCTAAAACAACCCTAGACACAGAGAAGTATTTTACACTTTAAGCCGTATTTCCAGTTTCTTTCGGTTCAGGTGAAATCAGTTCAGGTGTTCATTTCACCGAAATGCTGTGTTTGGAGAAGTTTAGCTTTTTTTGTAGCCCCATTGTCGAGGTACTGTAGAGGTAATAGCACCAACCGTCATCGGTCCAATAGCAACATTAAACGTTTTTTTGCAAATTATAAGCAGACTTGGCAACTATGTTCGTAACGCCAAGATGGCATTTGTTTGCACATGTCCCGCCTCTTTCGGTGCCGGAGCTCCAATCACTTTGCAGGTCCTACGCGGTCACGGTTTTTGCGCCACTTGGAAGCTATTTTAACCCTGTCCTTTAAGCAGTCCAGTCCAGTGCTTTATCCTAAATTGCGGCATGATCTGGGATAGCTGACCGTGAGCGGTAACGTCACTGTCACTGCTAGTGTTGTAATGCCGTGAATAAAAACTGTGTCGTGAAGCATTGCGCTGTCCCAAGATTACCTGTACTAAAAGGGCTTTTAAAGCGTTAATTTGATACAAAGCCACCAAACCCTTTCAGCGATTTTAGTCTGTTTTTCATTGTGATTTCAAAAAAGTGTCTTAAGACTAAATGGCTGCCCGAAAGGCGTTTCCAATATGGCCACAAGTGAGAGGACTTGCCTAGAAAGACTTTGATTTTACCTCTCGCACATGTGACTCCACGGGCGCCGCCATTATCCTCCGACTTAATTTTGGTGAAGTGAGGATAGGTACATCACCCATCAGTTCGCTAGTAGGAGGTCCCACTTCGACGGTGGGATGTAACACACAGACAGGCAATCCAGTGTACTTTCCTTAGTTGGAGGTAGGATACGTCCCACTCCCACTGGTTTGGCTGGGCACTAGAACGCACCAATACACATGCTTGATTGATAGGGTTTACCTAGTTGCAATTAATTAAAATTCATCCATATTTCTTTATTACTAGCTCTAAAAAGGTTGTGATAAATTCAGCTTGTCACATAAAATGA
>JAOTIX010000120.1:3162454-3175862 GCA_027123715.1 Gaidropsarus macrophthalmus
GTGTGTGTGTGTGTGTGTGTGTGTGTGTGTGTGTGTGTGTGTGTGTGTGTGTGTGTGTGTGTGTGTGTGTGAAGTGGATTTCGTGCCTCTTTAATGGCTACCTTGAGAATACGCAGATGCAGCACAAAAGAGAAATACACCCAACATATTCGATTCCAAGCGTATCTTGAAATAGACATCATTAGGGTGACTTTAACGCAAGAATAGAACTGACACAAAACAACTACCTCATCAGGGGACCTTGCTGGTCTCTTGATATTCATATTCCCAGGCTATTTCCAGCCACGGTCGCAGATCTCTTGCGTAGAAGCATACAGTATAGCGTTGTGACAGGGATGGTGAATTAGACTCTGTAATTGAAGATCGTCAACGCGGTACGTTTGCATTTAATCTTTTATAGGAGAGGCACACATTCAAACACACACAGACACACACACACGTGTCGGCATCGGTGGCAGTTGAGTGATGTGAACTTCATGAAGGACAGTGATCTTCCTTAATTATACATGACCTGTCGGGGAGATGAAGCTGGGCAAGCGGGCGAGAGAGGACGGAGAAGGCAGAGAGAGGATAAGAGAGGGCGCACGAGACAGGAGAGCGAGAGAGAGAGAGAGAGAGAGAGAGAGAGAGCTCTCAAAATAGAAAGGGAATGAGATGAGATCATTAGTATTGGCGAATGATCGACAGAGTTCAGAGGCGATGAGAGTAGCGTAGGTGGCAGGGTGTGGAGGTGGAGAGGATGATATGAGAAGCGTTGGGGGGGGGGGGATTTAAGGGAGGATGGGGGAGGTGACCTCTGCATCGATCTCCATGTCTCCCCTGCAGCGTGTTTGGACGTTTGCACTGTGACAGGACATGAGAGCAGCAGGCCGGACAAATCATCCCCCGGGCTAACACACACCGCTGCAGAGACAGCACACAAACACACACACTGATTCACAGAAAGACATGTGGATGCACGCACACACACACAGACACACACACACACTGATTCACAGACAGACATGAGGATGTACGCACGGCACACACACACACACACACACACTGTGAAAAGACACACACACTAGGAACATAATAACACTTTGTTTGCCAATGATCGCAAATTGATTTTGGAATAATTTATCGGTTGAGTCTGACCATTTATCGTCATTAAAGATTCATCAGGAAGCACATGTTAACACGCACACTCACATTCCTTCATGCACACTGGAAATCCATGACAACATCAGAGGCAAACGCTGTGTAAACTATACAGCTTTACAGATAAAAATGGGGAAAACGATCAAAACCTTGGCAGTAATGACTGTTTCTCTGCCTAAGTCTTTCTGTGATCATCATTTAACCAGCATGTCCCCCGCACCACGCATCTAAATGCCAATGCACATAGAACCATGTATAATGCAGTGCATGGAGCACACATGCATGTACACTAACAAGAGGGTAACAGGAGACGTGCAGACTCCCTGGAACCCAGAGTATTTCACAACACATCAGACTCCGCTTTGAAGGTCCACGACGGAGCAACCGGCGCCCGGATCTAAGCACCAACTCTTTCATCTGAGTCTCACTGCCGAGTATTTCGGATGATGACGCTGACCTACATTTACCCAAATTCAAATAACAGGAGTGTGAGTAGGGGCGCGTGGTACGAAACAGAGACGGCGAGAGCGGGGAACAGAGACACGGGAGGTGGCGTGGCGTGGGGGAAAAAAATAAATAAATATATAAATAAATAAAATAAAAAATGGAAAACATGGCGGTGCTCTCAACGGTGGAATTGGGCTTGTGTAGCTGAAGGAACGGTAACATCGGGAGCACAGGATGTCATGAAATATGTAAGGAGCGACGGCGTGGTCGCGGCGAAACACCACAGCCATTAGAGAAAGCGAGGGGGGGGGGGGGGCAGCTAGAAACCATTAATGTCTTTTTCTTTTAGCATGGGGATGTACACACACACATATATAGAGAGAAACACACACATACACACACACACACACACACTAGTGGACAATTTCAGGACTTAAAAGGTTCATGTGGATGTAAACACACACAGACAGACACAAACACACAGACAAACCTACACACACAAACATGCACACAGACAAAACCACACTGGTGTAGAATATCATGCTTTAAGCTTTGCTTAAGCCATTCGAGCGCCCAAAAAAAACAACACACTCAGACGTATATGTATACGAGCACCAAGACACAGAAACAAGCACTTTTCCCTCACTCTCCTTCACCACGTCCAGGCCTCCTGAGTTCGGCTCTGTAGTGTAAATCATTGATGGGGAGCATGTGAACGAAGACGCAGGCCTGGTACCGCTACAGACATACTGGTGTCTGTAGCCTTTAAAGGGTCGGCCCGGAGGACTTGTACGACCCGAGCGCACTCCCGACCTCTTTGGGGCCTAGTGCCACTGGAGGTGAGGGAGCGGTGGTGACATAGGCAAAGGGGAAATGGTGGACAACTTACTCAGATAAAGAGTTCCAATGTTAGGTTGTTCGGAACACTTTTGTCCTCTTTTGCTGCGGTGTTAGTAAGTTAAGTTGCTTTATTTGTCACACACACAAAGTACAGTGAAATTGTTTCTCTGCAATTGTTTCACCTGCATGACAATACCACACTGTGCAGGGAGCAGTGGGCAGCAGATTTGGGGAGCAGTTTGGGGGTTAGGTGCCTTGCTCAAGGGCACTTCAGCCATGGATGTTGAGAGGGGGAAAGGCACTGTTCAGTCACCGTCCCCACCCACATTTTTTCTCTCTCTGGTTCCGGGAACCGAACCTGCAACCCGCCGAGCACAAGCCCGGCTCCTTAGCCATTAGGCCACAGCTGTTAATGAAAACATCTGAAAAGTGAAAAGATAAATTGCAATCCAAGGATCTCACATTGGCATTTCTTTTATCAGTGAGACGCTCTGACTCTGATAATTGTGAGGTGGGACCAAAGGTCAGTTCAGTTAATCACACTTCAATCCAATTGCATCAGTATAACATTCACAGAGTGGACAGACAGGTCACAAAACAAGAGTGACTACTAATTCCCCTACAGATTGTCATGTTGTTGGTCATGTTTATACACGGTGCTGCTATTAATAACCAGACCGCTGATAAACTGTGTAAACAATAGAAACAGGCATTGGTCCTGTTCTATGCTTCCTGGGTTGCTGTATACTGTGGCAAACCACACAAGATAAGAAGGTTTGGAAAATAGATGACGATGATTAGAGGCTGTAGTGTCTAATAATTTTCATGTTTGATTTACTTTGCAAACCTTCTTATAATTAAACTTAAATGTCAATTTACAGAAAAACATTGAGCCTATGCTTTACTAGAGCCCGTAAACATGTCAACACACGCACGCACGCACGCAAACACACACACACACACACACACACACACACACACACACACACACACACACACACACACACATCAGAACCACTGGGTGTGAATTACAGAAGTTCGCTCTAGAAGTTCTGCTTGAATCTTATAATTCATGAAACAAATAAGTCATCCTTTATCTAACATCAAAAGACTGATGAGATATAAACACAACAGTGGCAGTGATGCAATACAAACCACATCCTAAAGCCTGAGCCGCACACACAGTGCCTGAGATGTGAGTCAGTAAGTCATCGCGATATGTGGAGCCGGTGTTATGGTGTCACTGAACTGGCCGTCCCTGATGAGACGAAATTACACGATTAAACATGGCAATGAACGAGGAAGCGTTCGGTACAAATCCGATAAATTAGTCTATTTTGTCGTAAAGTCCGCTAATTGTGTCAATACGAGACAAACCCCAAAAAACGGTCTTACGAAAAAATATCCTCATTCTCATTTCGCATAGCAACACGCGGTGTTGCAAGAGAGCCGTGGAAGAGGGAGGCATGCGCCGAACACGCGGGAGACAACACGCTAGCCCACCTGGATGCTGCACGAGATCTCCGAGTCGTCAAGTAGCCGAATCGTGCAGAGGGTGTCCTGGTCCAACGAGCGGATGCTTGGGCTGCGAAACCGGAGCATTTTCATTCTTCTGTCGTTTTGAACTCAGCTCTTCATCTTAACGGACACTGTCGCACATGCCTCGGATTGGGTGGCTCTGATCACCCGCCTGGGTGGGGGTGTGACGCCGTCCTAGGGATGGAGGGACCGAGATAATAACGGATGTGTGGGTTAGTTGCTGACTGTAAACGACCTGAGAGCAGAAGCTTGCTTCCGATTCCTGCCTGCTCACCCTTCTGCCTAGTCCTCCTAATTGAAGTGGAAATGGGGTTTCCAATTCTCCTCATCTTATGCTCCCTCCTCCTCCCTCTTCCCCCCCCCCTCCTCCCTCTGACGCGTGGTTTGTGTACACTGCGCTGCGCTGGTGTGACATGTCTCCCTTCAGATGAACCTACCTTCAGAGAACCTACCCGCATATCATCTGTATAACATGAACATTCCTTTCACGCATTTCATAGACCGCTATCTCATGAACAAATTCAATTCAACATTTGAAATGTGAATTAAGCCTTATTTGGTATCTCTTGCGACTCTAAAGTAAGAATTCAGGCGGGTGGTATGATACGCTTCCATTTGTCTATTTCAATATACACATCCAATTTTATAAAATGTTGTGAACATTGGTCTGGTGTTCAAATGGCAGTTATCTTATTCTCACAAACCAAGAGTACTCTCTCTCTCTCTCTCTCTCTCTCACACACACACACACACACGTGTCATTTCCCACAACAATACAACAATCTCTTAAACGTGTCTCAAATTAGGTATTTTCACTCTTAGTTTTTTGTATGAATTTGCTTCATCTCAACTAACCAAATTAAAACAATAACATTAGGAACGTATACTTTATGTCGGCTAATTAAATTAAGTATTTTAATAATGTATGACGTCGCATGTTAATCGTCTTTCCATTACTGAATTTATTATATTTGCGCGATCAGCTTCGTCTCAGCCAGTGCTATCTCTTTAAATGATGGCCATATGTGTGCGTCCCTTTGCAAAAGTAGACCCAAACAAATGACCGCACAGTGGGCGGTACCGCGCTCGGTCCATAGCCAATTGCTAATGCGAGCTTTAAAGTGAGCGTCACCTGATTGGTTGGTAACGTAGAGCGCACTGTACGTTCGAACGCTTGGCTGTCGTAACTTCCCATTCGAAATGACTCCGAGGCATTAGCTGCATTTCTCCTGCATGTTGAGGTGTTAGGGATATATATCGGTATATAACAACGCTCCCGGAGCATAATGATCTACATTATCATGGGCGTGTCAGGCTGCGGCAAGTATGTGTTGAGTATGAATCATCAACAATGTCCGTTTTAGTGCGCGATTGCAGCCATACATAAAAAGTTAAAATGTTCACCTCCACCTATAGTAGTGACAACACGATAAAAATTATATTGAAGTCCATTGTACTCATAATAATTACAAGTATACCTTGTTTCACGTTATCATTGTTATATTTCGGCACTGAGGTCGGCCTATTTCCAGTGCCAAATCGTGGAATAGGACCAAACAGAATGCATTTCTATATAATTCTTCCCATGGTAGTAATGGGATTTCTCCCAATTCTCTTCAAGATCCACATTAGGAACCCTACTCACAGAAAAGGTGAATATTCCCCTTTACTCAATTACATTTTCCTTCAACCCATTCCTGTTGCCCCTCAACCAGAGTATGAAAGTGTATGTGTGGTGTGTCTACAGATGGGCTGGCCGCTGTATGAAGGAGATGACTTCCACCCTCCAGAGAACATTGAGAAGATGGCTCGCGGAGAGGCTCTCACAGACCAGGTGAGCTGCTCGCTGACCAAGGGCTGATAGCACCGTGTATGCAGAGGTCTTAAAGGACCCCCATTGGATGGCTTCTTCACCACGGTTAACAACATCGTTTTAAAATGAACAATGTTCTTTGTTGGTACACATGGAACAGAATTCCAATGGAGGTATTATGTACGACATTGTGCATTTTCTGCAATATCACAAAACACAATACCTTAAACTAGGAAGAATGACAGCTTGGCATTAAAGGTGTTTTAGTAATGAAACCCACACAACCAAATCTATCGTTTGCCAATATATCTTGCCATGCCATCTGGCAGCTTGGAAAATGGAGGTGACAATCGTCAATCCGTAAGAATTTGAATTGGCTTTCACAATAATTTAACCATGCATAGAGCACCCAGGGGTACATTTTAACGGTTATCTTATGAAAGATTTAAATGCCGGCTATCGACAGATGGCCAGTATTTGTCATTGGCTAGGTCCTTGGTCTGGGAAGGCCACAGTGCATGAGCCACGGCAGGACTAATATGGGCCAATGAAGTTACATGACCTGCTCAGGCTCAAGGATCACCAACCTCATGTCCGAGTTAAGCTTTAACGTTTACAAGAGGTTGTCAGCATTCAGTTTTGTATTGCTGAGTTCACCTCCCTCTTATAAGCATGCATACCTTCATACGGCAATATTTGCAAACCATGCTAACCTAACTATTAACCAGAACACCTGTCTTAGCTTAAATACACAAGCACACTTAACCTGTCCACTGTATATTTATGACACGTCAAGCTAGTTTTATAGCCATATTTACTCATAGGTGGCATTTGCACCTTGCCGAATCGCAAAAATACATTTGTACCCTCCCCTTGCCAAGGAAGATAGCTGCAGTTTGCATTGTTTTTGCTTAGGCGGTATAAAATCTATCTATATTGTTCTGTAAGGTAAGCTTTCTGCTCCCCATGGTCCGGCTAACGCTCACGTGATTCCTGAACTTATGGTTCAACTTTAGAATTCACACTGGCTAACACTGCTAGCTGGCCTGCCATGTTACACAAATCCAATGTTTATGCCCTTGTAAACATAAGGTTGTGAATGTGTTTTTTTTACACCAAATTCATCCAGGACAGATTCCCTTGGCTCCTGAAGCTCCACGAGGCAATCCTCAAGTAAGAAAAACAAACACCAAACCAGTTCCATCACACACAACATACATGCAACCTTCACCTTAACCTCCCCCTCCCCCCCAGAGAAAGGCGATCATCCTCTGACGCCATCGTGGTTTGCTCTGCCCTGAAGAGACTCTACAGGCAGATACTCCTCCACGGCCCCCAAGCCCTCACATCCACGTCCTGCATGGAGCAGGTCGTCCTGCCTCCTTTCCTGTCCGGGGTTCACTTCCTCTTTCTGTGCGGTGACTATGAGCTTATCCACCAGAGGATGGTGGCCCGGAGGGGACATTATATGCGGGCGGACATGCTGCAGTCCCAGTTCGCTGCTCTGGAGCCCCCCGGAGAGGAGGAGAGGGTGCTGACCATGGACATAAGGAGGGCTATCAGTGACATCGCCACAGATGTTGTGAATCTCATCCTCAGGACTGGAGTGGTGACCACGGTAGCAGACCATAATCGCTGACTGAGTGTGAACGAGAGTGTTCATTGGGAAATGCTTCCGTGGCACTGAGAGAAAATATGTGTTTCCCTCATTTGTTCCTGGCCTCAGCAGTGTGCCAGAGAGCAAGTGAATACTTTATTTTTTTAAATACTACTCATCACTTTCATATTATTTCCATTTCTAAAACAAGTGTGAACAGAGCCGTATATTATGTAACTGATGGGCGTGTGTAATGTGTTACACGTGTAACTAAACTAATAAGTATTCAATCAGCAACATATCACATACGGTATATTTGATAAACAGAATGCAGAAAAGCATACCAAAAAGCTCTGGTTATCTAACAAGGAGATATTGCGTACATAGAGCATACGAGTGTCTGCCATGAGCACCAACATGAGAAATTATTCAAATAAGAAATATAAAAACAAATTATGATCAGATTCACTTTGTGTGCATGTTCTGGAAGAACTACAACCACATGATATGACCTTGATGTTCAGGCAATGAACCCCAAACCTCACATAGAGGTCCCTGCATTATGCATGCTACAGCTGCTTTTGTCCCATGAGTCATCAAACCCCCAATCCAGATATTTCAGGAGCCTCTAATCCAGACAAAACCTCTTGGCTGTTCTCATATCGCACATTTAAAACGTGAACACACGCACACGTCATTTGGGCCTATGCTACATGCGTGTGTCAAATGAACACCATTATAAAGTCAGCGCCAAATCAAAAAGTAAAGTCACCATTTGGCTTTTTTGTGTATTTGGGTCTTTTAGTCTGGGGGTTTGTTGTGCCTCTAACAAGAAGCAAGGCTTTAGTCATTCATGTACCATTGTCAAATCCACACTCCTGGTGAACAAATATCAAAACGTATTTTGGGTCGTGATTGGGTAACGCATTCAGAAACCATGCCAAAGTTGCCCTCTAGTGTTCAAACAGAAATACAACAACTGACACACGAACAGATTAATTCTGCAGCATGTGGACTCTCATGTGACGGAACCATTATACTTTAGGTTGTGAATTTTTTGTGATGTCATCTCTTTATTACCTTTGAGACATGAGGCTTGCTCTAGGGGTTTGGTCACAGGAAAGCTTTGCTACAAAGACCTGCGTAAAAAGGAGCTATGAAACACGAGTTGCCTCACCCAGAAGCATTTGACCCCTTACACGACAAGGTCAGGAACTTGTACTGGTAGCAAATGGAATTCTGCAGACTGTTCTAGCAAAACCAACATAACGCAAACCATCGGTCCAAGAGAATCAAGGACATTTCCAGGTCCGATAACTTTATGGTCTGGAGGGTCACTGATCCGGGAAGGTTTTGGTCAGGTAGGTTTCTGGTCCAGTGCTGGCCAACTGCTGAGGATTAATTCATAAATAAAAAACACTCCAAGAGTCATAGTTTTGTGCTGGAGATTTTCCATGCCAACCTTAACACTTCAATGAAATTTACTGGAAGGTTGTTGGATCAAAATACTTGCAAAGTACATATACAGTTACAGAAAGGTTCTGAATATCAGGAGGGATTCTGTGTGCAAGACAACAATTTAAGTCCTCACCTGCATGTACACCTTGAAAGTGTTGGACCAGGAAGCCCTCATACCAGAACCAGGACCTTGCACCAGACCAGGGACAAACCCCATCCCATCTGGACAGCTAAATCCTCAGATCATTATAGACCTTCACCCTTTGGGGAGAAGTCAAACTGGGGCTGGTCTTTAGGCACCCTTACACTACATTTTCCAGTTATCAGTGGCCCTTCCAGCTGTCACATCCCAGTACAGGGTGTAGTAATTTTGCAGGTCGGACAGGTGAGGTACTGGTACACCAACACCCAGATGGAGGGAGACTTTAAGTGGACAACCTTACGACTCAACAGAACAGAGCATGAAACTACTAGGGTTGGCTTAGTGAGGGCACTGGCCAACCCAATGCTACTTCAAGTTGCCAGTTTTCCTACAGTGTTTGCCAGGGTCCCCAAGAGTGCTTAGCAGATCAAAACACTAAGCATACCATCATCATCAAGCCCCCCCCCCCCCTTTCCTCCAACTATTACACAATAACACGATACTACTATAACGTCACGTTGAGTACCGTTTTATTGTAATAAAACGTGAGGGTCTCGTTGAGGATGCGCGTTGTTTGCGGCAATGGCCGTCTAGTTTGTTCAAAGTACACGAAAACACGGACCTCCATGTGCTTCTTCAGAAACTACCTTGTCCCTCACCGCACTACAGCACCCACCACGCATGCGCATTATATAGGAGGTGCGCGATACAGGTGAATCTAATTAAGGGTTGAGAAGGAACGCTCAGTGATTGGCTTTCAGTGAGAAACTCGAGACGAGACGAGAACAAGGATTAATTCTATTTTAACTTTTCATTGGGTTGCGGTGGGGTATGATTCATATATTTAATATATTAATGAATACGATTAGTCAATTAAAAGCATTAGTAAAGACATGTTTTGAAGAGTACCACCTTAAGTAACCTGCAACCCTTTTGAAGATCTAAATTAATGTCTCCCCCTATTTTAAAAAAAATGTTCACGAGTTGTATTCGATCCAAAACTCGCTCTGATCCAAAACTATAATTACCATCATCTTGATGATCTGTGTGAGCGCGATGACTCATATAATTATCCTCATCTTGTTGATCAGTGTGAGCGCGATCACGCATGTCACATGAACGCGCTATGGGAACCACTTGGCTCGTAACACCGGTTCTTTCAAAGTCCTTAGCGGCGCGAACCGCTGCAGATCCAGCTGGCCCTGTTCGAACGTGGAGCGCCTGGTGGCAGACTGGAGGAGCATGTTCACTGACGGACTAATTCAAAAAGTGTCTGGGGCAAGATGTCAGTACAGCCCATCTCTTCTCTCGAATTTCTGTACATGTCATGGTGAAACCATTGTTTATATACAATATACACTTGTCTATCTATTTCAGAATATAAGTAGGCCTAATTCATGTATCGGGCACCCATAGGTTCCTTTATAGCAGTGGTTCTCAACCCCCTCTAAGATATTTTTTCAATTGAGTACCCCCTGCAGTACCCCTATTTGAGAACCACTGCTTTATAAGATGTTACACCTTTGAGGACTTCAATGTGTCGTTCTAAACTGCCACTCAAAGCCATTAAAAACTGCATTTGTGAGTCACTCTACAACATCTTAACCACACACATCACTGTTAAAGTAGTTTAATTAACTTAACAGTGTGATAAGGAAAACAAAATGAAAAGATTTCATCATGTGGCTGATATAAGGCAGTGCAGGATAACATACCATCATCCTTACATAAACTCAACAGAGCATTGTTTAAAAAAAACAACCAAAAACCACCTGTGGATCCCACTGGGTCGAAAGTGGGTCATGATATTTCATGATTGAAATATTAAGTGGGGGCATGCATAGTCTGCGGATATGATGGAAATAAATTGAACAACCCAGGGCGGGAAACCTTTTCGTCCCTCCAAACAAATACGAGAACTGAAAATCAGCAGCGTCTTCTTCATGTGTTTGCCACGGTGGACACATTTAGTGCTGGACTCTTCATAGATCACACTCCGAGCCCTTCTTCCCCCTCTTGTTACCCTGCCAAACACACACACCACTATTAGTCAGCATGTGATCGGACTGGTATGGAAAGTATTTTATTGAAGATAAATATTGAACGTGTGCAGCGAGGAGCAGGAAGGGATTATTGCTTAAGGGTGAGAAAAGGTAGGCTACGAACGTGGGGAATCAAACCCAGTATCTTTCGACTGACAGTTTTAACCGCACCCGGTTAAAATGCTGTACAATCGAAAGGACTTGTAACTTCATGTATTCCTACCTGATGTTTGGGTTGATCCGTCTGCAGTCCTTTCACTTTAGACTTCTCTTGTTCAAGGGCAGCATGCAATAGTTTTACCTACAGAATCAAACGCACAGGTGTATTCAGCGCGCATTTGGAACAGTAAGGATGTACTACATGTCCCAGAGAGGGAAACTCAGTGACCGTTATCACCATGCCAAACAAAATCAATTAATGTGATTGAACCATAAATAGCTAAACATATGCACTCCATCTACCATACTCCTAAACAAGCTAGTGTCAGATTAAATGTATCACTGCAAACGGTTTATGATCTACATCTTCATACGCATATGATGAACACACCTGTGAAGACAGTTCCTCCTTGATATTCAGTAACTCATCCACATGGAGGAGTATTTCTGCTTTGTCTTTCACTAAGGGAAAAAGAAGGGGGGGGGTACACTTAAAAATGACTCCTCCTGCTTTCCACATTCATCACAGTATCGCAAGCGTCCACTTATGACGATTGACTTTGTTAATAATGTCTATGTCGTCATATCAAGCAGACACTAGACTAATCATCCCACTTTTAAAAATTGTATTTCTATATATATTTGGGGTATCAGAAAATGGTTTGAGTTCCAGGGCTGAAAAAAGGTAAAAAAAAAAAAAAAAACACCCTTAACATTGTTCACATTTTCAACTTTGCAGAAAGAGTAATAATGAGCCTTTAAAATATAAATGTTTACAAGCACATGCACAAAGCAGGCTGCCTATTAATAGGATTGAAAAAGCAGTTCTGAATGCGTCCCAACAACAAGGCAGGAGCAGTGACAACGTCTTCCAAACTCACTCTCTCCCTGCTGAAGCATCTTGAGCAGCTGTGCGTTTCTGGCCTTCACCTCTTTGTATTTTACCTGCACAATTTGGAGAGAACATTTGGAGAAGAGTTAAACAACATTGATTTAAATATCCATATTTCCATATTACGGTAAATAGGCACAAAGACTTCCAGGAAGGTAGTGTATACAACTACTCTACCATTTCTTTCTTTTAGGAAAAAGACTGAGCTTCTCGATTTTATCTCGAAAGAGGGTCTCGAAAGATCGACAGGTCGGATAAAGCATCTATATAAAAGACATTGGAGTGGCCATTTTGTAAACGATCGGTGCTGCGATGCTCACCTCCCATTGGGAGATGGTGGTTTTGAGCTTCTCAATCTCCTGGTCCTTTTTCTCCAGGTCGTACCTCAGCTGTTCCGCCCGGGGGTCCTGCGGAGGCACCACACATACCTCAGGAACCAACCGATGGTAAACGCAGAGAGGACCTCCTCTCCGCTCAGGTCTCATGGTGTGGCTCACCGGCTCATGTTCTGTGGAGTTATTGGCCTCCTGGCCGGCGGGGCTGGTGGTGAACTGTTCACGGCGTTTCTCCCTCTGGACGATCTTGCTGACATCGTCCTCCAGCTTGTTGAAGAAGCGCTCGTCTTGCCCGGGCCCGACCGCCGCTCTGCTTTCCTGTACGAGTGAGTCGACCGTATTATCTGATAGGATCTGTGCATCGAGCTATGGTGACCCAACGCGTGTATGTTTACGGGTATCATACTAAATAACCAGAAAGTCCCCCGGCTCACCTCCTTCTCCTGCTTTTTACCAAGATCTGCAAGACAAGATAAATTGTGTCATCACATTTTATTGCTTGTGGATTTTAAAGGCAAGCCATCACCATCCTCTTGGGGCTGCACAATGCACTGCGAATTGAAAGAGCTGGTCTCCTCTGTAATTAGCTCATCATGAAAAACAATGTATCAGTAAAAAAACAAAAAAGAAATACTAATTGAAGCAATAATCTCTTCGCTGAAGAGTTCAGTCTGATCAATATCAAATTGAATTGTTGTTGAAATATGAAGCAGCACAAACTTAAGGTCTTCGTAATTCTTCAGTGTCGTCCTTCTACAACCCAATCAATCATGAGATATATTTATATATAACATATAAACATTTCCATAATCTATAATTACCGCATAATTACCATGGCAACAAAGCAGACAGCGCAAATGCAGCAACAAGTCAAATTTAAAGGGACATTTTTTGCACTATTTTGGACGCCAAAACAAGACTAATGGATAACCTAAGAGAGACAGAGCCCTCTGGGAATACAGAGAACCCCAGCAGCTACCCGGCACCACCGTCACTCTAGCACG
>JAOTIX010000120.1:3185645-3202029 GCA_027123715.1 Gaidropsarus macrophthalmus
GGGCGCCCGTGTTGCCCGTGCGGCCGGCGCGCTCCGAGCCGGCCAGGTCCACCAGGTGGAGCTTGGAGAGGCGGACCGCGGGGGGCGCGTCGCCGCCGCCGCCGCCGCAGTAGCGCCGGGAGAGCTGCAGGGAGAGGATGGCGTGCGAGCGGCTGGAGTGCTCGTTCATCCCGGTGGTGCCCGTGTGGCGCAGGGCGTTGCCCGCCTGCAGAACGCTGAGCAGCTCGTCGGCGGAGGAGACCACCGTCTCCCTGGCGCCCACCACCACTGGAGGAACAGCAGAGATGGCTTTGGAATGATGTTGTTGTTGCGTTATCAAGACACTTGATAATCCCTCGTAAAACGGCAATATGATCTGATGATACGGTTTGCCTCAAACAAGGTGGGTTCATGAAAAACTGACAGCCTCAGTGTTATACAAAGAGAAATGAGCCTCCCTTTTGTATCACATGAAGGAAAACCATGAGAGTCCACGTGTCTGAGCCAGCCTCAGACACCTAAGCCCAACCCAAACCCCAATCCTATTTGGGCCTGAATATGGTTCTACTCTTGTCTTGTGTGGCCTATAGTCCAGCTCCCCCTAACTTTACTCCTAACTCTGATCTGACCCTAATAAACATTAAGACACAACTCTGCAAGTAAAAAACCCTCAGGTAAGCCCACACGATCTGGCCCCTTCATTCCCGCCATGCGACTAACAGTAGAAGAGGACCGCTTGCCCCTCCTGACCTGTGTTTCCCCGGTCGTCCTCTCTGATATGCAGTTCTTTGTGGTTGGTGTGGAGCTCCAGCAGGTCCCTCAGCTCCTCCCGGTACAGCTCCATATAGGAGACCCGTACCGTGTGCTCCACCTGCCCACCATTCGTCCCTGCCTGCCTCTTCTTCTCCAGCAGCTGGAACACATCCTGGGCCAGACGGCCTACTATACCCCAGTCCTCGTCTAGAGAGAGCGAGTGAGCAAGAGACACACATTATGTGAAGAAGAAGCAAAGCTAGATGGGAATTTGTTCATTTAAGTTTAGTACAAATAACCGTAAACCAGTGGCCATAACATATATGTGCAATTAAATTTGTTTTATGAAAATGTTGACGAAACATTCAATGTAATTCGGCTGTAACATGACTGCAGTGGTTCTCCAACGGGGGTACTACGCGTACCCCTAGGCCCCTAGGGGATACTTTGAAGTACTGCAGGGGGTACTCGGACATTTTCTAAAAATGAGTAACTTTTTAAAGTATTGGTTCTAAACAATAGATCACACGTTAATAAAAATCAGTTAAAGTGAGCAAGTGAGCAAATACTCGCTAAATCGTGTATTTGGCCCATTAATGTTGATGTTGACACTGCCAAATGTGTTCATTTTGTTTTTTCCTCCCAAAATGAAATATTTTGCTCCGTTGAAGTGGGTACTCGGCTGAAAAAAATATGGTACACTCGTAGAAAAAGTTTGAGAACCACTGTTCTACTGTGTCGTCTGCTTACCTACGAGCCCGCCTCCGAGCGTGTAGGTCTTCCCCGAACCGGTTTGTCCGTAGGCAAACACCGTGGCGTTGTAGCCATCGATGAGCGACTCCACCAGCGGGTGGACGCATGACTCGTAGAGCTCATCGTGGCTAGACTCGCAGCCGAAGACGTGATCGAAAGGAAATGTCCTGTCTTTACCGATCATCACGTGTGACGTATCGGGCACCACGCGGACACACACCTGGTGGTTGTGGAGGACCTCTCTGGGAAGTAAGGGACGGACCCGCACCGCCACCCGGACACACACCTCGTTCATATTGTTCCGACAATAACTTGCTGTAGTTCAATTATGTTTTAAACTCAAAGTATTGTCTTTAAGCCGCGTTATCGAACTAGGAATGGTAGCCCACACATGTACATGTTGAACGTTTTCTGATTTTAGAAAATGGTGGGATAATTTTGACAGACCTGTGATCCACAAGGTTTAGATCAAAGCCATACTCGTCACCCCGTTGTATGAACTCGATCTAGTTTGTTGTCGGTCCGCCGTTGCCATGGTAGCCCGGGAAACCGCCACCGAAGTGACAGCAGCGAGTCAACAAAACCTCATGAAGGGCCTTCGACGGTACACCAAGGCAACAGCGACACCATGTGTTAGTACAGTAAATATAGCATTCAGTTGTCATTCAATTACATTGCTCAAGGGAACCTTAACTCTATCATTTTATATTTTTCAAAAGTTAAACTCTGTGCTTGCACCAGACCTCGTTTATTTAGACCAACGGAGGCGAATAAATGCTGCCAAATAAAATGGTGGTTCAAAATGTGCACTTTATTCCAAAGAAACATCACTTTGAAATAGAAAATACACACAGCATTGGAATTGAAGAAGGCGGTCAGTAATAAATACAGCGTGTGTGGTGTATTGGAATATGCAACATCTCTTTGTGATGTTCCTTGGCGTATGGCCACAGGTAAAAGTCGATGATGGCTGAATTTATATTGCAAGGGAGTCCGTCTCTCTCTTGCACCAGCTTGCAGAGATGCTCTCTGATCAGCTCCACCGCCCAGATGGAACACCCACGGATCTCCACCTCTCTCCTGTCCCCTGAACTCAGAAGCTCACCTTGGAAAAGAGGGAGAGGAGACAGCAAGGACAGCATGAGCGCAAGAGCAGGGTTTAATAGGGCTGTCATACACAGGAACAACAAGGAACACAAATATATTTTCTGTGAGGAATGCAAAATGTATAGATGTTTTGTAATCCATTTATATATATAATGTCTGACAACTGTGCATCTTCAGTTTGACATGTCTATACTGAGCTAGAATTGCTTAATAATAATAATAATAATAATAATAATATTAATCTGGATGTCAAACATATATGCAGCCAATTCACCATGTCATTCAAGACAAAAGATTTTGGCACAAATAGCATTGTTTTCGGCAAATCCTCTCGCCATCTTGTTTGCGGCATTAACAGACACACAAACAGGGGTATATCCCCATGCATACCGTTCTTTAGCGTGTCCATCAGCGCATGGCTGTATCGTAGTGCGCCCAGATACACCAGGGCCTGCGGCACGCGGTAGTCCGCGAACATGGTGAGCCAGTCCAGGTTGGGGATGTCCCCTTCCCCCCTGGCCTCCATGATGCCCCAGAAGTCGGCCACCAGGATCTGGGCCCGCTTGTAGAAGGAGATGCTTTTCCCCTGCGTCGACGAGGGGACAGCGAACCGATTCATTGAATGAATGAGGGATGTGTGTGTGTGTGTGTGTGTGTGTGTGTGTGTGTGTGTGTGTGTGTGTGTGTCACTCTGAGCTGAAAGCTTCTACATTCAACCCCCCCCAATGTCAGCAGTCTACCTGCACCTGCATCACTGGGCAAGTTGCCATAACCCCTGCATAACCCCCACATGATAGATAGAGATAGAGATAAAAACATCTAATACATGACTAAATACTAATGTATTTTGCTTGTCACTCATTTCATTGCACATAGTGGGGGTAAGTAGAGGAGGGAAATAAGAAGGTCTTCAATGCACTAACTGAACATACTTGTTTTGCATCATTTGCCCACCTTCATCCAGAGTGGTTGAGTAGGCAGTACTTTCCTCTTGAAGATAAAAAAAACCAACCTCTTTGTACAGATATGGCCTTCGAGAGGAACAAACATAACAAGACCCCAAGGATGTGGACCAGTGTGTCTCCTATACTTAGTGTGTGGAGGGGGGCGATGTCTGTGTGTGAACATTTGTGCATTTGTGTGTGTCATTTTCATATTGATTGTCCTCACATCTGTAGGCACTTTAAAATTGTGCAGAGCCCCTAATAATTCATTTGGTTCTTCACTATATTTTCTTATCCCTTTCTGAGGTGCGTTTGCATAGAAATATGGAAACATGAAAATATATTTCAAGCATATATTTCAATCAATATGCCGATCCGCTTCTGACCAGCAGATGGCGGTCTAAAGCTGCACGTACATCTCTGGCCATAAACACAATTAACAATGTCAACTACAGTAAATGTATGGATATAGTGTATATATTGAAACATGCATGTTTTAATGTGGGATTTACAACTGGGCGTAGATTAAAGTAAGATTGAAGGCTAATCAATATGTATCATTCTGACATCATGGAAAAAGATCCCAGCCTCTTCAGATCCCATGCCTGTTTCCTTATGAATTCAGATTTGTTTTTATTATGGGTTTATTATGCATCATTCTCAGAATACACATTTGCATCCATGAATCACTCTGCAGTTCTGAGCAGTAAAATCCTGGTGTTATTCTGACTTTGTATTTGGTAAATTCTCTATCATTTTAACCTCATAAATATACACGGCTAGTTGCATGCCAGTGTAATTGTAACCTCGTGTACATATAATAGTTTGTGGTGCACCAGAATGAATCCAACCTTATATACTGTATATATACAAAGTAAGTTGCATGGCAGTATCATTGTCACTCATATTCATAAATCGTCAGAAGCATGCCAGTTTCATTCTAACTTCATACTTGAATTAATAATAGTGGCATGCCGGCATCCTTCTTACCTCATAAATAGTTGCATCTCTGTAGGAGGGTAGCTTCTCCACGATGAGTTCCACCATTTTCTGGGCATCATTCCCAGCTTGGCTGATAAAGCTCCTGCAGCTCCCTCCATTTTCCAACAGCACACACCCGGCTTCAGTCAGAACCTAAATGATATACAAAGGCGTGAATGTCACTTAAAGCCTTGCATACAAACACTCTTATGGTGAAAAATAGTGCAATATAGGTCAACTACAAATAATGACAAAACCCATCATACAAAAACAAATGAGGCATGACTTTGAGGAACAGTTTGTGAGTTGAGTGATTGACAGTTATGGAGTTGAGTGATTGACAGTTAGTGAGTTGAATGAATGACATTGAGTGAATGATTGACATTCAGTCAGATAGTGATTGACCTGAGAGGCGCAGAGAAAGACGTCAGGCTCTGCGGGGTGTCAGTGCCGTCGTGCCGTAAGGAGGCTACTACTTGTGTATGTGTAATGTGTGTAATGTGTAGGGTGGGAGGGTGGGGGGTGGCCCGTACCTGGTGGCGCTGCTCCAGCATGGGCATGGGCGTGGCGTTGTCTGAGCGCAGGACATGCTTCAGCTGCTCCAGGCTGATGCCGGAAAAGTATTCTGGGTCGGTGATGGGTAGGCCTGAGGCATGAGATGGGAGTGTGAGGAGAAAGATTTGACTATGGGGAGAAATCAAGGCTCGGTCAAGGGGCCTGGAGAAAATGGGCGACCTTAAGGGGGTTTTAATAGCATAGTTCTAAAAGTTCCAGTTAGTTATAATGACAGGAAAATTAACTCCACTGTGGCCATTTCTGCTGAGAAGTAGCTGAAGCATAATTGGTTCTAATCTCGTTCGGTCAAACCCTGTGATTCACACCCTGGAGCAAAGGTACCTGTGCTTATCCGAGGCTATGCTGCAATTAGAACAGCCGCAGTGGCGAACCCCCATCGAGAAACACTGTTCCATATGAGCCATAATTGAGACACATCCGGAGTCGTTTCAGCCGACTATAAAGGCACCTCAGACACACACAGAGCTCAGGCAATTTCCAAGCAGCACGAGCAATGTTTAATGCCGATAATATGATATAGGATTGTGAGCGAGGCAAAAAAAAACAGAGGAAAAATATATTTCACAAAGAAAAGGCTTTATGAAAGGAATGCATTGGCTATTAAGACCCGACCTGCTAAAGATTGATTCTATTTCAAATAAATCTTTATTCACCGTTCAGAACCCTCAAGGTTAAGAGTGACCTTTTAATTATATAAATTCTGTACATTTTGTGTCTATTGCCCTTCTATTGTAAAGTCCTGAGGAAACACATTTGTGAAATTGGTTTTCCAGGGAGAAAGGAAAATTTATAATTTTGCAGAGGAATCTTGAAAACCCCACTCACAGGTTATGTTTTGTTTGTTAAACAATCAACAGCAAGAATTTTAATGTACCGGTCGTCCCCAAATTAGTTCTATTGAAGAAGTTAGCAAAAGTAACATTTACTTCCAATCTCAATTCAAATTTGTATAATTTCAAACGGCTGAATACATTTCCTCAGAGCAAATTTTGATTTCAATAAATTCAGGTCATTTTAACAAATAATTTTTTATTCCATTCATTATCTTTGAATTTGCTAACCATGTCCAAATAACATTCAATATCGAGCATAAAAAGCACATGATGGCCCCAGCGGGTGGGACTTCTTTCTTTGATTTGGCTCACCTTCTTCTATAGCTCTGGTGATGGCAGCACAAAGAGTCATGTAGCCTCTGTATGTGGTCCCTTTGTAGGTCACTTCACACTGCTTGTCCTCTTTCTCTGGCCAAAAGGAGAAGTTCATGGTATCCACCACAAACACCCAGTTCAATGCCTGTAATTCACAACAACAAATAGCCCCAGAGTCAGCCAGAACGTTTGTCACAATCAGTTGAGACAATGGATAATTGAAACAATTTCTAGTCCAAGTGATGGGTCTATTCAATACACAAATCCATTCTCCCAATACTTTGGGACAACAGATTTCAGTGTAGATAAACAATAACAAGGTCCTCCACCAACATTGCATGTGAGTACACAAAAGGACCACTTCAATGAACGGTCAACCTAACGTCATCTGTCAGTGCACGTTCGTGCTGACCCCCCTGTGGTGTCCTGACGGCGGTGCGTTACGGAGAGACTCGCCTGGTCGGCGCTGTCCCTGGGAGCCAGCGGGTTGGCCTTCTTCCAGCCGCTGGCCATGAGGGCCTCGCTGTGGCGCAGGGCGTACAGCATCTCCCCAGCTCGGCGCACCCCGTCCTCCTCCACAAATACGTCCTGGCTCCGCGCCGCTACGAACCGCCCCGACTCCAGAGGAGGAAGAGGTCCACCCATGGCGTTGGAGGTGATGGAGGTGGTGGTTACGGTACGCCTGCATGCCAAACCCATTTTTCCTGATGACTTCAGTGGAATTATCATTGGAACCACAGTGTTTCAGGCCTCTGCCATTTTTAGGCCAAGGAAAATGTATTTTGCGTTGTGCTAAACAATATAACCTCCTGCCTTGGGGGGAACCAGGACTCAGCCATATATGCTATACCATGACAGCATAATTACACTAGGTTA
Organism: Gaidropsarus macrophthalmus; assembly: GCA_027123715.1. Classification (NCBI taxonomy): domain Eukaryota; kingdom Metazoa; phylum Chordata; class Actinopteri; order Gadiformes; family Gaidropsaridae; genus Gaidropsarus; species Gaidropsarus macrophthalmus. Next base: position 3,192,763 of record JAOTIX010000120.1, read on the forward strand.
TGCTTACATTATGCAGGTGCACCCAGAGGTTTTAATTCAGGTATCAACATACTCCAATCACAAGGTGTACTACTTTTGGAAAGTAGCACAAAGAACATGAATATAAACAGTATAGACGTCAGGTGATGTAGATCTCTAGTCAATATATTTGTATGGGGGATTACATTGCAGTCTTAATATTGTTACATGTTGAAATCATGAATTGTTTTATTTGACAATTTGCATATAATGCAATGAAAACAATTGCTGCCATGGTGAATTTTGGGGGAAAAAACTTCCCGGAACAATAGCACATTTGTATGTCAGGTCTGTTTTGTGCCATGCAATTACAACCAGCTCAAATTCCGTTCGTTTGTTATTGACACAATGGAACTTATTAGCATTTACTTTCCGTGTAATGATCTGACACAAAACCAAGGGGCTCGGCTGAGGCAAAGTCCGCTATTTGAAGATGGATCAAGGTTCAGTGAGGTCGGTCACGCAGAGGAATATGTAGGATCACCGCACTCAGACAAGCATCCGTTGCTCGTACCTCGACCATACTTAATGTGATTTATAATATACATAATGTAAAACTATATATTATAATTAATTATTGAAACGTCCCATATTACCCTAACGCTCAATGTCATGGAACAGATATAGCGTGGTTGAGGTTTTGACTGCTTATGAGAACTGTCATCACCCAGTAGGCTAGGTTAATACAAGTCCTAGTTCCGATATGTTAGAAAAAGCTAATTTGAACACCGTGAATAGCTTCTAAATCAGGGGTCTCAAACTCAATTTACCTGGGGGCCGCTGGTGGTAGTCTGGGTGGGGCCGGGCCGAATCAGCATGTTTGTTGTCGGTGTTTTATTAAAAAAAAATATAAAAGGCCCGCAACGACTCGCACAATAATGTAAATTCGCATTGGCTTTACTTGTCAACAAACACCTGGGCGATTCGACAAAAAGGTGCAAGTTTTTTTTTATTTCAAATAGCGGGCCACACGCGGGACGGGAGTTTGAGACACCTGTGAATGACCTGAATGGACTATTTGTGTCCCGTGACAGCGACAGACAGACGCAATCTATTGCCTACCAAGTTTGTGAAAATAGTCAACCTGCGTTTTTTCCATGTTAAACTTGCTGTTAATGCTTGTAATTAAGTATAGATTATAATGCAATTAGTGAACTCACTTCTTCACGTAGGCGAAGTGAATTTCATGCCGGATCGTGCAGGTAACTGGTGGGTTTGTCGCTTGAATACACTACCTGGTATTTCCCTATTGTCGACCAATCAGAGCCTACCATATGTTATCGTCACACTTGGTCAAACCAATCAACGTCGGCTTTCACGGTAGGAACATGGACGCATGGGTGGTTACATACATGGCACGATAAAACTCTATCCGTCCATGGTAGGAACCGTCTATGGGAGAAACATTGTGCATGGGTTGATAAGCCAGGACATTATATCGTCCTGGCTGGAAGCGGGTTTCAGTAATTCAGATAACCTTTGGTGTGGAAAGGCCATCCCTTTTGGACCTTTTTTATCCACATCAGTTCCTGAGTAAGTCTTTCAACTCCGCTTTAATCAAGTGATACTAGACTAGAATATCTGGCACAAAGTGAAGATTTTCTCACTGTCCGCATGCTTTCCGTGTTGAGTGGCAGTATAAACAACCTGGCGTTGGGCTACTTGTATAAATGTGTCGATAACTGCAAGTCACTGGTGTCCATTATGGCACAGAACCAAACAAAGTGAACGAAGGAATTCGGACACAAGCATAAACAAGCATTAATAGTTTGGTAAAAAAAAGATGTCATTTTTATTAATTTTACAATTGGACAATGTGAATCTACAGCGTGACAGGACAATGAGTGTGGAGCACAGGGCACTGCAGGGACAAAAAAAGACCAATTCCACATCAGTTACCCTCCATACAATGTCACAATAAATCAACAGCTACAACTTTCCATCTCCGAATATTCAAAAGTATCCCCCCCCCTCCCCCCGAAAAAGATGACTTCGTAATATACAACGAAAGTGTCAGTCAGCCCTGAATCTTACACGTTTCAAGTGTAAAACTACACTCACTGTAGGAGTCCCAAAACGTTACATCCCTCCCCCACACACTCACACCTCCAGGCTGAAAGCATTTCCTACATTGATTTAAAAAATAAAAATAAACATAAAATATTTCACAAAAAAATAAAAAGGGCACAACTGTAGCTTACATTCTGTGCGTTGCGTTTGAGTATTACAAAGGGTACGACTCTGCTGTGTGACACCGATAAAGATGACCAAAGCCGCGCACACGCACACTCACTCACACACACAATTTATTCTCAAGACAAACATATACACATTGCAGAACCTCTTCCAAAAATAAAAGATTATGTTTCACATGTCTTTTATGAAGCTGAATTAATATCCGAAATAGCTGAAAAGAAGTTACTGTACGAGTTAATGGGCTACACCTAAAAATGCTGGATGTTTTTTGAATTTTCTAGAAACGCACAGGAATGTTGGACCTACTTTAATTTAAAAAATACAAAAAAAGTAACCCAGTCCGGGATAATGGTTTGAGTGGGATTTGTTGAAGAGGGGTGTGAACGGGCGTGTATGTGTATGTGTATGTGTGTGTGTGTGTGTATGAGGGGGGGGGGGGGGGGTTATTCGTCGCTCAGCGTATCATGGGCCTAAAGGAAGTTAACAGAGTACAGCTTCACACTGAAATACAAAGCAAGACATTAACAAATAAATACACAGAACGGACTACGGTTACACATGCATAGTTCACTGATGTGGATGGGAGGATTTTGGAGAAACAAATTGATAACAAAAATGTGAGGGAAGGGAAAGAGCAGTGGGAAGGGTATGGTTAAATCCTGGCGTCAAAGAAGAAACCGTGCACCGGGATAGGATAAGTAGGAAGAAGGCGGGAGGCAGTGTTAGTTACCAAGGCAACACTACACTACTTAAGAGCGCTACAGCAGTTAGCATTGGCTAAGCTAAACAGCAGCAACACGTAGTGTATACAATACATGCCTATTGGTTGCCAAGGGAGACAGAAGAGGAGGAGCCTGTGCCATTTGGCAGACTGTGATTTGTTGTCGGTTAATCTAACTAAAAACAACAAAATCACTAGTCTTCCACACAGCAGCAGCCAGGGGAAGAATCAATCCACTCCCTGCTTCACAGTGAAACGGCTTGGATGGCTGAAGCACTCAGTTTGTTGCCTTCTACCAATTCATTTAGTCGTACAAATAGACCCGTTGGAAATGCGCATTTCATTGACGGTTGGTTTGCCTGTCAAACCTTCCAGAGCCATTTCATGAAAAGAGGAAGGTTTTGTGCAAGTGGCAGGTTGCATGAAGAGAAAAGGAAGGGGTTAGTGAATAGAAGAGACAGCTGGCAGCTAATACATGGCCTAACAATAATCCATTCATATATACATTCAGTCAAATGCATTGATATGTGAATAGTCAATAGAGCCAATTCACATAATTGTTCTTTTTAATCTGTAAATGCTTTGCTTAATTACACCCAACAGTTCGCATTAACGATAAGCCATAGTTAAATCGGCAAAATTCTAAAAGAAGAACGATTTTAGAGGATTTCAATGACACCTCTTTGCCAAAAAGCATGACTCATACTGGAATTTAAATGGATTACAATAGATTTCCTTAGGGCTGCAACTAACAATTATATTGAAAGATTAATCTCAGAATATTTTCTTTGCTTAATTATTTGGCTGAAAATGTGTCAAACCTAATGGCAAATGCCATCAAATGTTACCCAAGTCCAAAATGAATTCCTAAATGGCTTGTTTCTTGTTCGTGACAACCAGCAAAGAAAAATGCCACTCCTCCTTTAATAATGATCCATTAACCAAATATTGAATTTTACAGCAAAATGAAGCAACAAATGGTTAACATTTTTCTTGCCAAATTACTTGGATCAATGAATCGAACAATAAAACTGAATTGCCATGTATTCTGTCGATTGACTAATCTGTTAATGGACTATTTGTTGCAGCCCCAGGGGGACCTCAGTAGACCAGTGCGTATCGCCTCTTTGTATTTACAAAAATCTGATGTGGGGGCGTGGGCACTTGCCTGTTCTGCAGGAGGTACTGGGCATTCTGGATCTGGTCCTGGGTACCGCTGATGGTAATAATGCGGTCCTCAGATCCCTCCAGGGGCTCATCGATCTTGATGGAGGCCCCAGACTCCAGGCGGATCTGCTTGATCCGCTGGCCTGCTTTACCGATGATGGAGCCGGCCATCTGAACGCAGAACAGAACCGAGCCAGGAGGAGAGACAGAACTGCCATCAGTGGCTACAAGAGACAACACCTTTACATACCATTATTCCGAGTGTGTGTGTGGGGGAGGGAAGGAAAACGCATAAAACACCATTTCCTCATCTCATCACTAGGCGGTCATAAAAAACTGAATTACGCGCTAAGCGACACAATGTCATAATTGGACGCTGACATTTGACAGACAATTAAAAAAAAAAACATAATCGCAAGTCAAACGCAATATGAACCAATCACACGGGGGTCCAACAGCAGCGGAAGCCAATGACTAAACTGTTCCTCCTGAGCAGACAACGGAGGAGTGCGAATGACGTGGACGCACACATGGCACCGCAGAGGGGTGCTTCGCCCAGACTGCCTGCCTGAATGAAATTAGCAGCTCGTTGAAAGATGGAGGGGTGGGGGGGGGGAGACGAGGAGGTGGCGATGCGCTTAAAAGCCGGGAGGACCGGCCCGGTCGCGTACTCACGTCTTTGGGGATGGTCACCTGGGTGGTGATGACGGGCCCGCCCATGTCGTTGTACGAGCCGCGGCCGCCTGAGTCGGGGAAAGAGAAATTCAACACGTTCACGTCGAGCGGCGGGGCGCACGTGGGGGCGGAGGTGGCCCTGCTCAACAGTTAGCACACGAGCGCGTAGTAGCGGGGCAGCTCACCTGATGTGTAGTTATCCCAGGAGGAGCTGTTATCTGCCAGCGACGGAGAGAGAGAGAGACAGAGGGGAGGAGGGAGCATTAGCATACAGAATGACAGATCAACAAGCCATGTCAAACATCCCTCAAATGGCAAGAAGCTGCCAGGCTTTGGAAATTGTGAGCCATAGACGTTCTCAATCACACTTGTGCTCTAGGAGCCTTTGGGACCAAACTGTTGACAGAGTGAAATGGCCACTTTCGGCTTGATTTAAAACAGGGGGGGGGGGACTTCCGTGCAGAGAAATGCAGGGAAGAAAAATTGCCCATCAATTATTTTTTTCTGTCCTTTCATACATTCTTATTGAAGATTAACCCAATTCAGCGACACTAAAGACGTTTGCTGGGATTAAAAACATATTTTTGCGTCACTAAATTTAGTGTCAGGCAGCTTGCCCACAGTGGATTCAGAAGGAAAAATACACACACACGAGTGCCATAGCAAACTGACAATTCATCAGAGAAATAAACAGGTGCATACTCACCATATCCTCCACCTCCCTGTTGGAAAGAAATAAAGACATTTGACAAATTGTTCAGTAGATTACCGACGGAGGCTTGAACGACAGATGAACAAATGCATTAAAGATGCAGCCGCTTCGTCCATGGAATAGACTCAACTGAAAGCCACCCAATTCTCATCCCTGAGCCAGGCTCCTCCTTCCCTTCCTCTCCCCCCCACCCTCCCTCCCTCCTTCCCCTTTCCTTGCATCTCCATCAGCCCCCACTTTCCCCTGCTATTCAGCTGCTGCTCTGTCACCAGGGCAACAGGCGATTCAGAAATGCTGTTGCCGAGCAACGCTTGGCAGTATCCTACCAGTTCTAACAGAGCTGGATGGAGAGAAACCTTCCAGTCTGTCAACAAAGCGTTATTATTGCCTAGCAACCAGCCAGGGCCACCACTCCTACCCCCCACATCCTCCCTCTGCTACCAGGAGAAAAAAAATGGGCTGTGAAAGTACATGGTAAAGTACATGCCAATTATGTGTGATTATTATGGGGTCTGTGGTGATTACGGTCATTTGGTTGGGTGGCTCATGTCCAATGACCTGGTATGTTCATTCTCGCTCGCTTGCTTGCTTGCATGTATGCATGCGTTCATTCCTGCATCCTTTTGGGCGTTTGTAGAAATAACCGGCCGGCTATCCTAATATTGCAGAGCTAGGTCATTAAACAATCTCAAATCACTGCCATTGTCTGGCAAGAAGACCAATCAGCAGGCCAGCCTGATGATGCCATCGTCCAATAGGACACCAGGAGAGAGCGGCATGCACTTTGCCAGGGGTCACTAACCATGTTATCGCCATAGCGATCCGGTCTGCCTCTTCTGTCGCTGCTGACGAAGACGGCGAGGGACGGAGAGACGGGGGGCGATGGGGGGAGGGGGGAAAGGAAGAATGAGAGGAGAAGTGTTTGGATTTAAATGCTTCACATTGTTCTCCAAGACATTCTTAAGGTTTAGGTCAAACAGCACGCACACGCACAAACACGCCGGGCACGATAACAGTATAAACACTTTCCGTGCCAGCCAGCCACCCGCCCACACAGTAACAGGAACAGCTCTGACAGTGCTATGGTGAGAGGAGTGACAGGTGGCGATGAGGATGCCCCCCCCACCCCACACATACACACACCACCCGCCCAATTCTAAAACCCAACCGAAATGAAGGGAAAAACAAATGAGAAGGGGAAATTGTAGGAGCTGATCCGATGCCCTTGCAAGACGAACGAACATACGTGTAACCGTCGTGTTGGACAATAGACACGTCACCCCGCTTGTTTATTGCGCTTCATACAGTTGCACAATGGCGGCCATTTCTGCCGTGAGCACGTAAGGCTGTCTCATTGACTCATTGGAAAAACGTTGCAATACTGAGCTTCAGTTATTCAGTGCCAACTCAAACGGTCAAGGATCAGATGTAGTCCAAGTTTTGTTTTAACACGTTGAATATCCTGATGGTAGTGCCATCAACACAGGGGAGAGTCACCATCATTTGACTCATCACAAAAAATGCAGATAGTATTGCGAGGAGAAACAGATTCAGAATCACAATGGACTTCTGATGCCAAACAGAATATGGCCACCCCGGTGAAGTGGGACACAAGAAGTCACAAAAGCATTATTCAACTCACCTGGAGATGAGAGGCCTCTGCATATGACTCCTAAACAACGGGGGAAAGTAGAGTAAATATGTTTTCTACACAGGGCAAAGGAGGCGATACTGCCAAGTCAAGCTCCCTTAGGAATGAGTACAGGGGGCGATGGGTTCAAGCAAACAGCCATTTACCACACACACACAAATGGATGATAAAATAAAGGAGTTAGTTCAGGTCTACAAACTATTAAGAGTGGCAGACAACAAGCACACTGGGGAAAGGGATAAGACAGGCTGGTAATACAGGCTTAAAAAAGAAGGGATATAGAGACATTTCAGAGTTGGTCATCTGTCAAATCAATTACCAACACGAGGCTACGACCTTCTACATACTGCATTTTTTTCCTTCCAACCAAGGGTGAGAGGCCAACAGATCCCACCTTCTCCACTACTGACAAATACCAAGGTTAAAGAGGCAAATATCAGTAAGGAAAATCTAATTTCAAAATGTCAATCTATCCCTTGGGGGTGGGGTGGGTAGGGACAGTAAGGAACCTAGCAGGGGATTAGAGGACTTGGTGGTGGTGGTGGGGGGGCGGACTTACTTTGACCTGTCATCAGAGCCGCGGTACTCATAGTAACGGTCATCTCTGTGGGCAAGGATGAGATGGAAAAACACGCACAGACGTACATAAGCACAAACACACAGATACACATAGATATAAAGGAGCACGTACACTTTATGGGAATGGGACAACGGGGACATTTTGGTACCGCTGCACGACTCATTTATTAAATCTGCGTGTAGCGTGGCGCTGGTTAATTTAACACGGGGGTGATAAAATAAGTTACAAAAACCAAGATCATGAGATTTGGGGCGCAATATTCAACCGCCCATTAATCACATGGCTAGTGAAATGTGTGTATTTAATTGCATTTACACAACCAATGGCTGAGCTTGGATATAGTGAATGTTACCATGTAGAGACCCACCGATCAGGTTTTTTTTGGCCAATATCGATCATCGATCCATTTCCTTTGTTACTCGTCACCAATAATTACACCTCATAATCGCAGGCTTGTTTATCACCAACGTATTTTCCACTAGGAAAACCAGGTTTGTAAACACTGTCCTGCCCCATAGACACTATAAAAACATGGATAACTTGATAAAAGATAAAGATTTGTAATCTATACTATTATTTAGCCTAGGTTTTGAGCAGTGCTTTGTGACTTTCTTTTTCTGTTTAACCTGATCGACAACGGAGCGGCGATGCCAACATTCGTTTTGCCGCATTAGAGGATTCGTAGGCTTATATGCCAAAACAAAAGATTTTATTCAAGCTGCGACTCGGACTGGGGGTCCAGCTATGGAGACTGCCTTTATAAAAAGGTACGGTCTAGGTTTGAAGGAGGCCTCATTTTGCGACACATCGTAATGAAATATGTTAACATGAAAGATCTGAGTCTATGATTCCGTTATACTTTCTAGAGAGCATTTGGGGAATCACTGTCGTTCATCTTCTGTTAAATCAGCAGACTAGCCAGTTTGTTTCAAATATAGCAGAAGGAATAACTGGGCAGTTGCCTTGTCTTGTGAGGTTATAAATACTTCAATAATTTCAACTAAAATGGAGATGTGTGAATAATGACTGGTGTAGGACTTTTTTTGCAAACCTAAAAAAAATATCTAAATAATAAAAAACGACTGATAGTGAACCAGTTTTTCAGTGAGAGACAGCCTCGTTATTGAATCCTTTAAATCGGAATCAATGAACTCAACTATGCCATGATTAAGCGTAGCAGAGTCATGTGGTTGGTTCCTGCAAATGTGCCGAAAACATCAGGGGGCCAATTGATCAGTGAGTCTCTAGGTCAATGTCTTCACCCCAAAAATATATATTCAAAAAGAAAATATAATTCCCATTTTATGCAATGCAGGGTGTAAGAAACAACAAGAGTAACGCATGATCGATTAAGAAGAAAAAACAAAACGGGCTTGCGTATGAAAACATCGTCTGTGGAGAACGTCGGGCAGACAGAAAAGTGGCGCTTTGCACACATCTTACCCTCCTCGGTGCGGGGGCCCCAGGGGCATGTTGCGTCCGCGGCCGCCCCCCCGGCCGCCCCTGCCGGAGTGGGAGGGAGGGGGGCCCCTGCGGGGGCTCATCTC
>JAOTIX010000120.1:3207604-3222383 GCA_027123715.1 Gaidropsarus macrophthalmus
CTGTTACTGGGAGGTAGAGAGGAAAGGACATGTTGCTATAGGAGTGACATACAGAGGAATCACAAGGAGAGGAGGGGTCTGGTCAAATGTGACTTCATTATTTTTTTCTCTCAGAGATTTGTTTGGCAAAGAGAGAACACAAGGTGACATTAGAAAAATGGGTAATGGTGTATTGAGAGATTCAGAGGGATAAAATGTTTGGGGTCGGGGGGGGGGCAGAGAAGAGGGACAATGAGAGAGCAACAGTAATTGAAGAGAGGGGGTACAGGGGATGGGTAAGTGGAGAGAGGAGAAAAAAGAGGTCATGACAATAAATGACTTGAGTATTGGGCAGGTTACTAATACATTGCTCATAGATTGAAAAAAGGTAGTTGGCGCTAGAAGTGACCTCATCTGCACTGTGCCCATTCTAGAAGTTAAAACTGAATTAGCGTGGCTTGAACTTGGATCTAAATGATTTAATTGATTTGAACACAACTTGTGTCAAAAGGAAAGGCAATTGAAATTGGACGCTTTGGGCCAGTGAAGCAAAAAAAAAAAATGTATCCACATCAATACTACAACTATAAAAAAGGTTTCCAACAGCCATCTACTAAACATTTAGAGGTCCCCCCAAAATCAAAACAAAAAAAAACAACTCAGGGAGCCAGTAATGCTATAACCAGAAATGATGGTTCCAATTGTGCCTATGTGGTAGTTGTTGGCAGACTGTGCACAGCCTGAATACATGTATAGCATACATGTTCCAGAAAAGAAGTACTCACGTCTGTTCGTAGAGCTTTGATGTTTTTACCACCCTTCCCAATCACCGCTCCTGCATTCTGAAGTCACATGGTGAGGCAAATATTAATCCATAGAAAACACTGAAATCCAACATCAAGGTGAATAGCAGAAATGGCTATACAAGTGAATAGCCATTTCTGCACACTTAATGATGTAGTAAACAACAAAACTTTTGATTATTCCAAGAAAATTCACTGAAATTAAATATCATTTCATTTTCGGTCAAAATGTACTTTTCCCAACAATAATTACATAGCTATGCGAACAACAATAAGAGATGCTTTAGAAAATGCAGGCCACTTACTTTGCTTTGCAGGAGTATACGAAGCTCCACCATTTCGTCCGAGTTCCTGGACCGCTTGAATGATTTTTGGTCCTCAGCGTCCTCAGCTGGGCGCTTACCTAAGAAAGATTTGGATTGAAATCTCAGTCTATGAACTGGGAAATGAATCTACAGCCAGCAAGTATAATGTTCACAATAAATGACCACTAATCCAAAGCAGTCCTGTAAGTGCATATTGGACGTTATGAGCATTATGAACAACCAGGATTGTTTAACATTTGGCAACAGAAATCCACACAGATGTTGGACTAAGAAAAAGAAAAATATCAATAACAAGGATGTACAAACATCATAATCTATTGAAGATTCTCAAGACAGAAATTACAATTTCTTTCCAATTCAGAGCGTTTTAAAAGAACGGCTTTGAAGGACGATATTCACAAAATAATGGTTTATTGGCTATTAAGAGATTGTATACCGTTTGTCTCTGTGTTGCTGAATGAGGTCTCTTCTTGTTGTTCAATTTCTGTCTCCATTGTCGGCTGACCGCAAGTGGGATTGGATGGGCACCTCGGTCCGGGGAAGAGGCGGCGACAGGAGGAGAGAAGCAAGGAACTTGGCTTGAAGATCTGCGGCAGGTTGTCGTCATTGTCGGGAGGAGAAAGGGACGATGGACAAATTAGAGCAGGGTATTTTAGAGACGTTTAAAAGTACACAGAGGAGGGTTTGGTTATGAGAGACTGGTATGAATGCTGGCACTCACCGATATTTATGATGAAGACCAGGGCGTGATGATGGGCGTAACAGAATAAGCAAGAACCAACCAGCGGCTGCAACCTGTGGAAGACGGAGACGCAAAGACATCAGAACGAACCCACGATCGGCACATATTTCTTTGTCATTGTTGCATTTCCATCGTTCTTTCATTTGCATCGCTGCTACAGCCCAGATTAACAGCAATGCTGTTATCGCCCTTTCGACAATCAGTATTATGCACAACGAACTAAACCAAGTATTCCAACAATCATAATAGCAATGCCGAAAACAGCGACGAAGGCCAGAAGCGCATCCATTGCCACCGTGTTTAAACGTAACCGCTTAGACGGGAGTGTAACGGCCAGTAAAGACACTTATAACAGCCATTACATACAAATATGATTTAACATTTACATAAATACGATTTAAAAGATACGCATTCAGAGTGTACACGTCACAAAAGTAGGCTAATTAGCTAGGATAAACACCAAGATAACAAGCGTCCAAAACGGCACGCACGATCTCCGTCCAAATGGTTTCAATGTACTGCAATTGTTGTCTTTATTGTTGCTAAATACGTTGGTTCAATACCCACAATTGTCGAATTCGATTTATCACCAACAGTTTCGACTAATTACCACCAGGAATTACTTAAATGAATTTCAGTATCGGGTGAACCACAAAGAGGCCTAGATAGGGCAATGCGAGTGCCTTTGGTTTCGCCATATTGCGAGTTGGTTGCCATATCCAACGGCCCGAACGTACAGTAGGCGGTGCCGATGTCCGTTGCAACCAATCCGTAGTGGTTGTAGCGGGAGAGGTACCGCCCACCTAACGTTTGGACACTTGGTTCTAGTAACTACCATGTTGGAAACGAAGTGCTAACGAAAACGAAGCTAGTTCAGTTAGCCTCCACGCTAAATATAGCAGCAAACCCAAACCATTTGCCGAGTTGAGAGCAATACAAGGAAGCCGCGATATTTAGCGATTGTATATTAAGTAACATGGGAAGAGTACGTGCAACACATAACACATAATTACTGGAACATTGTATATGTACTTGGAAACACCAACCTGCGATGCAACACTTGGCTTCTTCCTTCCCTTCTTTACCTACCCAGAGCGGAAATGGCTCTCTGTCCTATCACAGTCGAGTGCTGATTGGTGCTCATTGCTCCCGGTTTTACCTCAGGCGAGCGTTGGTTGGTGCAAGACACGTCCGTCAAACATCACGTCGGCAACGTTAGGTTAGATATGATGTGCGTACAGGATTTTGCAAGTATTCGGTTGTTTGAGCAAGGTTTGTTAAAGCGTTGTTATCGTCTATTCCAAAATGTTAAAGGATTAAGTTTAAAATCCCAAGGTAGTGTGTATGCAAATGTATATACTTCTTGCAAGTGCCCTGTTTCTACATGCGTTGGAGGAATGGGGCACGTCAACTTTGGCGCCTTGGCTGGTCTCCAGTCAACATGAAACGCGCCAACTAAATATTGATCAGATGTTCAGCAAGATCTGTTTCAATGGACGGTAGTTTGAGACCGATATACAATGTGAAATCAGTCATGTAGACGCATTAGGAATTGCTTAGCGATGTTGTGTTTCAGAAGGTGTACTTCACCAATTGATTAGCGTTCAGGAGAGAAACATTGGACTTTCCTCTGATAACTTCTCGAATTAACCGATTTCACATGTTACTAAGGTGCACGAACTAATGTTTCCGGTGTCAAATATTCCAACAGCAAGATAGATCGGGCACATCTGTATTAACGAGCCAACGGCTGGATGAGAAGATGCCTCTGGGGATCCAGGCAGTGGTGAATGCCGCTATGGGCTGGCTCCAGTCTTCTTGGCATATCCACGTGCCCTTCGCCTGGTTGGAGACCTGCGTTGAATGGGTTCAGCAAGAGGGAGGGGGAGGCCGCCTCACACAACAGCAGATTAACCAACAGGTATGGGGAGATCTGGTTACAGTCTACCACCTCGTCCAAAACTATATATAATATATCACCATATGGAAGCCACAAACCATCAATAAGGATTGATTATACACCTGTCTGTTACCCAGGTGTTGGACCAGTGGCTTTTGGCTGATCTGAGGGATCTGGGTCACCCTGTCCTCCCTGGTGGTCTGTCTGGGGCCCAGAAGACAGAGATAACTGGCACTTTTTCAGTTCAGGTAGGTCTTGCATCTGTAATGCATGCATTAATATTGTATCTATAGCACTGGGAGATAAATCTCCCTATATATACAATATGTATGGACAATAATGTGTCAGATGATGCAGTAAATATTAGGGGCCCCCTGTAACCCCAAGGTCTCGCCACTGTCCTAGATGGACTCGCTACTCGACATCAGCCAGCCAGCGTATGGCCAGCTGCAGAAATTGAGAGGCAAGGACTGCACCAATGAAGAAGTGACGGCTGTAACCCAGGCAACCCAGAGGCCCTGGGAGGCCAGGCCAACGCGCATGCTGCTCCTACAGGTTACACGCTGAGCAGGCCAACGTTGAGCCACTGTCTGGCCATTTAAAGCACTGGCAAATATCACTGCACCAACATTTACATATATTTGAATCAAAAATGAACAAATTATTAGAACCAAAAAAAATGTCTTGGTAAAATAGATTTATAGTTGCACCAAAAAAATATCAGTATTTACTGATTTATTTCAGCATGTTCAGGTTTGGTTACTGTCATTGACAGTAATATTCAATATGCAATATGCAAAAATCATAGTCATCTTAAATTAAAGTGAAACTAAGCTATTGATAGCGTTTTGCTAAAACCAAGGATCTGCCATTAACTCTAAGTGTCGGTCCACCCGTCTCTCAGTCCGTTACTTCACTCGTATCCCAATTCTTCACATTGATGAACAAGTGGTGCACATTTGTTGCTAAGAAACCTTTCTACAAAAAAGGGTGCTCTCAGTCAGCATTTCCCCCCCGTGTTAATGCATTACTTAGACACTTTATAAAGCACGCACTGTCTGTAAATATAATTGTAAAATAATAACCTTCCTTTGCCTCCGCTGCAGGTGTTAAGGTGGAAAAGAGAGTAGAGTAGTCACCTATATCCAATGGCCGTGTGCAAGATTCACCTTTATGCACACGATTCCATGCCCAAGGGAAAGAGGCTCTTAACAATAGATACATGGTGGATTCTAGAGTTCGGTAGATTTCTATTCCACCTGGCGCAAAAGGTTATTTTTTTGTATAGGATCGGTTGCTGGGAAAGCAACCAGAGCATAGGCGCAAGTAGTAATTTTCCGGATCTTATTCCACACACTCGACAGATCTTATCTATGTTATCATAATACCCATTGTGTGTGGTCTGCCGGAAAGGTGACCGATGGGGTGCAGAACCTGGAGGCCATGGAGTACCAGCCCATCTCGGCTCTCAACACCTCTCTCAGGTGAGGACAGTGAGCACACGTCCTCCTGGGAACCCAGGGTCCAATGTATCAGCAGAACTTGCAGAAGCATCCATAAGGCTCTGGGTTGCACCCTTGTGCGTTTTTGCGACAAACCATCAGTTTGGATGTTTACCAGCTCAAAGGTTCTGTGTTCGAATCCAAATGTCCATTTAGACACTTCTACATGGAAGCATTCTTGAGTCCTGCCAGTTCATAAATTACATAAACTGTGGCCAGTCCGTCAAGCCAAATCACCCAAATCCCAAGATCACACAAATCCATGATTGCAGCTTTTACGTCCAGCCACCATTAACTGCCGCAACACTTGTTCAACTGAGAAAAAGAGGCATGCCGCCCTGTGTTGTTGACGGCCCCATGTCTGCACCGTAGGCCCGGTGTGAAGATCCAGCTCCAGGGCCGCATTGTGTGCCGGCTGGGGGTCCTCCTGCTCGGGCCGCAGAACGTTAAGGTCCTGGGAGGGGAGGTGGAGGACTTGGTGGACAGGAACAACCAGGTAGGCCTGGCCACTTCTTCTCATGATGAAACGCTTTGCCCTCTTTCCCTCCTGCTGGCTTTCTTGAACCACCAGGGTTCCCTTCGAAAGGAACCGCACTGCCTCTCCAGTGGGGGTAGGGCAGGAAAAATCCCCTTTGGTCCATCGTTGAAAAAAAAAAAAAGAAAGATGAATACCTGATGGTAATAATGGCTTGCAAGTCCACACTCAAAATGTAGCATTTGTGTGTTATAATGTAATCAGGCTAAATGGCATGAGCAGTTCAGATATCAATTGATTTGGGTTGAACCAGGGCAGGGTGCTGTGCGGAGCCCTTGGTCTTCCTGCGGAGGACCAACCATCGGGAGGAGCTGCTGAGGAAAACCTACCAGCACTACAAGGTGTGTCCCCCAGCACAATACTAGGAGTAACCCCGGGGGGGAGATTGAGAGCTTTAAGGTTGAACATTGCCAAACGCTCAGTCGAAATGGGTTGGAAAGTGTTGATTTTTGCAAAGCATCTCAATAAACCTCTGCCTGTCGCAGCGTGCCAGATAAAAATAAGGTAAAATTGCACACTCTGTAAACTATCAAGTTTGAACATTCCTTCCATGACAATAATATGAAGATGAAAACTGATTTGCTGTCATTCATACACAGTGTACAGTGTAAAATAACAGTTGTATGACATGAACAGCCTGGCTCATTTAAACACTGTGTAACTTAACCAACTGTATTTTCTCCATTTCATTAGCAAACCATGAAAGGGAGGAGCTGGACCTGGACCTGGAGTTGATGGCCAGTCTGGAGGCCCAGGAGGAGCTGGACAGGAACCAGGGCACAGTGTTTATGGACAGTGGTTACGGGACAGGCTCCTCTCTCACTAGCCAAGCCTACCGTCCATTATCAAGGTGGGTAATGATAGTGCGAAATTAGGACGGAATTGTGCCTGTTATTGTTATTATTGTCATGCCTGGACTGAATGGTACCTCAAGCTCGCTTTGAGTTCGGGGGATAATTCAATGTAACTGTCAGCCTTTTCATCGTATTGAGGCTAACATTTATACATGTGATCATATTATGATCCTCATGAGTACGTTTTCTCCCCAAATAATATAATTGTTTTGACATGCATAAAAAAAACCCGAATGTATTTAAAATGGATAATAAATGAAGACAAAATGATCAAGGTGAAGAGAGCAGCATTTAATAGATGCAAATTAACAAACATCTCGTTATTACAAACAAAGCCTTGTTTGTAATATTTAGATATGGCAAGTGAGTTTCCATTGCACTAAATGTATCGCTTGATGTGCAAACTTGCATGCTGTTATATTCCATGGCATACCATGACCTTGTGTCTATATATAGATATATATATAGATATATATAGACATATTTATATATCCTTCAACACACCCATTTTCCAATGACCAACTTATGAAGCGAATGCATCACTTTATTACCGTTACCTTCTGTGGGGCTTCGCAGGCACTCAGACGGAGGTATATTTTCTAGGCCCCCTTAAATCCTAAGCACTCAAACATCAAAAGCCCGGTGGGAGAGGAAGTGGGCTCCCGGGAGGAGATATGTATATTATTCAGATTCGGCTCGTTAGGGAACACTCATCTGTTCATTATCGCACACATTCACACACGCTGTCGACATTTTGAATTCGGTAATGGTCATCGCTAAATGGTCAGAGAGCGTGAATGAATTTTTGGTGTTGCCATTAAAAATGGCACCCGACATCATGGCAACATCACCCAATGACCCAATAGCCTGAACGTAGATTCAAAAGGAAGTGCTGTTCAAATATTTGTTTCTGACTGAGAATTAAGTCCTCTAGTGCAGAGATGGTTTTCATTCATGTTATCCTGTGAAATGCATTCAAAACCACAATACTACCATCCTGATTTCCGAAAGGCTTTCAGAAAACTGAATAGGAATACTGAAATAATATTGGTTAATCATACAAACATGCAATCTTCATATAATTCGGACTTCCAGTATCACTTTGATAGAATCTTATGGCGTACCTGACTATTGTATGCACCAGTGACATTTGGTGTCTTCCAGGAGCGGATTGTCAACACCATCTCAGGGACGGAATCCTGTCCAAGCCAGAAGAATCGGTTTGGGTGACCAAGGAGATTCTGGCCTTTTTCTTCCACCGCCTTCCGTAGGATCGACTCAATGCGAGGAAGAACATTTCCGCGATGAAGACTTTGACGACCTGCCCTTGGACGAGTTGGACAGCATGGTCTTTCAAGAGGGCCCAAATGAAACGCTGCGTCCGAACTCCCCGCGGTCCCACAGTGAACCGAGCGGCGGTGGGTCCACCAGCCCTGCTCCAGACCTCTTTAGAAGGCCTCCGCCACCAGAGCCTTCTGCCTCCAGGTCCCACCTGCACGCAGGCGGCTCCCGGTGCAGCAGGCCAGCGCAGCAGGACCGAGCACATCTTAGACCTAGCGTCGCCGCCAAAACCCAGTCGGTGCCGGTGACCCCCCAAACCCCCGTGTCCTCGCAGGGAGCCCCTGGAGACGCCTACGTCCTCCAGGATGACCCGGAGCTGATGGACGTGGACGTAGACCGCTTCCTGGAGGAGACGGCAACGCCTAAGACCTCCGGAGGCCTGGGTGCAGCTGCCCCGCCGGGCGCCTCCGCTCCGCTCGCAGGGTCCGCAGACCGCACCGGCGGACCTGCCGTGCGTTCATCCACGGGCGGAGGGGGGAGGCCTTCCGCAGAGGCAGCCCAGAGGGCGGACGCCTCGCCAGCGCTGACCTCTCCCCCGTTCACCTACCTCAGATCGCTGCAGGCCAAGTTCCCCGAGCCCCGGCAGCGCCACGGCGTCAGCGTGCGCGTCAAGGCCTTCATCGTCACCCTCCTTGGCAAACTGACAAGCGGCATGGGCGCCTGGAGCGTCCAGGCCACGGTGTCCGACGGCACGGGCTACCTGGACGTGGAGCTGTCGGACCGGGTGCTGGCCGGACTGCTGGGCTTCACCGTGGCACAGAAGGGGGCCATGAAGCGCGACCCCGGCCGCAGGGCGGAGCTGGACGCCGGCATGAAGCGGTGCAAGGAGGAGATGGTGGACATGTGCTGCGTGATGACGCTGGCGTTCGAGGAGCAGGGCAGCAAGGCGGTGGTCACCGCGATAGAGCCCGTCACGGAGGAGGACCTCGGAGCCCTGGAGCAGAGGGTGAGGGGCCGGGAAAGAGGGAAATGATGCGGGCAGTGGGGAGAGGCTTCAATGCAAAGAGCTGCCTACTGTTCCAACTGTTCTGGAAAACCAATAACTTATTGAAACGTATAACACATTCGTGTGAGCATCGGCGCCAATCGTGACATTAGCATCCCAACATTGCATTTTAACAATATTACATCCTGCAGTGAGCGAATCAGTTGGAATTGCACAGCAGTGAACGTATAATGGGCCACGTTAATGCACTTTATGATACCCTTAGACTGTAAATTCCATACCATATACGTATGTCTCGCATACATGCAGCCGATATGTTTTTTGCGAACTAGTAATTCCAGGTGGTTTTATTAAAGGTAACGTAAGGAAAATAGGCAGTGCTAAATGGAGATGTGTTGAGGAGAGACCCCGAGAATTGAAAAGGGTATGAGACCACGAGTGCCAGGCGAAGAGAAAAAGAATTCATGCGCTGATTGTTGTAATGAATTGGTGGCCTTTGCATTCACTCAATACATCTTTTGCTCCTGATTGAAAATGATTGAATGTCCAAGGCCAGTATTGGTCTTTAATAAACTTGCCCATGAAAGAATGAGAGAATTAGAAATAAAAGGAGACCATGGACCTCCGCTGTTCTCATTCACTGCTGAGCTCATCTGTGATTTGCGTACACTGGGTTTATATTTAGGCGCACCACAGACACCATTTCCTACCAATTTGATATTGTGCTTGTATATTTTATGCTTTCCGTGTGTCTGTATGTGTGTGTATGTGTGTGGACTCTGCAAAACTAATAAAAAGTATCCTTGAACGCAGGGCATCTTGGTTTGTTTCTCATTGTTGTTGCATTGTTGAAATACAGGAACAATAACCATCGCCGTCTTTCAGAAATCCTTTGTCAGTAGCGTCCATTGTTTAATGGAAAGATTTGTTTATGCTTTGACGGGTGCGCTGTTTGTCCTCCCTGCCTTGCCTTACTGTTGCAGTAGACCACTGCAGCGGTAAGGCCATGTTTCATTATGATAACGAGGGGATCGCGGGCTAAAGGACTCCGTGGTGGGCCTATGTGTGCACGGATATGTTAATGTGAACGCCAGTGTGTGCGGGGGGCGGGGGACGTGTGCACGGGCGCTCATTGCTATGCCTGTGTGCACGTCCATTCGGATGGATGGTCTGAGTTCATTAAGGCCTAATCAGGTTGAGCAGTTAAATCAGGACCCTGCTCCGCATGTCGTTAGCCTGTTATGTGCTAATGAGACTGGATGTGATGGTGGGTGTGTGGGGGTTGGGGGGGGAACGACACATTGTGTAAATATGGGGTGATGGATGATGAAATGAGAGTGAAGGGTTGACTATAGACAACCAGGAGCTAGAGGCAACACGGTATCGTCCATGTTGGATCGGTTGATAAACGACGTAAAATGTGACAAAACAAAAATGATGAAAGGGCTGGGCGATACATCGAATGTCTCTTTGCATGTGCCATTTTGAATGTGTTTCGATGCATTGTACCATGTGGGGTTATCCTATGTTTTATATTGAGGGCCATGTGTGTGTGTGTGTCTATATACAGAACACAAACATGGCATAGATAGATAGATAGATAGATAGATCGATAGATAGATAGATAGATAAAAACGTCATTGATCCCTTGGGGACATACCCCTCAGGAAATTCAAGTTCCAGTGCAACACCACAATAGTACCAGTTGTATAAAAACAACAAAATAGTATAAAAACACCCATCTCACACAGTAAAAACATACATTATAAATACCGGGGAGTGTTCAAAACAGTGTGCAAATTGAGCAATAAACAACAAGAGTCCATATGAGCTTTCAGGTGTCACTGTGACTCGTTTCCTCCCCTTGCCACTGTAAATATATATATATATGTGTAATTATTGATGGATATATATTTTTAAAGCCCGCATCTGAAAGGATGCAGGACATGGTCACATTATCTTCCCCACTTCCCTTCCAAATGGGTGCACTGGAGTCCCAGACCTGTGTAACATTCTGGGCTGTAGTCTTGATAGAAAGCCAGGGAATTATTTCAGATGTCAAAGTTTCCGTGTGGTTACTGATGAATTAGCCATTTTAGAGGACGAATGAGAAAATGTTAAACTGCACTTATAGTTTTCAATGTTCGTTGTTTGGTTCAATTTTCCCCGTGCCTTGTCTCAGCCTGGAAGGGTAGCTGGAAATAAAATAAGCTTTTTTCATTACCCTCTAATTTTGGATGTACCTTTCCAAATTGCAGTTAGCCAGTGAGTGGTGAATGAGCCCCAGGAAGAGAGGATGCCCATGAGGGAAAGAACATGTTGCTAATTTCTCTAATGCACATGCTATGGCTGTAGTGTGCCTCTTTGGTCATCACAAACATTGGGGTAAAAAGTGCATGAGCAATCTCCACTAATACCAGCCTGCTGCAGCAGCAGTTGTAATTTCCTTTGCCCTATTAGAGCCATTGATGAAAAATCCACTCTAGAGAGGCCTACTCTTTTTAGGCTTTCCACCAAGATGAGCAAATGGGTTCTCTCCCGATGACTAAAGCATACCTCTGTGTTTTGCTGTGCAAGGCAGTATGTTGTCATGCATGTGTGTGTGTGTGTTTATGTGTGTGCATTTGTCAGGGTCAAGGTCAAGTGTATTTGTATAGCACATTTACATCATATAGCACATTTACATCAGCCAACGCCTCAAGTCCTTACCACACAATCACGCTGCCCAAAGTGCTTCACACAATGAAATAGAACAGTACTAAAATGTACTAAACTAAAAACACAGTAAAAACATAATACAACATAAATTACAATAAAACTAAGTCATTAACATTTAACGATTTAACGACGATTTAAAAATATGAACAGAGGCAGCAGTTCGACTATTTAATGGAAGACTGTTCCATAGCCGAGGAGCAGATACAGAAAAAGCCCTGTCACCTCGAGCTCTGGCATGTTTTTGAAACGTTTAACTGACTGGAGGACCTCATCTCTCGTAGTGACATATAAGGACAGCAGCTCAGATGTGTAGGCTGGAGCCAAGCCATTGAGGCATTTTAAAAAACAAAGAGCAGCATTTTGAAATTAATTCTATCGCTGACAGAGAGCCAGTGCAGTGATGAGAGAACAGGTGTAATACGTCCCTGCGCCTGGTACCTGTCAACAGACGAGCAGCCGAATTCTGGACAAGCTGCAAGCGACCAAGAGAAGACTTGTCTTGTCCATAATACAAGGAATTGCAATAATCGAGGCATGATGTAATGAAGGTTTGTATCAGGCCTACACACTTGCAACACAGTGCAAGGAAGATACACGTTCATTTAATGAGGACATGCAAATGAAAAAAGCTTGTTTTCACCACAGAATTGACTTGTTTGTGTATGCTCAAGATTAAGAGATACACACACAGATAGCCTACATTTATCAATAAAGTTGAAAACTGTTCATATTCGTACCATACTGTAGATGGTGTAAAGTCGGGAGTGGGAGATTCTGCTGTGTTGGTGCTCAGTCCGGGGAGGCTGATAAACAGTCTAAAAATGGAGAGGGAGGGCGCACTGCCAGACCCAGACCCACCAAGGAGGTTTTCTGTCATTTGTGTTTATATATATAAATATATTTTCTTCTAGATACTGTGTATATTTGAGTATTATCGCACGTTGTCTTTCAGTGTTCAGAGTGCGAGTGCTGGGCATGGCTACTCTCAAGGTAATGACCTAGAATGCTTTACAATATTGGGTCGGAAAATATTTAATTATGACTATAGCTTGATAGCATCTCGAAACCATGAGAGTTGAGATACTCAGTTTGGTATTTTACATGATTTTTAAGCGCATAAAAACCACACACACACACACACACACACACACACACACACACACACACACATATATATATATATACATTGCATTCATTTGATAATTTGTCTTATCAAATGACCGTATACATCTTATAAGTCCGGCCATTGTGTTCCCATATCCTCTAACTAACAGAGGAAATCAAACGGATCAAAAGGAGGGAATAGTGCATGAGAGAAAGCAACGTGAGCAAAGCCTCAAGGAACACGAGATACAGTACGGTCAGCCGGTGATAATTAAAGCTTTCTCTTGCCCTTTATTGGCAACTGAATAGTTAACTAGACGTAATGGAAAGCCCATTACTGCTCCGCAAGGCTCTGGGAGACTGACAGGCCCAACAATACAGACGGAATTAGAACAACACACTGTGCCTTTCTCCTCAAGTCCTTACTCCGGTTCTATGCATCTCGCCATCCCTCCCCCACTCCACACCCCCCTCTCCCCCCCGTTCCCCGCGCTCTCTGTCCGCACGCTCCGCTCCCTCGCTACATGTAGGTCCATCCCTCCATCCAACGCACTCCCCCTGAAAAGTCATTACCACCTTTTGAATATGGCCTGTTAGAGACGAGGGGTTAAAAAAAGCAATGGAAAGAAAAGGGAACGGTTCAAAGAGCAGGGTGTGCAAGTGATTTGGCTATGACAAGGAATAGAACACTTATTCTCTTTTCTCCCCGCCGACAATGAGAGGAGGCAGGCTGACAAGCTGGCCATTAGAAAAGGTAATTTGACAAGCTGTGCGGAGTGTTTGCTCGGTGCCCTTACACCCCTTGAACATATTGAAACCGCGTTCCGTACTTCTGGTTAATGATGAAAGAATAAGACGGCTGCGAAAGACCCCACGGGTGACAGGAAATGACAGCTTTGCGATCGGGCTGCGAAGGGTCTGGGAGGTTCGCCGCGGCGCGCCGAGGTCATTGGCAATCACAGCACTGACACGGCTGTTGGCTCCTCCAGCAGATACAACGCCGTGTGTGCGTGTGTGCGTAGGCCTACTGCTTATTTTTTATTTTTTTTTATATCCGCCTGTGTTTTGGTATTCCGCTAACACTTAGCCTTCGAAGGTGCGCCCTTCCTCATCCTCCTCACCCGCATCGTATAGACACACTATGTGGGCGTCATGACGAGCCGAGGAGGAAGGCCGGCGGTGCCGGGTGTTTATTCATGAGAAGGGATCTCAGAATCAAAGGTCACCCTCAGGAAACTATTACAGCACGAGGGACTGCAAGGAGAGAAGGAGGAAAGACAGAAAATGTGAATAGAAAACTCAAACGCACACAAAGATGGAGGGGAATGTACATATTTAAAATCAGAGTCAACCCTGATGCTATAGTTGAGAGTCTGCTCACATCACGGCCAAAAGGCTCAGTAATGACGCCTAATACAACATCCCCTAAACATACACATTTTGGGTCAAAATAATAGATCTGTTTTTTTTTGGTCTGTTTTTTGATGGTCTTTTGTTTTTTTTGTTTTTTGATGGTCCCTTGCAGACATTCACAGTGGGGCTACGCTACGGTTACACTGGTGTACAACACACAGATGGATACATCTAGTTGAGTGTGCGTATTCTGGGTAATTACTTACACCAACGCGCAAATTCATTTGTTCACGGAAACAAGAATGTATGAAAACAAACAGACAAATGAGGCTTCATGCGTTTAAAACATTATGTGGGTTGACCTGAGTGTCACCCAAAGGAAAACCAAGGACTACTGATTGGACAGTGATAAACACAGGCTTTCAGCACTTTGTGCTAGGACTGTTTACTGAGTGGAGACCTACATTGTTTTTCTGGTATCCTGTCTTGTCCTTTGCTTTAACAAGGTATTTGCTGTGAGTGTATAATACCAGCAATTTCGCCCCTCTCAAAGAGTTGAAATCATCATTTGAAACCAAATGAAGTGGACTAAATAAATAATTACACAGATCAAACACACACACAGACAAAAACCCATACACGCAAACACATACAAACACACATCATTATCATACTC
>JAOTIX010000120.1:3400391-3411724 GCA_027123715.1 Gaidropsarus macrophthalmus
AAAAATGTTTACAAAAGTGCACAGTGTCTTTGTGCCCTGGTGGAGATATTGATTAAGATGTTGATGTCTGATTTAAAACAATTTAGCCAAAAATAGGAGAGCATTTTGTATTTTGGTACCACCACCATTTTGGTTCCTTCAACTTCAGGTGGGTTTCTTCCCTGCTGGTGCAGCCGTGGTCCTTGGTAGTTCAGGCTCATGCTGATCTCTGTGCTTCACTTTTGCCAGGTGTTAGGAGATGTGAGGACGGGTGTGTCGCCCATTGACCCCCCTGAACTACCCGTGTATCGACACACTCCCCACCCTCACCTTCAGCATGAATGGGGATATGCCTCATGTTCCCATCACCACTCTCGCTGGGATCGCTAGCCTCACTGACTGTAAGTTCGACGCCTCCCCAAAGTATGAGCTCTGCACTTCGGATACCGACTTGTTCAGCTCACACATGCTGACCTCCACTCCCATGCCCCCTTTCTCTCCGTTTCCAGTGTTGAACCAGCTGCCCCTGCCCTCGCCACTCCCAGCCACCACCACTAAGAGCCTGCTCTACAATGGGAGGATTGCAGAGGACGTCACCTGTCTGTTAGCATGTCGTGATGAGAACCTAGCATCCCAGCTAGCCCATGGCCTTAATCAGGTTTCGACAGAACACATGTGAGTTTAATCAAGATGTGTGATCGGATCCGTATTACCACCTCATCACGCAAAGCGGCATGCTAGTTATGAAAAGAAAGACGCTTGATGTTTGAATGCAGGGATTTGATTATTTTGGAAAAGGTAAAATATTTTATCCCAGCCCAAATCCAAATCCTGTTTTGACTTGAAGTATGTTCTTGTCGCTGTTTTTGTTTGTTTTTGTATTTGGTCCCATAGAGCTGCTAAACATGGGTTGTGGGCGGCTCACTTTCTGGGAACTTCTCCAAACCCATGCAGTGTGTTGTGGGTTCAGTGCGGCCAACTAGTGGCCGGTTCACTGGTGAAGTATATCAGGCTGCAGACGAGGCTGTTACAATGAAATTGAGTGCTTTTACTGCACATTAATGAATACATTATTTTGTAAACAAAAGAAAAACAAACTTTCGTAAAGGTTGTTTACCTTTTTCAAGCGGAGATATGAAATTTATTTGAAAATAGTTTTTGGTCATGTTGTGAAAATGCTCATTACATCCTGACGCCAATCAATAAATCAAGCGCACTGAATAAAAAGCCTGTCCCAAGCCTGTAATAAACCCATCCAATGATTTTATTTGATTTGATTCCCGTATCAAACCATTAAGTCGCCTCCCTGTCTGCTCGCTACCCCACATGCCCGTCCTCTCGTTGCATGTGATGGAAGTCTTCCTCAAGGCACTCATACGCGACTGTGTCTGTTTCCCCCCAGAGAGCTGAAGGACAACCTGGGCAGCGATGAGCCAGAGGGAGATGCCCCGCTGCTGCTGCAGACCATGCTGGCCCGAAACCCCGGCATCTTCAGGGAGAAAAGTATGGAGGGACACTCCGACGTAACACATGCTCTTTCCCATCCCCTCTTTCTCTCGCTGCAACAGGTTGAAAATGTGTGTTGTTTTTTGTTATCCCAAGCAGACGTCATGCAGCAGCAGCAGCAGCAGCAAATGGTTCCGCAGTACAAAATCACCCAGAATTCCATGCATAGTCCAGCACAGTCCGGAAACTTTCAGCAGGCCGCCATTTCTCCCAACCCGTCGAGGTGAGTCACACTTTGCCACATGGCTTTTACTCACTATTTTAGTACCTTGTTTTGCATAATGTAATTAATCTTGCATGTCAAATGAACTGAACCAGTTACTATTACTATATTGAAATCTAAACTCTGTCCCCTTGTTTTGCAGCCGCTTCGTGTCGCCCCAGACCGGTTCCAGTAGCAGGTACATGGGTCAGAACAGCCCCGTGCCCAGCCCCTACACTCCTCAGAGCCCTGCTCCTGGCTACATGCAGCAGTACCCTCAACAGCAGCCCCCCAGCTACAACCAGCACCAGCAGATACAGCAAGGTGAGGCCTGGGACTACAGTTGTGCCGGGAAATTCTAAATATAGCATTTCTGGTTTACATATAATGCATACATAAAGGCTGAAAGATAATGCAAAATCAAAACACTTGATAGAATTCTGTGTCAAAATGTATTGGTTGAGTGCTTCAACCTCAGTCTTTAGCCTCATTCATTCCTGATGGGACACATGTGTGCCGTGGTGTGACCCGGCATCCTTTTTTAACGTTAACCTTTTTGTTCTGTTCTGTCACAGTGTCTGTTGCTAGCCCCATGGTTTCGGGGGGCATAAGGAACCTTCATGAGGGGAAAGTTTCAGGTCAGATGTCAAATGCTACTAACCACCACCCAGACCGGCATGGCTCTGACGACTACCTGAATATCGTGCACCGACTCGGGAATGAGGTAAACAGATGCTGAAATTCATTACGTATAAAGTTAGCACTTGGGAGGTGGAGAAAAAAGTGTTATAATTCAAATGTGACAATTTAGTTTGTCATAAATAATGTACTTGGCTCTGGAGGGCCTGGCGACGGCGTGATGCAATCCATTTGCTTACCTCTTGTGTGATGTTGTTGGTTTGTCTCCAGGAGGGTGACCCATCCATGAGGAATGCCTTCCCTCTGAGGTCCTCCCAATCTGGCTGCTCTCCAGCAGGAAGCGAGGGGACACCCAAACGTACGGGGACTTGCACTAGTGCATGCGCACACACACACACGCACACACACACACGCATTTAATTTTCTTCCTTGTGGATGAATTCTGTGGTCCTGTTTAGGGCAGTGTTGGAATGCCATTCCAAATGTTACTTTCACTGTTATTTGAAATTTATGTCGTAATTTTTTTTTCACACTTTTTTTTGTTGTAAAACACTTCCTTTCTGGGTTCTTTCCTCTTCACTGCCTTACAGCGGGTTCCAGGCCTCCACTGATCCTGCAGTCGCCTCCTCCCTACGCAGCTTCTCCGAGGGAGGGCGGGCCGGAGCAGAAGCAGCAGAGGAAAAAAGGCCCCGCAGTCAAAGAGGAGAAGGACATGTACGACATCGTCAGTTCTCCCAGCAAGGACTCCACCAAGCTCACGCTCAAGCTGTCCAGGGTCAAGTCCAACGAGTCGGACCCTCCGAGTAAGTGATGGCTTCGTTGTATAATTACTGGCTTCCATTCTTTGATTTGAGTCAGCATTTGGTTCTGGCTCTACATTCGATCATGCCTGTAGAGGAATACAGTCCAAGTAAAATCGCTGTTGCATGCGTGACGTTCTTCTTCCGTTCATGCATTTGGAGTTTGCTGCAGTAATTAAAAAGTGACTTGCTCAAATCCTCTTTTGAAATCAACTGTGCCATCAGTGTGACACATTTTCCTGCACGCATAATGGTGTAGTTTAACGTAATTGAGGTCTTTCTAGTTGTCCTGCAGCCCTTTAGTTTTCAGAACGGAATTACTACTGTGTTCTCCCAAAGTAAAATAAACCATTTGCTCTTCAAGGTGAGGCTATGCCAGGCATGGACCAGAACTCTGACAACATGGAGGCCGAGCTGGGCTTCCAGCAGGTGCCCGTGCTTCAACAAAACCTGGGAGCACGCCAACAGCAACAGTCCTCCCAGCAGACAGGAGGCGCCAGCGGCCTTCAGCCTCCTTCCTCCCCTTATGACGAGGCAGAGTTGGATGCATTGGCTGAGATTGAGAGGATAGAGAGGGAGGCTGCCAGTGAGAAATGTTCCAAGGAAGTGCAAGACAAAGGTGAATACATTATAAAACGCCTTTTAATTTTGTTTTGTGTTTAGTCTGTTGTATGTTTTCTTTATTACAAACTTAAAAAAAAACATTAAAATTTTGTAATAGTTTGTCGTCATTTCAGATGACAAATGTGATGGGCTCTACTTTTGTCTGAAGTCTTTATTTGTTCTCTCTCCTCAGACAAGCCGTTAAAGAAGAGAAAGCAGGACTCTTTCCCCCTGGTACCAGGCGCAGGGGGCCCTGGGGGCCCCACAGGAGCCCCTGGCAGTGGCTCGGCAGGAGGCGGCAACGCTGGCAAACTGACCCCACAAGAAGCGACTGCCGCTGGGAACGGAGCCAGCCGCCCTCCCCTTATGGTGAGCATCGACCTCCAGCAGGCAGGCAGAGCTGATGGCCAGCTAGACCCGTGTCTCGCTGCACCTATTCCAGCACTCGAGGCCCAGCGCTGGCCCGAGGAGCCAGCTAGCGGTCCGGCCGCGGCGGAAGGTTCCGACACCGTCTTGCGGTTGAAGCCGGACGGGAGACCGGAGGTGATCAAGAACCGGGTGGACAAGCACGAAGGCAGGCGAGAAGGCAGGGAGTCGTCGAAGCATCGCCACGACGGAAAACCCAACTCGGACAGACGCAGCGAGTCGACAAAGTCATCGAACCGCGGCGACCACGGCCGGGACAGAGACCGGGAGTCGGAGCGCGATAGAAGGCATCGAAACGAGGCTGGTGGAGAAGCCCGGGACAGGCGGTCACCGGAGGCACGCCATCGGGCCGACCGCAGCGATCGCGGCGACCGAAGCGAACGGGCAGACCGAAGCGACCGCGCCGAGCGAAGTGACCGCGCCGAGCGAAGTGACCGCGCAGAGCGAAGTGACCGCGCAGAGCGAAGTGACCGCGCCGAGCGAAGTGACCGTGCCGAGCGAAGTGACCGCGCCGAGCGAAGTGATCGCGGGGATAGATCCGGATTCCGGTCCAGTTCCGCCGGAGAGCCTGGTCGGAGCAGCGGCCGCCAAGAAGGGTCCAAATCGTCTTCCTCTAGTTCCAAGATTCCAGACTCCTTCCCTGTTCACCTGCTGGGAGGGCAGAGTGGCTCGCTGAAGAACTTCCAGATCCCTAAGGTGATCTGAGCCGATCCAAAACCGAATTCCGACCATTAAACTGCCTGCAATTTTACAAACACCACTGTGGGCGCTCTTCTGTTTTCATTTTTACGTCATCATCATCTTGAAGCCTTTTGCTCATCCCTGGGATGTTATTTAACACATCGGTTACTTACGTCATTTTGGGAAAATGTATTTGGAGCAACTCACGAGGAATATTATGTATACAATATTATTCTTGTTAATGGCAATTATTTGATACTAGGTTTCATGGTATTTGGATATCATATTTGCATATTAATAATAATACATTTTATTTGTAAAGCACTTTTTATTGTTAAAAACGATCCCATGGTGCTATAGATGCCATAAGTAAGGCCTCACTATAACCAAAATGCGCTGAACGCTAACCCAATAATCTTTGGACAGATTGGAGACGACAATGTTAACTGCTTACTGCTGTGGAATTTTTGATTTGCTCATCCGTTTCTGTTATAATTTTTTTATGTTGCCTTTTAATTTGCCCCTCTCAATTCATATTACAAACATCAGCACAGCAAACCTTTAAATATATATCTCCACAACCTTGTTTTTCCGATCTTGCCCCTCCGCTTTTAGGTGAAACGCGACAAAGACGGCAACGTGTCAACATGCGCAACGGAGCCGCACGGCTGGACGCAGCCCAAGGTCAAGCTGGAGAGACTGGGCCTCGTGGAAGACTTTGCAAAGAGGCCCAAGCCCGTGGTGGTGCTGAAGAAGCTCTCCATCGACCAGGTCCAGAGGATCATCCGGCACAGCAAGTCCGGGAAGAACAGGCACTCTTCCAGCAAGTCTGGGAAAAGTAAGCGCGACACTGCTCGTTGAAGTCTTTTATTTGTATTGACTTTCTTTTTGTCCTGGCTATGGCCTGTGACTGGGATAGGTACAGTTCATGGTGTTTGTGAGTGACTTGCAGCACAGAGACACACGGAGCCCTGTGTGTTCACTGCGTTCAGGTGCCAGCATGGACCCCGCGGTGCTGAAGGAGCTGCCCCCGGAGCTGCTGGCCGAGATCGAGTCCACCATGCCGCTGTGCGAGCGCGTGAAGATGAACAAGAGGAAACGCAGCACCGTCAACGAGCGCCCGAAATACGCCGAGGTCGACTCCGACGACGACAACAACGACGCCAATGGAGAATGTAAGCCCTGTTATGATCCACTCTCTGGCAAAATATCGCCGTTGATCCATACCATGGGAGTTGTAGTTCACTTAACTCATCCTGTCAACTCATCCACTTCGAACGCTCTCGTCAAATGAACTACAAATCCCATGGTACCTCCCCATAACGCCTCACCCCGTGGCCCCCCACAGCAGCCAGGAAGCGCCAGCGCCGGGACAAAGGGGAGCGCGTGGACAAACCGTGGGAGCAGGAGGACCGGGAGCGCCGGGGCTCCGGGGAACACCGGCGGAGCGGCGGTGGCGGCCAACGCGACGGGGGCCATAAGGGCTCGGGGAGCCGCTACAGGGACTCCTCCGAGGATGACTCCCCGCCGCCCAGCATCAGCGAAGGTGCGGTCCGCGTCCTGCACCCTGAGCGCGCTCAGTCGGGTCCTGTGTGGTTCATGCGTTAACGCGGAGATTAGTTGACGTTGATCAGTCTCAGAAGTTAGGCCCCGTCCACACGAAGCCGAACGCTTCGTGTGGTCGATGCGATCGATGCGAAAATGCGTAGATCTGTGGAAACGCTGTAGTACACATTACAGGCCCATAAGGGGCGCTGCTTCTGCTGCAGAAACCCAGAAGAAGAAGAGGCGAGCATGCGCATCATTGTTGTTGTGAGTTCTGAGACGCCGCAGGCTGAAGAGCTCATTGGCTAGAGGGTTTGAGGGGTGGGGCGATGACGTCATCGCTTTCGTTTCAGGTGTCCACACGAATCCTAACACGAAACCGCATAGATTTGAAACCACCTCCGAGGGTGTTTTCAGAAATGTGCGATTTCGGGCACCGGATTCGCCGGCTTTGTGTGGACGGGCCCTTGATGAGTCTGTATAATATGAGCGGTGGTAACACTGTTTGTGCTGTACTACGGAGAAGTAGTGAGTGTTTTATTTTCTTCTGTCAAGTATTATTCCTGATTGATTGATTGAAGATGTTAGCTGTGTTGAGCTCCGTGTCTTGTCTTCACTCGCAATGGTTGTAATGACTTGAATCGGATCGAAGCGATGCACTAAAGCACCGCCCACATGCGCTGTGATCTTCAGTTGCGCGGAAGTTGAAGATGAAGGAGAAGCAGAAGAAGAGGAAAGCGTACGAGCCGAAGCTGACCCACGAGGAGCTGATGGACTCGTCGACGTTCAAGAGGTTCCTGAACAGCATCGACAACATCCTGGAGAATCTGGAGGATGCAGACTTTACGAATATAGGTGGGGATGCCCTGTAGTTGGGTCACAAACACTACACGTGTCTTTAGTTTGATCCACGCTTTTCTTTCCATTTTTCTTTAGTTTTTTTTCCCCACTGTGATTAAAGGAAACTCTATCCTTTGGGAGGAATCTCTAAAAAGACAGTGTGCTCTTTTCTATGTCATTTGAGCAGATGATGATGAGATTCCCCAGGAGATGTTGCTGGGTAAACACCAGCTGAACGAGCTGGGCAGTGAGTCAGCCAAGATCAAGGCCATGGGCATCTCCAGCAGGGTACGTCTCTACTCAATACCCATCAAGTCAATAATCATCAACAAAACAATATATTATTATTATTATTTTTTTTTTTGGTCCATGGCAACAGGAGCTTTGTTGTAATGGCCGGTGTTCTTGCTAAATGCTAATGCTGGGAGTAACTGTTGGTCTGTTGTTTATCCAGATCCCTTCTGATAAACTGGTGAAGCTGCTAAACATCCTAGAGAAGAACATTCAGGATGGCTCCAAGCTCACCACCCTGATGAACCACGTAAGATGCTTTTCCTTTTTCTTTAACAGTTTGGAAGTCTTTCGATTCCAGTTTGGAAGTCTTTCGAAGGGTTTCAA
The DNA here is from genome assembly GCA_027123715.1 of Gaidropsarus macrophthalmus. Classification (NCBI taxonomy): domain Eukaryota; kingdom Metazoa; phylum Chordata; class Actinopteri; order Gadiformes; family Gaidropsaridae; genus Gaidropsarus; species Gaidropsarus macrophthalmus. The sequence goes on from JAOTIX010000120.1 coordinate 3,408,231, forward strand.
TACTTTTATACTATCCTTTCTACATCCATTTTTCATTTATTTTACAAGTAACCGATGTTAATGCATTTATATTTGATACAAATGGATTGCTTAAACTTAACGGTTAAACAATTCCTTTTGGTATGGGGTCAAAATTGCTCAAAACAGTAAACTGACTTCAAACCCAAATTGGTGATTTGAGCCAATCTGAAGCAGAAGTGAGAGAACAGCGTTTGCGTCTGTGTTTGGCCAGAGGGGGCGCTGTTGCGCCGTGTATCGGTGAGAGGCTGATGACATGGTAGTTAACGCGAGCGGCTTCCTTGCAGGACCACGACGGCGAGGACGAGGAGAGGCTGTGGCGCGACCTCATCATGGAGAGAGTCACCAAGTCGGCGGACGCCTGCCTCACCGCCCTCCACATCATGACCTCCGTGCACATGCCCAAGGCGGTGTACATCGAGGACGTGATCGAGCGCGTGCTCCAGTACACCAAGTTCCACCTGCAGAACACCCTGTATCCCCAGTATGACCCGGTGTACAGGGTGGACCCCCACGGAGGTGAGACACACCCTTCGGTCGCTTCCAGCACTTTGGAGAGATGCAGAGCTGGTTTGATTGTTTGTAGGAAAATGTGTTTGATCAATAAAGAATGATTGATACAGGTTGGCCGCTAGGGGGGGAAACACTGAAGTATTCACAGAATGTCTTTGAATCAAACGACGTGCCTTCTCTTTGCAGGAGGTTTGTTGAGCTCGAGGGCCAAACGGGCCAAATGCTCCACGCACAAGCAGCGAGTGATCATCATGCTGTACAACAAGGTCTGCGACATCGTGAGCAACCTGTCGGAGCTGCTGGAGATCCAACTCCTCACGGACACCACCATCCTCCAGGTGGGAATCCAAACACACCCGCCCGCTCGAACACACGGGGTTTAAAAGCTACCAGGTTGCTCACGTGCCACGTGTGCACTCTCCTTTCCAGGTGTCTTCCATGGGCATCACTCCGTTCTTTGTGGAGAATGTCAGCGAGCTGCAACTGTGCGCCATCAAGCTGGTCACGGCGGTAAGCAGCTCTCCGCCTCATTGAACCTCCTGGTCCTGGTCCCCTCCCCCCCCCAGGTGCCGGTCCTCTCCCCCTTCGCCCCCCTCCCTGCCTGCTAATCATCCCTCGCTCGCTGTGAATCCCCAGGTGTTCTCGCGCTACGAGAAGCATCGGCAGCTCATCCTAGAAGAGATCTTCACCTCTTTGGCCCGTCTGCCCACGAGCAAACGCTCCCTAAGGAACTTCAGGTGCGTGTTCTCACCCTGTTCATTGGTAGCCTCTGTTTCTCTGAGCCATATGCGTTGACTTGATTTAAAACCTGCCATGTGTGTGCGCTCCACTCCAGACTGAATAGCTCAGACAAGGACGGAGAGCCTCTGTTCATCCAGATGGTGACTGCCCTGGTGCTGCAGCTCATTCAGTGCGTGGTCCACCTGCCCAACGACAGGGACGCCCTGGACGAGTACGACAGCAAGGTACGACTCCTCAGGCGCTCACTGACGCTGTTAAACGCGTCCCCTGAAGGGGGTTTCTAACATGAACCCTGTGGCTGTGTCTGTGCAGATGGACCAGGATTTGCTGATTACCAACTCCTATGAGTGCGCCATGAGGACGGCGCAGAACTTTCTGTCGGTCTTTCTTAAAAAGTAAGTCACACCCAAGCCCGAGGATCAAAACCAGAGTCAATATAGTTTAATTGCCGAGTCACGGTTCCAGTCAGGAAGGGTGACACATGCCGCAATTTACGACGCCCCTGAGCTGTTAACCCTCTAGGGGAAGACTTCAAGACCTAATTTCACTATGCACGAAGAAGTTTAGCGATGGACAAAAGTCTTTCTCTGCTTCAGAGTGCACTATACCGGTATTTTCCCTCCAAAAATGAGGGGTGTTTTTTTTTAGAAGAGTTGTGAACGGGGTTGAACGGGTGCATACTTACTGCAAACTTTTGCCGGAAACCCAAATACTTGTATGTGCCGCCCAATGCCGGAGTGAAACCCAAACATTATTATTTAAACATGTTTAAATAATACAATATTGTGCCTGTGATGCCGTTCCTCTGATGGTTGAGTTAGTTTGTGAGTGAGCTCTTACTTTACAAAAAAGTAACAGAAACGCCAAAGTCACCACAAAAATACAAAAGAAGGCCCACGTGCATCTGTGGTCTGCAGTGATTCACGCTGCGTCACTGCTTTTGCCTTACAACCACAGTGCCTTAACTTTTTTGCACAGTCATTGCTTTTAATTGATGATTTACAAAGTCCCCTCTATATCCGCCTGTGTATTTTATTTAAACTAAGTGTAGTGTCTACTTCCTGGCCACCGCCTCACTCCACCGCTGATCACTAACCGTACAATCCTCTCTTCCCACGCCGCCCCCTCCAGGTGTGGCAGCAAGCAGGGTGAGGAGGACTACCGGCCCTTGTTTGAGAACTTTGTCCAGGACCTGCTGTCTACAGTCAACAAGCCGGAGTGGCCCGCTGCCGAGCTGCTGCTCAGTCTGCTTGGCAGGCTCCTGGTGCGTCTGGCAGCCCCCGAGGCTTTCGCTTTATTACTGGACCCGGAGCGCCCTGCTGGGTTGTTCCAGCTCAGCACTCTGTGCAGCTGCTAATGTCCCATCGGTCACGATGGAAGGGCCCCCAAATCTGTTCTTCGCCGTGATTAATTGAAACCACACAGGTGTCTTTTGTGGAAGGTTAATTAAGAGTAAAAAAAGAAATAAGTCCCAACTTCTCCAGGAGTCTGTGCCGACATGCGTGATGAGAAGCCGGGGCCCGTTCAGTGAGGTGCAGCCGCAGGTGGTTTGGCCCGAGCGGCTCCAGATGCTGATGTGTGGCTCTGCTCTCTGACGGCCTCAGGTGCACCAGTTCAGCAACAAGCAGACGGAGATGGCCCTCAGGGTAGCCTCTCTGGACTATTTGGGGACCGTGGCTGCTCGTCTCCGGAAAGACGCCGTCACCAGCAAAATGGACCAGAAGTCCATCAACCGCATCCTGCAAGAGGTAAAAGATAGGGCCTTCCTCAATGAGATGGATACCCATGCAAAAGAGTTTCCTTGAAACGTGCGTTTTTATTAAATCAGTTGGCTTCAAGGAGACACCGATCAGAAGGTGTATAATGCCTATGTATATTTTGGTATGGATTATGTGTGTGTGTATATATAAATCTATAAAGATATCTTCAGATCTAGATGTATAGATTTATATACAGTATTTATTCATCATTCGTTCAGTTCGACCGCACATTTAGTTAAAATAAAAATAAATTCTTCCTGAAACATTTCCGCTAACTCATTAAGATGTCCGATGTCTGGTGCCGGCCTCCAACAGCTAATGGTCTCTCCCGCTCTCCTTCCCTCCGTTTCTCCAGGCACCAGGTAATGATGAGACCCAGCAGCTGCAGAAGGCATTACTGGACTACTTGGAGGAAAATGCAGAGACTGATGCATCCTTGGTTGTAAGTGTGCCTCCCTACGA
>JAOTIX010000120.1:3411824-3425116 GCA_027123715.1 Gaidropsarus macrophthalmus
GAGGCGGAGAAGTCCATGCGGAACCAGAACCAGAAGGACGATGACTCGTCGGACGACAAGCACCACGCCAAGGAGGTGGAGTCCACCGGCGAGATCATGCAGCGCGCCGAGAAGCGCAAGAAGTTCCTCCGCACCATCATCAAGGCCTCGCCGGCGCAGTTCGCCACTCTCAAGTAAGCGTGGCCCTGTTATCTGTCGACACGTTGGCACCTCGTGGGACTGTAGCGCCAGTTACGCCGTTATGTGACGTCATCTCCCTCCTGTGTGCTTCCTAACGGTTCCTCTGCTTCTTGTTTGTTATTTTCTCCACAGAATGAACTCTGACACTGTGGACTATGAGGACTCCTGTCTGATTGTGCGTTATTTGGCCTCTATGAGGCCGTTCTCCCAGAGCTTTGATATTTATTTAACACAGGTAAGCACCTACATACACTGTGCCTCCTACTAAACCCACACCTGTTGTCGTGGAGCCTTGCCGATTGACATGAACGCCTGTTGTCTTGGCGCCCCAGATCTTGCGGGTCCTCGGGGAGAGTGCCATCGCTGTACGGACTAAAGCCATGAAGTGTCTCTCTGAGGTGGTGGCCGTGGACCCCAGTATACTGGCCCGGGTACGTGCCACTCCACTGATCTCCCCTTCTTGTCTTTTTCTCTACCTCCTTGAGGATGCCAGTTTGATATTTTTGTTTGATTTTATTGGAGGGCGCAATTCACCAAACTATTATAATTATTATAATTAGTGTGTCAGGTCCTTGACGGTGTGCCCCTCTTCCCTCGTGCGTAGTCGGACATGCAGAGAGGCGTCCATGGAAGGCTGATGGACAACTCCACCAGCGTGAGGGAGGCCGCCGTGGAGCTGCTGGGCCGCTTCGTGCTCAGCAGGCCTCAGCTCACCGAGCAGTACTACGACATGCTCATAGAGAGGATACTGGTAGGTGCATCGTGTTCCCACACCCTCCCCCCCCGGCGTCCATCACACACGCACACGCACACGCACACGCACACAGTGAGTAAACATGTCCTCTGAATGACCTTGCAGCGAGAAATTCTGTTCAGGCAGCCAAACACGGCGTGACCTTTTGGAGCGTTTAGAAATTCTATTGTTAGTGGTAGATTAATATATTTTTGTCATTCTTTGTGGAGGTGGGTTAGGGGACATGTTGTTGTTTTTTTGTTGCTGTGGAATAAATGTACGAGCGGTAAACGGCTCCCATTTCGAGAGTGCTGGCTATGGCGTGCGTGTATACGTTTTGAAATCGGGAAAGCCACCAGATGCACAGCGCCTCCTCCTCTTTGTGCTCAGCAGCCTCCTTTTGAGTGTGAATAGAAATTGTTGTGGCTGTTGTCATGGAAACAGGAGTTCATAAGTTCACTCCGTGCTTGGTAATCTTGTCTTCTACTGCCATCTATTGGTAGACCACAGTCATTGCACTGTGTGCTGCCACTTTGTAAACAAAGACGAGGTTGTAGTTAAGACTGGGATTTGTTTATTCAGATTTAGTTTTTTTGGAAGGTAGCCAGGTTAAATATGTGCTTTCTTTTTTTTAACTGCCACTGAAATAAAACCATTTGCCTTCAAAAAAGATTTAAATGTAATCCTGAATTGCTTTAACAGCCAAATGTTCAAATAAATGTGCCATTGGCACGTGACAGTGGTTAGTTTTGGACACCGGCAGGGCACTATTCATGTTTTGGTTCTTTGTTCCCCAGGACACTGGTATCAGCGTCAGGAAGCGTGTGATCAAGATTCTGAGGGACATTTGCCTGGAGCAGCCCACCTTCAGCAAAGTTACTGAGATGTGTGTCAGGATGATCCGCAGGGTCAACGACGAGGAGGGCATCAAGGTACGAGTCCCCCGAATGCTCTGCTTTCTACCTGCTGTGGAGCTGTATGCATGGCATCGTGTGTCAACGCACTTTGGAACAACGACACTGCCTTGTTGACTGTGATTATCGCTAATGTAAATGCTAATACATCTCTTTTTACAGAAACTGGTGAATGAGACATTCCAGAAGCTGTGGTTTACCCCCACCCCAGCCAACGATAAGGAATCCATGACCAGGAAGATCCTCAACATCACCGATGTGGTAAGGCCCAGCTTCACCTTTTCCGTCATCAACCCAAAGCCACTGCTGTTGTTCCAGCCTCCTCCGTGCAAGGAGTCTCCATTCACCCTATTGTGATTGTTTGCCAGGTGGCCGCATGCAAAGACACTGGCTACGACTGGTTTGAGCAACTGCTCCAAAACGTAAGTGTGGTTTTGGTTTCACCACCGCATGGGGAATACAATCAATGGCAGAATCCCAAATTATGTTTTTTTTTTTTTTTTACTCAATTTGTCTTGTTCCCGTTTCCTCCCCTCAGCTGTTCAAAACCGAAGAGGACGCCACATACAAACCTGCCAAAAAGGCTTGCGTTCAGCTCGTGGACAATCTGGTGGAGCACATCCTCAAATACGAGGAGTCCCTTGCAGGTTTGTCCCCCTGTCCGCCAATAAAACCCGGCAAAGTCCCTGTTTGTTTTTTTTCACTGTTAACAATTGTGATGACGTGCTGGCACTGTGGAGGTGAGTCACCTGACCTTATGCGCTGTGCATGGCCCTGCAGAGAGCAAGGGGGTGAACTCGACAAGGCTGGTGGCTTGCATCACCACCCTGTTCCTGTTCAGCAAGATCCGGGCCCAGCTCATGGTCAAGCATGCCATGACCATGCAACCCTACCTGACCACCAAGTGCAACGTAAGCCACACCCCCCCCCCGATACTCAAGAATGTGCTGAGCCCACAGTTGTCATCCCACAGTGTTTACAGAACATTGAGTGAATGCATGAGAGATATAATATACACTGTTTTACTATTGTTTATTATTATCTGTGTTATTTCATGTGATGCTGACATCCTGCCCGCAGACTGCCAATGACTTCATGGTCATTTGTAACGTGGCGAAGATCTTGGAGCTGGTGGTTCCTCTGATGGAGCACCCCAGCGAGACCTTCTTGGCCACCATCGAAGAAGACCTCATGAAGCTCATCATCAAATATGGCATGACGGTAGGTGGCGAGCAGCTGGTACAACACTGCTGTGTGCTGCTCCAGCTGGCATGCTACACTTCTCTGTTAAGGCGTGTATATGTATAACTTTGCTTATCTCCCCCTCCCCCTTCTGCCAGGTGGTGCAACACTGTGTCAGCTGCCTTGGATCTGTGGTCAACAGAGTCACACACAACTACAAGTTTGTGTGGGCTTGCTTCAACAGGTTCTACGGTGAGTTATCCCCCCAACAGACAAGCACTGGAACACAAGCCCCAAGGAGCAAAGGAGGTATTAAAGTGCTTGTGGTCCCCCTCCACCCCCGCAGGAGCCCTGAACAAGCTGAAGGTCCAGCACCAGGAGGACCCCAACGCCACCACGCTGGCTGCCAACAAGCCCTTCCTGCTGCGCTCGCTCTTCACCGTGGGCGCCCTGGGGCGACACTTTGACTTTGACCAGGAGGAGTTCAAGGGCCCCAACAAGGTGAGCAAGCGGGCCTGCAGTTTGAATTCCGGTACCGGCACGGCCCACCTTTACATTTGGGCTGGGGGACCTTCTTACTGATGTACTGAGAATGTGCTTCTTCGTACCACATGGGTGTCACTTGCAGGTGGTGATCAAGGAGAAGGTGCTTGAGCTTCTGCTTTACTTCACCAAGCATGAGGATGAGGAAGTCAAGACCAAAGCCATCATTGGGTTGGGTAGGTGCACCATGGGATATCATTTATATAGCATTTAGACAACTGATTATTAAACACTAAAATATCTGAAATCTGATCGTCCCAGCCCTTCATAGGGGTGTTGTCATATATTGTGAGGGTGGAGTCATGGTAATCCGCAGCGGTTTCATTTACTGGCCTACCAATGCTGACGTTGCTGTGCATTCCTTCCATTCCCCAGGCTTCCTCGTGATCATGCACCCCAGCCAGATGTTTGTGCCCGACGTGAAAAACCTGTACAACGGCATATTGGCCGACAGCGGCTCCTCCATCAACCTCAAGATCCAGATCCTGAAGAACCTGCAGACGTACCTTCAGGAAGAAGACTCGCGGATGCAGGAGGCTGACCGGGAATGTATGTAACGCTCCGTCCAGCCGACCTCTACTGCAGTAGTTTTGCTAATTAGCATCACACGCCTGGGTTTGCAAATATGGTCTAATCTATGCAAAGAATATAGAAAACCTTCTGTAGATCCTGTTTGGGATTCACTCTTGCCAGCTTTGAGGTGTTCTCTGTAGTTAAGCGCCTTGGAGGTTTGACTCCCACTCCCAGCATGATGGTACCTCAATGACATGCTCTCTTAAGAGCATCCATTGAAACCATGTTGCCTCTGCCTGTGTGTGCAGGGAAGAAGCTCTCAAAGCAGGAGGACCTGAAGGAGATGGGGGACATCTCCTCCGGTATGAGCAGCTCCATCATGCAGCTTTACCTGAAGCAGGTGCTCGAGGCCTTCTTCCACACCCAGTCCAGTGTACGGCACTTTGCCCTCAACGTCATCGCTCTTACGCTCAACCAGGGCCTCATCCATCCTGTGCAGGTGAGCAAGTTGGCCCTGTTGCAAAATAAGTAAACTACCCAGTAGCTGGAGATTTTCACACTGAAGAGGTTTACGTTTGTGTTTACACCGTAGTCAATCATAAAATGCGTGGCCCGGCATTTGTCTGAGATGTGCGGTTTTGTTCTGGTTTGCAGTGTGTTCCGTACCTCATTGCCATGGGAACAGACCCAGAGCCGAGTATGAGGAACAAGGCAGACCAGCAGCTGGTGGAGATCGATAAGAAGTACACGGGGTTCATCCACGTAAGTCGCACCTAACGCATCTACGTAACATTACGCCTCACTCGGGAAAAACACCAAAATGAAGTGTTCCGAAGACCAAAAAGTGACGCGGCACGTGTCGTGGTGTTCAGATGAAGGCGGTGGCGGGCATGAAGATGTCGTACCAGGTGCAGCGAGCCATCGTGTCGTCGCGCAGGGCCTTGATCAGGGGCTGGCGGCAGGACGAGACCCACTCCGCGCTGTGCGCCCACCTCTTCAGCATGGTCCGGAGCAACCGCCAGCACCGCCGCGCCTTCCTCATCTCCCTGCTCAACCTGTTTGACGACAGCGCCGTGAGTTCCCCCCCCTGCCTCGTCCCTGACCTCTTCTGAGGTCACCTGTTGGTCTTCCCAATATCTCCGCCCGCCTGTTCTGTATTCCCAGCCTGGCTCGCCAGTCTATTTTGGGGAGGTTTTGTGAGGAACTTGAAGTGCAATCTTCACGTTCTGGCAACAGATTCTGATTGTCCCTCTCGCCTCTTTCCTCTCCTGCAGAAGTTGGACGTCAACATGCTTCTGTTCATCGCCGACAACCTGGCCTGTTTCCCCTACCAGAGCCAGGAGGAGCCACTCTTTATCATGCACCACATAGACATCACTCTGTCTGTGTCTGGAAGCAACCTACTGCAGACCTTCAAAGAGGTATGCACCGGAGGGCTCCTGGATCCACGCGCCGGCCCAGCCTGCCTTTGAGTGAGCCTGAAAGGAACGTCAGTTTTGAGGTGGTTTTCACACGGATGTTCTCCTGTGCCACAGTTTCTGCTGAAGGAGCCCGGGCGGAAGGAGAAGAAGGTGAAGAGGGAGGTGAAGAGCACATCGGACGGCGAGGAGAAGGAGGAGAAGATGAACTGCGACTCTCCCCGCAGCGAGGAGGGCAGGAGCAGCAACAGCGAGGAGGAGGAGGAGGAGGTGATACGGCGGCCCAAGAAGTCCAGGAAACCCGTGGCGGAATCGGAGAGCTCTGAGTCGGACCTGGAGGATCTGGACATGGAGGACGCGGAGAAGGTGCTGAGGCGTCTGCCGGAGAATCCCACGGCGCTGATGGACTTTGCCAACGCCGTGCAGGGCATCCTGCTACTGCTGGTGCTCAAACAGCACCTGAAGAACCAGTATGGGTTCTCCGATAGGTAAGAACTCCCCTTATCAAGCGACGTGTTCCATACAGATCAGAGGGTCCCATTTCACAGCTGTTGCAGGTAAACAAGGTATGAATGAACATGCGTTTCCGTTTTCATCCAACAGTAAAATCCAGAAGTACTCGCCAACGGAGTCCGCCAAGGTTTACGACAAGGCGGTGAACCGGAAAAGTACGGTTCACTTCAACCCGCGGCAGACGCTGGACTTCATCTCAAACAACATCGCCCACGCCACGCTCACCAACGACATCAAGAAGCGGATAGTCAAGCAGTACCTGGATGTGAGTACACGGCCACTCACCCACGCCTCCGTCCGTATCGCGTACCGCTTCCTCAAGAGAGACGACACCGCTATACCAGTGTCGGTAACGCCGTGTGTGTCTCTGCGTCTGCGGCTCCACAGTTCAAGGTCCTGATGGAACACCTGGACCCCGACGAGGAGGACGAGGAGGGCGAGGCGTCGGCCAGCGCCAACATCCGAAACAAAGCCATAAACGCCCTGCTGGGAGGCTCCGGCCCCATCACGGGCCCCAGCCTACGGAACCAGGCGGGCCCCGAGACCGACGACGACGACAGCGAGGGAGACGAGAGAACCCCCGGGGTACGGCGTGAACACACACGCACGCACGCACGCACACACACCGCCCGCTCTGTATTGTAGATCAACGAGACAAATCACTGTCCAATTAGCGATGCTTTTACTAGTTGAAATACTGATGCTGCGGTTTGGTTTTTTGCAGTCCTCTCGAAGGTCCAAGCGGTCAGGCGACTCCTCCGACCCAGGCCGCATGAACGAGAGCGTGGACTCCATGGACGTGATCGCTCTGTGCTGCCCTAAATACAAGGACCGGCCGCAGATCGCCAGAGTCATGCAGAAGACCTCCAACGGTTACAGCATCCACTGGATGGCGGGCTCCTACTCGGGCCCCTGGGCAGAGGCCAAGAAACGGGACGGTCGCAAACTGGTGCCTTGGGTGGACACTATTAAGGAGTCTGACATCATCTACAAGAAGATCGCCATGACCAGCAACCACAAACTGAGCAACAAGGTGGTGCAGACTTTACGCTCGCTGTACGCGGCCCGGGAGGGGGGCGCGAGCTAATGGCCCCCCCTGTTTTATCCTTTTTTTTTTTTTTTTTTCTTGCCCCCATTTCTACTTTATCTACCGAGACACCACCTCCATCCCCTCCCCTCACCCGCCCCCCGCTCCACCTCCACGCTCCTCCCCTCCCGACCACACAGCCAAACTTCACTGGATTCCTTCCCATCCTTCCTCCCTCATTTTTTTTTGTAAGAAAAACACAGGAGTGCAAGAATATTTGACACTACATACTTTTACATGCATTATTCTTGCAAAAAACGAAACAAAAAAATACAAAGACTTATAATAGAGAGACTGCTCATGTTCTGTTTTGTGTTCGAGCGCAGAGGATAGGATCCAGGAGGCATTAAGTGGAATAATTTGCCCACGTTATCCCTTAACATGTCTTGCCGAAGAAGAGACCCGAGGGGGAGGGAAATGTTTCGTCAACATTGTTGTGGGAGCTCCTTCGCTGTTGTGCAGCAGAATCTAGTCGCTCATTTCTACTCCCACTGTATCATAGTTTAACACGACAAAAAAGTAAAATGTTTATATCTCTGAAGACAAAAAAGCTGTAAAAAAAGAATAAAACCTAAGTGAATGTTGGAAATTAGTCTTTTTGATGTTCTTATTAAAGTGTTTTTGGAGTTTATTATAATACTAGCACCCTGATGTTTTTTTTCCTTTTAGCTTTTAGATCTTTGAAAAAGAAAAACAAATACGGATTTTTATTTTTGTTCACTTTTATTTGTCCATGCTGTATAATGGCAGATTCCTCTGGATATAATTTATTCTATTTCGAACTACGCATGCAGTATATGTGGCCTATTGCAGGAGGATATTTTGTAAATGTAGATTTTGTTGTTTTAGGTCACTCTAGTAATAAGAGGAAGGGGATCCTTACCCCCTTTTGGTGGAACAAATACTGCAATAAATTTTCTACTTCTTTGTCACTTGTCTGCTGAAAGTGTTACATGTGATGTTCTCTGTTTTTTTAAAAACAAGAAACAACGTACATCTTATGTTACCGACAATGACTGGAGTGACATTGGGTTAGGGAAGTTCTTACCCAGTATTTTGTGGCCCTTAATTCAAATGTTTTGGGAAACTAAGTCAGCTAAATGTGTTTTAAGATTTAATTGTGGCTTTTACCTGGCTAGGATGACCAAAGCCCCACGCCTGATGATGGCACGACTTTGTGAGTCTACTGCAGTACTGGAGATCGTGCTGATGAATTGACCATGTTTCAATAGAAAGTATCAAAGTGAATATGCTTTACTCAAAAATATGCTTTACCCAAACTAGGGTCATACCGTGGTTTGGATTTCTTTTTTTATGATTACGTTCACATACTTTCTTTGGTAAAAAAAGACATTTTTTCATCAGGCTTCAGTGAATCCTGGACAAGTCATCGAACATAAATGCAATCTTTCAAAAGTGTGATTTAACATCACATCACATCTATCATGGGCTTGATAGACTGCCATGGGATTGATATGATTCCTTCCTGAATCATATTTCTTTTAAAGCATACTTTTGTTGTAGTCCTGGCAAATGCGCTCATCATCCCCATGGTTGGCGTGAAATGACTTTGCATACCTTTTATAAGTTAAGTATTTATTTTTTTGTTTACGATAACGCCCCTCGGTATTTTCTGTTCGCTTTGTCGTTCGTGTTGCCTTTCTGTCCAAGCTGCTTTCCGTAGTCAATGAGGACGTCATTCGCGTACGTTGGTTTGGGCGGGTTAATTTGAGTTTACGTCTATTCGAAGAGGATTGTACCCTCAAAATGGACCGGTATGTTTTTACATCTTTATAACTAACTGCTCGCGGTTTGTTGAGTATGAAAACAATTGGGTAACTTAACTTATATTTTGTCTACCGCGTAATGTGAGTATCATCGCCAACCCGCTGCCCAATAGAGACTTGCTGACCTATCTTAGTTTGTGGAAATAAGTACAGCGCTGTTGTGGGCGTATTGAATACACGTATCGTTTCAATAGTGGATCTTTCACGTTGTCATCATTCATCCGTAAAGAATGGTTATGTTGGCTTACAAGAATTTACCATAGTCAAGAGCCATCCAGTGTAAACAGTACGTGTTTGTCGTTGCATGCATAGGGCGGAGGAAACTACTGGCACAACAAAATGTACTAAATATATTAGCTCTAATTAGTTTGTACCTTTTTAACTTGATACATTTAACACTAGACATCCGCCCTCTTTGTTGTTAAAATGCAGACATTGTGGTTTGTAGCCATACGCAGGTCAGTACCGCCACCTAGTGAAGAGTCTGTGGTACTACAACGTTAGGCGGAAGATGACAATTACTTGATTTGTTACACTGCAGTGCCAAAGTGATAACCGTGCACAATTTCACCATTTAGGATTATGATATATTTACTGTATTGTATCATTGAGAAGCACTTTACCTGTATATTATATCTGCATCATATATATATGGGTAATTGACATTTCCGGAGTGTAGAGTATTGAATTTGCTTGCACGATTGCAATACTCTGCCTCCACGTTGCTGAAACATCAGCCCCTTCCTCATGTCCTCTTTTACAGAGTCAGGATGAGCCGGGCTCAGAGCAGCCGGCTGTCGGAGCTGCCCATGCGGGTCGCCGACAACAACAGGACCAGCATGGTGTACACTACGCCACAGAGGTCTGTCCACAATGTCACCATTCAGTCAACTGGTTCTGCACAGTACTTCAATGAAAATGTCTTGATAAGCTTGGGCCAACCTTTTAATTCCATTTCATAACAAATAACGATCATGGCATGTCTAAATCAGATCTACGTTATATGTTTACATTTTAAAAAACTTCTATTTTTCAAGTCGTACTTGTGTACAAATGAAATACACCTGCACAGGTACATTCCCTGTTGATTTAGGATGTACAATGTGAGCATCAGGTTAAATAGTTCTTACAGACCCTGACTACCCAGTGTGTATTAGTGCACCTTTAGACACTTCCAACTATTAAATGTTATGACCAGATATGTTCTTTGTGCAGCAGCAAGCCTTCATTTGGAAAGCTGAACATCCCCAAGCCTCCGTCTCAGACCTCTGAGAGAAGGACCAGCTTTTTTGGGGCCAGGTACGCTAATGTAAACCGTGAAATGAATCTATTATTTAGGCCAGTGTTTCTGAATCTCGGTGTTGCCTGATATCCGTACAGCGTGCCATTGATATTCGCTGACCGGCACATTAACAAGCAGATTTGGGTCGGGTTGAAAGATATGTGGGTGGACGCCGATGCACAAAAATCTATGAAGTTGCTCTCAAAAAGTACCAAATATGGAATATGGACCACTGAATCTGCGTGGCCCAATTGCATGGGTCGATGTGAGGTCTGACCGTACTGTTGACCACAGGACCAGTGGGGCAAGCATGCCTCGCAACAGCACCCTGGGGGGATTCGGAGGAGCTGAGAAGCTAAAGGATGTGCGTCCGCTGCACGACAAGGCCTTCGTGCAGCAGTGTGTCAGACAGCTCTATGAGGTAGGCACGGCAACCGCTGCATCATAGAATCTCTTCCGTGTTGCTTCGTTAAACCTGGCATAGATTAAGGTCATCATCGGTGCCCTTTTTTCCTCCCTTTGGACACGGTCACACCAACTTGTGTCCTTGGGTAATTGGTGTGTGTTTTAAGACCTAAATGTCATCCATTCAGTTGTGTTTGAGATGTGCAATACCATCCTTTCCTACCTACAGAGGACGTTCAAGCATCATTAGGGTGAAGGTCGTTGCAAGTCCCTTGCAGTTCTTTGGTCATAGCTCATGGTTGCCATTCTTCTGTTGTAGTTCCTGTCAGAGAACGGGTTCCTGGGCTCGGTGTCCACCAAATCGCTCCAGTCTCCTTCCACCAAAGAGTTCCTGAAGATGTTTGAGTTCATCTACAGCCAGCTGGACCCCACCTTCCAAATGCCCACCTCCAAGGTGGAGGAGGAAGTTCCGCGCGTCTTAAAAGACATAGGGTAACCTCTTCATCAATGTTTATCGCAAGTACATTGTATGCATCTATTGTATTGTATTGGTGGGGCTCATTAAGCCAACATGTTGCTGGTTTGGAGGTGATGGGAGCATGCTGTTGTAAATCTCACAGTGTCCACTGGGGGCAGCCAGAAAGAAGACATGATAGTGTCATGCTAGTTCCTGGCAGTATTCTAATCCTGATTCCATGTTACCTGAGATGCTATGTAGTTTTTGTATCAAAGAACATTTTATGTGCAGCATATCAAACAGTCCTTCGGTCAACGCATTGATTTTAATCCGACTGCATGTCTGCCTCTCTCCCTCTGCCTCTGTTTGTATTTGGGGTTAAAGGTATCCATTTGCCCTTTCTAAGAGTTCCATGTATTCTGTGGGGGCCCCACACACCTGGCCCCAGGTCCTGGGGGCCCTCATCTGGCTCATTGACACTGTCAAGGTACGGAAAGTCTGTTGAACTACCTGTAACACACTTGGATAGTGTAACGTGCGTGGGAAATGTTGAGGATGGTTACATGGGGAGCAGAATACTGTAGTGATGGGGGGGGGAATACCAAATGTTCCTTTAGTAAGTTTGTATTTCTGCTAAAGAACCATTTTCATTTACAATACCAAGTATACTGTAAATATTGCAATTTATCCAGAACTTAAATGTAAACCTTTTGCATTGCAAAAATGTGTGTGTATGTACACAGATCTACTGGTGTATGAGGGGTGAAGAGCTTCTCTTCACTGATTTCTCTGACAACGTGAACATTGACGACGACGTGAACATTGAGGATGGGACGGAATATACAAAGGTACCCTTGCTGTTGAACTGACAAATTCACAACAATTTAACAAGCCGAACCAATAAACAATATCTGAGGGCAGACATTTTTTATTTAGTTGAAACCATAACCATGCCATTGAAGATGTAGTTATTCCACATTCTACTTCCGGCTGAGGAATACATCACTGCCACTTCTTGAGGCCAAACCGTAACAATGTTCAAATGTTTGCTGCGTCTGCTCCCACCTTGTCTCGGGCTCCGGGTCGCGTGCAAAGCTGTTCCTGGAGCACACCGCTGAGACGTACGCCAAGTACCTGCAAGGGGCCGACACCTTTGAGGATGAGGAGGAGATCTACTTCCTCAAACTGAGTAAGAACCATCACCGTTTCCTCATGTCGAGCCAGACTCTCCACCGCCGGTGGCCGGTCCTTCAGTGCCCTGGCCCCCAAACTATCGAACTCCCTGCCCAAAACTCTCTGTGACTGTCCTTCTCTCCCTCTCTTCAAAACACGTCTCAAGACCTTTCTGTTTAATGATCACTTCTCCTCCATTCCCAACTCATATCCCCATACTGATGGCATGTCCTTATTGTATTGTCTTGTCTGTTGTTTGTTGTTGTGTTTTCCTCTGTAAAGTGACCTTGAGTCTGAGAAAGGCGCTATATAAAATAAACGTGTTATTATTATATAGATTTTTCATGGAAATTGGCAGTATTTGCTCTTGACGTTTCATATGTAAGTGACGTTGAGTTCAAGCTGTGTGTGACGTTCCACAGAGGCCCTCTTCAACGTGGACGAGGCGCTGTTGGCCTCCCAGGAAGAACGGTTCAGGATGCTGAGCGACGAGGTGGCACGGCTGGAGAAAGAGAGCCAAGCGGTGAGCTCACTGCCCCCTCTGCCTGTCACTCTACGTGTTCCAGGTTGCCAGCCTTAGTGACGCACTACGGTCGCTATGGCAGTGCAGCTGGTGCGGCCCTGCCCACGCACATCTGCCTTGGCGGTCAGACACACTCGGCTAGTTATTCCTTCAGTCATGGGTCACCGTTTCTTGTTTGATCAATGAATGCATCGCCACAGGGCAAATCAAACCTTTAGCATCCAAATGCATAATAGTTCAATAATGTAGTCATGTTATATAATACAATATAGTGTAGTCATATAATACATTTCATTAGACAAAAGGATGATATTTTGAGTATGAGAGTAATGTCTGCCACTAGTCACAGACCTTAAGTCTCCTAACAGGAAACCTCAACTCCAAAATCAAATGACAGATTATTAAAGAACCCTCCAAATGCACACAGAGACACACCCATTTATCATAATCGCCCTCATCCATTAACTACCATTCACTCACACCTTTTTACACTTACTCTCACTCCGTCCTAAATTCTCTAAATCGGTGGATATTCTGCTGAAAGGATAGAGGATACACCTGAAAATAGAAAACCGTACACAC
>JAOTIX010000120.1:3428787-3449062 GCA_027123715.1 Gaidropsarus macrophthalmus
GTCCTAAATTCTCTAAATCGGTGGATATTCTGCTGAAAGGATAGAGGATACACCTGAAAATAGAAAACCGTACACACGATTTAGGTTTCTCAATTCGTTATGCTTGGTTTTCTTACCTTTTCGTGAATTCAGTACATACCTGATGTGATGCCATTTAGAGACATTGCATCTCTGCTGTCCCAGCATTGTCCCAGACACCATATCTCTGTGTCCTAAGTGCCAATTCCCAGCCCTGGTGTTTTGGCGAGGGCCCAGCTAAGTTGTAAGATGGGTGTGTGTATGAGAGAGATCCCAGTAATGATAAGGCCCCCCCCTTTCCTGTCGCTCTCGCACACCAAGGACCCCCTGATGAGCAAGAGGATGCAGAAGATGAAGTGCCAAACGGACCTCCAGAAGCTCCAGAGCTTCAGAGGCAGCCTGGATGTCCTCAAGTCCTCCCTGGAGGGCAAGGCCTCGGAGGTCACAGAGGAGCTGGAGGCCGCAGGTGGGGCATATCCCCTATTTTATATATTCAATCATTAGGATCCATTTTCTGACTATGTACAGATCCCTGTGCCATGCTTTTTTTGTGCGAAAACATCTTAACTTAACTGAACTGGTTTCTCTCGCTCTCTTTGCATGTTTGGTTGGTTATCTTCTTGTCTTTTCCTTTCTGCCAGGCCACCAGCTGGAGTCCCTGAAGCAGGAGCACGACCGCCTGCAGAACATTCTTCAGAACCAGAAGTTCACCCCGGCGGACGTGGAGCGCATCAACCGCGAGAAGAACGAGCTGCAGCAGACCATCTCCAGCCTCGGCAAGAGCCTGGAGGAGGCTGAGCACCACAAGTGGAACGAGGAGATCGCTCTGGCCAAGGCCAAGGAGAAGGTGGGCACGTGTTACAACCCACAGCCTTAAAAATGCATGTGGGGTCGCAGGAGGTTGCTGGTTTATGATGCTGACATTGATGGTACGTATTTGGTTGAGAGTGATGGTTCAAGGTCCCTTATTTGTTCATATTAGAGTCTGGTGTTTCTTAGCCTCCAGGGAACTACTGACTCCATCACTGGGACTTTAATATTATGGACACCATTCGGTCAAAGGTTGGGGTCGCAAGGGTTTTCTGATCCCAAATCTAAAGAGTCAGGAAGCGTTAGTTCCTTGGTAAGGAGGCGTGGAGTCCTCTCCCCCGTAGAGGCCATACTTTGGTATGAAAAAGAAACACGGCAGGTGATAATAGTAATAGTTAAACAAAAAGAAGGAATGAAGCATTTGAATACTGAAAACCGAATATGAAAACCGAATATGAATATTCCGTCCTGTGTTTTTGTGTATCCAGGCCGAGCTGAAGCTCACAGAGTACCATAAACTCGCCCGCAAGCTGAAGCTCATCCCGGCGTCGGCCGAGAACGCCTGTGGGCACGACTATGAGATCAGGACCAACATGGCGTACGGCCCTACGGCCCTGGTGCAGTGCAAGACACAGATCACGGTAGGGACGGCCTATTGGGACTCTCCACCGTGTACCAGAGTAATTCCACATGCTGTATCCCTGTGGTTGTATCAATGCCTTGACGGTAAGCCGATGGTATATTTACTAACTACTGGCCGGCCGCGGTTTTGTCCAGATGCGTCTGCGGGACCTGATTGGTAACGCGGAGGAGGAGAGCAGCCGATTGGCCAATCAAAAGCTCAGCGTGGAGGAGTCTATTGAGCAGGTAAAGAGCCGAACCGATCATACGACCAACTGACACCGGACGAGTCCAGCGCATGGTATTCCTCCATAGCAGGAGAATGCAGGAAAATGGTGAATCATTGTGTGTAACATGCAATGCCTTTGCATTGCATTGCTTGGGTTCTAGGTGAACTGTAACCTCTTGGACAAGTCAAACGACCTCAAGCAGCTACGGGAGCAGATCCGCAAGTTGGACCAGCGCCTGGAGCAGGACATGGAGGTGTGGAGCGCGTGCTTATGGTCTGAAGATCATCAGATCAGTCACAGAGTTGTTGACCTTTGACATCACTCCCTCGTGAATCATGAATGCACGCATCGCTGTAGATAGGCACAGGTAGAGGTCGAGGTATAGGTAGGTATATGTATGCCTTTACTTGGTACTAAGTAATATAATGCAATGTATTGGATCTATGAACGGCACAGGCACAAAGTGTGCAAACGTGCGCTTGAGCAAAAGAGAACAATATCAAATGTCAAGCAAACAACAATATGATGAACTACTGTCATCTAAAATCGTTTTGTAGTCATTTTTCCAACATCTTTTATATCCATTTCTTGTTCTGTTGATAAACTGTAAATACTTGCCAGGGAATCAGATCTCAAAGCAAAGCCGTCAGGCTGCAGAACCCAGACATCGTTTGGTCAATATTTCTACACAATAGGAGAAATTACAAAATCAATCACCCTTCCCTAAACAATTGCCCAACTAAACCCAATAAAAACGTTTCACATTTCAAAATGTCTGCAATGGCTAAAACATTGAAATAGCCTTTTATGGGTGTATCTGCTATCTGTACCACAGTTAAAGGTCAAATATCAGGCCGATGACACTTTAATCAGTCAAAGTCAATAAATGGCAGGCTCTGAGTTTTGGTAGGATCCATTTGATGGATTATACCCAGCAACCTTTCGTTTGGAGGTTTTTTTTTTTGGCATTTCTTGCATCACTTGCTGACTGACTATGTAAAGTAGTTTGAATGAAATGAATTCTGTCCCTGTCTGCGCCTCCTGTAGGAGGTGGCACGAGAGGAGCAGAAGTGGGCAGAGGAGCTGGAGTCGGTGGAGAACCACAGGAAACTTCTGGAGAAGAAGGTCAACCACGGATACGACGAGGCCGTGCAGGAGCTCAAGGCGGCCCAGCAACAGTTAGTGTTACCCCTGATTATATATCCAGTGTATAGACTGGTTTGTAGTTCTGAGTGTCTGTGTCGTCCCCATCTCTCAGACGATGCTAATGCTGATGCTAATGATATGGTAGCGTTTGTAGCAGCCATACTGACCGGTTGACGGGTGTTTCCCAGGTACCACCTGGTGCTCCAGGAGACCAACGAGGAGAGGAGGACGGTGGCCAACAACCTGACCTCTGTCTTCTCCATCGCCGCCGACCACACAGACATCGTAGAGGTACGGGCCGAGCTGCGAGGAATAGGAATCTGATGTTTCATTTTGATAGAAAAATGGTGTGATTGCAACACCAGAATAACTGCTAAATACACTTAATTGATTGCTTTTTAATGTTGTTTTGAATGAACAGAAGTCTCTGGAGGAGCTGCACAGCAGGGTGAAGCGCGTCTACAGCAAGGCCACAGAGGAGGACGGGGCTGACCTGCAGAAGCTGCAGGACATGATGAGGACCTTCATGTCCAAGGCTCGCGGCCAGTAGAGGGAGGAGGCTGAACCACAGCAGCTTAACACATTGTATAATATTTGCATTTTTGTCTTGCTAACTTTGCTTTACATTTTTATTTTTTAATTCTATGTATTTCCTGTGTTTTTGTTGTTCAATACTGTTCACATATAAATCGCACTGTCCACAATTTGAGTTGATTCATTATTTGATAAATTGACCCACCTAAATAAATGTGTGTGTGTGTATATATATATATAATCGATCGATTAATCCTCGTTCTCTTCTGAGTTTCTCAAAATCCAATCAGTGTTCCTTCTCATGAGCCCTTAATTAGATTCACCTGTGTTGCGCACCTCCCTATATAACGCGCATGCGTAGTGGGTGCTGTAGTGCGGTGAGGGACAAGGCAGTCTCTGAAGAAGTACGCGGAGGTCTGTTTTCGTGTACTTTGAACAAACAAGATGACAATGGCGGTCAATAACGCGCTTCCTCAACGAGACCTTCACCGGTGAGTACCATTTTATTTTATCACTAGTTGGTGTTGGTTTGTCTATATGGGGTTCAGTTTAGCCCTTTTATTGACTTGCTTTTAGAGCAGCATTTGGTTTCAGTCATTTGGTGTTGGTTACCATGCTTGTAATGTTAATTAATGAATGATGTCCAACCTTTCTTAGTGGTGGTTGTAGTAGTAGTTTTAATATTCACTTGTGAGTGGTGTCGAAGCGGTTTAGTGGTGATTGTCTGTACAAGTGGTTTTTTTTTATCCGTTGTGACACCTGATTTATGGGGGGCCCCTTGGGCCCCTCTTGATGACGGTATGCTCATTGTTTTGATCTGCTCAGTACTCTAGGAACTCTGGTAAACACCGTCCGGAAACTGTCAACTTGAAGTTGGGTTGGTCAGTGCCCACGTTAGGAGGAGCTTGGCCAACTCCAGTAGTCTCATGCTCCGTCCTGTTGAGTCGTACAGTTATCCAGTTAGTCTCCCACCATCTGGGTGTTGGTGTACCTCAACTGTCCGACCTGCAGAATGACCACACCCTGCCTGTACTGGGATGTGACCGCTGTAAGGGCCAGTGCTAACTGAAGTAGAGCAAGTGTGCCTAAAGGCCTGCCCAATTTGACTTCTCCCCAAAGGGTGAAGGTCTAAGATCTGAGGATCTAGCTGTCCAAATACAGCTGGGGCTAGTCTCATGCAAGGTCCCTGGTGCGTGGTCCTGGTTCTGGTATGAGGGCTTCCTGGTCCAACACTTTCAAGCTGGACATGCGGGTAAGAACTTTAAATTGTTCTCTTGCACATACAGAATCCCTCATCTTCAGAATTTTCTGCAACTATGGACTTGTTTACTTTGCAAGTATTTGGATCCACAAACCTTCCAGTAAATTTAATTAGAAGTGTTTAGGTTGCCATGTAAATTCTCCAGCACAATACTCTTGGAGAAGGTTTTTGTTTTATGAATTAATCCACAATCATTGCCCTGCACTGGACCAGAAACCTACCGCACCTGGACCAGTGACCCACTGCACCAAAACCTTGCTGGACCAGTGACCCTCAAGACCAGAATCTTATCAGACCTGGAAATGTACATGATTCTCTTGGACCAATAGTTTGCATTGTTATGTTGGTTTTGCTAGAACTGCTGAGGTATGTCATTAAAGTGTTTGAAAATGCAGTATGCAAAAGTCCCATTTGCTTCCAATGCAAGCTCTTGACCTTGCAGTGTAAGGAGTCAAATGCATCTGTGGGGTGACTCATGTGTTGCATCTCTAGCTTGTTCTTGTGTATAATGTCCTATACACTAGAACTAAGAATTAGTCTGGAACGTGTTCTGCTTCTCACTAGAGCGCCTAATGTAAAGGCTGAATACTTACCAATACTATGCAATGACAAAAATACCACTAGATGGCGTCGCACTCAACGGATTGTTGCATGCGGCAATGACGACTCGTCTTAAAGGTTGGGGTGAAGCAAGGTTCTTGGTGAATTTTCGACAAAGTCTAATACATTTCTTTTAATGCATATGTTTGGTTTAAATGGAAACCATGGTGTGACGCAGCACACTTAAAAGCGATGCCTAAAATAAACATGTTGCACTCCCGGGTACTGTGAACTTGTAGGAAAATGTAGGCCTAATCATAAAATTAAGCACATCAATAAATATGTAACTTTTTTGGTGAGGTCATTTCTTTATGGTGGTTTGGTTTTACAAACTAAGCAATGTAAAGTTTAAATGTACACCGAGATCGAGACATAGACCCACAGACAACATATTCCCACCCTCCTAGCATTCTCAACAGCGAATGCAAACCTTTCTGGGTAATATGTACCCCCCCCCCCACACACACACACACACACACACACACACAGACACAACCACCCTAAATAGTGTTCTCCTGTTTAATAAGCCTACAATGTTTTTTCTCAGGCGGTGTGGTGACAGATTGTTTTGAAAAACTGCCAGCTCTCATTATTATTTAACCCAGCGAGCAAACTAATGCCAGAGAGGTTTCCTAGAAACTTAATGCACACAGGGACAGGATCATTATGAAGGGGGTTGGCTCTGCAGCAATCGCTTGACACGTTTGGAACCACTGAGAAATGTCATATTAAAATACTTTATTGTAGGCCCTACTCTCGTGTGAACTGCTTAAAGTGGTCCGGCGGGTTTTTCTGTGAGAGTTGAGTGTCGGTGTCTTTGTGTTAGGGAGATTCTATGTTTGGGGAAAAATAGAACAGGAAGAACCTTGCTTCACGTTTTCTTGAACTTTGTGGCTGTCTCTGTGGCCCCATGTGGGATCGTGTGCCAACGCATTGTATGTGATTGTTTGATTTATTAAATCTAGGTGTACATGCATGCACATGTCGCACGTGCGTGCGTGTGTGTGTGTCTGCGTGTGTGTGTGTGCCATGAGTGTGACAGGGGCTTCTCCTCTGTTCCTTCTCCTTCACAGATCTTTGAAGTTAAGGACATGGAGCATGAATTGTTAATACACTCACTGTTGTGGCTCTTCAAACCTTCACACAGAGACCCCCAGATGACCCAGCACATGGCCATATGTCACCTCTTAGGTGTGTGCGTGTGTGTGCATGTGTAACCTTAGAGACAGCGACCAACTCTCATTGGCTCTGCCCTCGCTGCCTCAGGGATGCTGTGTGTCATCCATTTGCTGCGTTGCGTGCTCCCTCCATGTGGCGACCCTCAGCTCATCTGCGCGGCTGCAGTTCGGACCGTCGGGCTGTAGAGAATGCAGTGCGGAGGGGTGTAAATGTGTGGAGCCTTATCAGAGTTCATCTCATCTAATAATATGTTTGGCAGATGTGGGGAACGGAGAGCGCAACGTGCATGCAGACACACGCACGCACGCGCAAACGCAAACACATACGTAGGCCCACAGCCAAGCCCCCGCTCAGGATTCAGAAACCAGCCCAGATCGGTTTGGTTTTGTGCGGTTCGTCATCGTCCACTGGTTGTAACTACTACAAAATGAGAAAGTTATGAAGTGACTGGATGAATAGCAGAAGAGTGAATGTGTTTCCTGTAGGCCTCCATTCCAAATCCGGCCCTGTTGAAACGGATGTGTGGTCACACGCAACGTAGATGCAGAGAGAGAGACTTTCACCCAGTAGTGTTTTGTTGTACTATGTCCTACCCCCCCTTGTCTTCACACAAATCAATTACTTCCAACTAAAAACCATGTTTTTCTGTTGTAGCTATTTCATCCATGAAGATTATCTGAAGAAAGTTTCCCAGGAATATAAAAACTCACCCACACATAAGTGGCTCCATCCGGAGAATCTTTCTCTATAATCACTTTACTGTGGTCCACTGTTGTTTCTACTGCTGGGCGGCATTATTAAGTAACGCTGTAATTCCACGCAGACGTTCCAAAAAGGATTGTTCATGGGTTCTAGGGGCAGAGTCCGGGGCCAGAGTCCAGGTCCAGAGTATTTTTTATAGGCCTACCAAAAGTATTCATGAGTGTACGAAGCAAAGTAGGTGATAAAAGCGAGTTTGTGTTTCACTTTTAAAATGTCTATCACCACGTCTATCAACGTGATGCGTTGAAGGTGTTATACGCATGGGAAGATGTAAAACAAAGGATCATGGGAATTACCACATGGTTCCATTTGCACCCAAGGGAAAGCCGACATGATACTTCCTCTGTTGCTGTGTTGACATGAGCACCACTTCCTGTGTTAGAGCAGTGGTAACTAGTTTACTACAGTTTACTGAGTTGTCTCTTTGTGGTCAAAGACTGTTGTCGGTATAATCGGACTACTAGAACTATACACTTTTCTTATTTACGTATCTTCCTGTCTCCAAAATGGCTTGTTTGAAGTCATAACCAAAGTCTAAACCTTCCATGGTTCTACAGACGTTTGGTTCCATTCTGATGAAATGTGTACATTATGTCACATATTGAAACATCAAATGCAAAAGTGGAAACATAAGTTGCAGGTGGGTGGCTCATACGTCAGACTATCCTGGTGAGTTCAAGCTGCCCTCTCATTATAGGAATGCTACTTTATTATTACATAATTATTAGTTGAGTTGAAGAATCTGTCATTAGCAAAGTAAACGTGCTAATTTCAGGGTTCAGCAGAGCTGTTGACGGTTACCCCTCTCTGTGAAGCATGTATAACTTCTGAGTGGATTTAAAGTCCAAATCCAATACAGTAGCAGATCCCTTAAACTATCCCATGCCGTTTCCAAACATGATAAAATCTTTTGGCTCTGTTCCTAGCTTGACCATACAGCTTGTTTGTCATCGCTAATGCTGTTTTGGATTTCATTACAACAAAGCCTTCGAGTATTTGTTGAAACCAACACACATTTCTCCCAGACGCTCCTTTCCAAGCGTCTCTCGTGTTTAAACAAGGAGTAAACCACGCAGCATGTGTCTCAACATCTTTGTTTACCTTATTCCTAGCTTGTTTGTTTTTATTTATATGGTGCAGGGCTTTACGGAAAAGATGTGTGGAAAGGAGTGTAGTGGTTTCCAGAAGGCAGCGAAGGTCACTGACTACCATATAGCATGGCTTGTTTTTTTCCATGTTACTTATCCTTGGGGGAAAAAACATCTGACCTGACCTCTATTCACTATTCCTCACCTGCTAGCAAGGGATCTGTCTTTGATAAGAAAAGCTCCTTCAGCGTGAGTGGAGGTGGGCAGGATTTCTACAGATAAACCAACACATCCATCTCCTGCCTTTCAACTGCTTATTTTATTACTTTGTCATTTGGGGGTTCCAGGTTCCCAATCAGTGTGCCTACATGCACACCCAAATAACCTGATATGAACCGGTTTTCGTCTGGATGTGTGTGGCTGGGCATGCTGATTCATTTGCAGACGGTTCTCACACTGTGTGTGAGTGTGTTGCAACGTGAGAGAATCCCAGGGTAATCTAACATGGCCTATGTTTCCACCAGTTCCCATCCCCTTGTTCTAGTGCTGTGTGTGTGTGTGTGTGTGTGTTGGTTGGTTGTATAATACACAACCCAATATGTGTGGTTTTTTTTTGGGGGGGAGCACTATGCGGGGGTCGTGCCAAGGTCAGGGAAGACTATGCAAGGTCACAGAGGGGTCAGAAAAGTGGAATGAGTCAGAGGTTTGAACCGTGGGCTGCCTGCTTTGGTTCTGTGACTCATTTTCTGGCTTAGTGGTCGGATCCATTTCAGGGTGCACTCACCTCGGGGGCGGGGGGGCAGCAGATGTCCATCAGAGGATCAGAGGCTTGTGTGTGTGTGTGTGTGTGTGTGTGTGTGTGTGTGTGTGTGTGTGTGTGTGTGTGTGTGTGTGTGCATTTAAATACTCTCCAGCTAGTATACTTTGCTCCAAAGCTGGAGCAGCTTGCCAGACACTCCTTCTCCGTCGGCGAGGATTCTACCAAAGGCGGGGATGGACGGCGGTAGCCATGGTTACTCGTGTAGCGAGCGCACGCCTGAGGTGAAATGACATGGTTGCGAGTTTGAGTTTTGGCGTACTGCTTTTGACACTGTAACGCCCCTGACTGATCTGTGTTGGTTATACATTAAACACACACTCACTCATTCACTCACAGCTTTAAATAACACATTCTGTAAACAATGTATACTTTCTAACTAAACTATACAGAGTGATATAACAGTGGCTCACGGTTTTCTGTGCTTCGGTTCTCCTAAGCACAGATAACCATGAGCCACTGTTGGTGTAGCTTTAGCATCCCAGTGACTGGTAGATTTATGCACACACACATGGTTCAGTGCTAAGTCCGTTTCTGGCATGCTGCACTGCTGCTCTTTCCATTTGGCCCACACCATTAGAACACACGCTCCGCTACGGCTGCCCCTGGGTGATGGGACGTTCAGGTTCTTTGTATTCTTGCGTGTTTATGTATAGATGCCGTCTGCATTCTGTGCGTGTCTGTTTGTTTGTGTGCATGTGTGTGTTTATCTGTGTGTGGTCTATGTATGTTCTCTGGTGACATGCATCTGCATCCTAGGCTATAGGTGCGGGATCATCGCGCTTATATTGGGGTGCCTATAGGATATGGGCGGGGCTTGCAGGCAGGCTTACCCAAGGACAGACCTAAACAGCTGTCTAGGAATCACTCCATCACAGCAACCACCGGCCGCCCCAATCGCGTGGTGGAGACGGTGCTACTCCTATGAAACGGTGAAACTCAGCCCATTTAGAATTCATATGGCAATGAAAGTTCATTTGCGTATTCCAATGTGTGTGTGTGTGTGTGTGTGTGTGTGTGTGTGTGTGTGTGTGTTCAACATTCAAGATGATTCAAGGTGGTTTTATTGTCATATGCAGATTTACAGAGCAGTCACTGGCAATGACATTCTTTAGTCCTGGGCTCCTCCAACAGTGCAATATAAGAACTAAATATAAATATAACAGAATAAATATAAATGTGTGTGTGTGTGTGTGTGTGTGTGTGTGTGTGTGTGTGTGTGTGTGTGTGCCCCGGTCCAGGAGAAGCCATAGAGAAGTCCTATTGAGCTGGATATCAGATGTTCCACAGATTTACAGCTCGGTGGAATATTAATAGTCGAGAGTGCCCAAGAATTTCTTTTTAAAACAGAATGAAAAGAGGGAAATATGCGGCGATACAGAGATATATGGCTCTACGGTATGTGTCTGTTGAATTGAGCAAGGGTATCACAAGGTGTGTTTACGTGGGAGTGCGTTACGTATTTGTGGGGCAGTATATGAGGGTTTATCCAGGCACTGTGTGTGTTATGGCACTGCAGCGTTTACTGGCCTCCAATGACAACCGGCTACATGTAGTGGCCCAAGACACACACATACACACAGCAGACCTGGGTCGGGTTCCTTCAGCCAGTGTGTGTGTGTGTGTGAGAGTGTGTGAGAGAGTGTGTGAGGGGGGGGATATAGTAGACCGCCCCGGAGGAAGCGCATGTCTCCTCTGGAAATGTTGGCAGTTTATCTGAACATGAGCTGTACCTGTGCACTGCTTACATAGGGGATTCTATGCTACTTGTTATGGATACGGCAGAAGTGTTTATGAAGGAAGTGATGGTTTCCTCCGACCATGGAACACACACACACACATGCACTGACACACACACATGCACATGGCCATGCACACACACACACACATACACACATGGGGAATGAAGAAGGCAGCAGAAGAAGACTGGATTGGTGTGAGAACTACAGTTCATTACAATGAAGATGAATAGGGAAGTGGAAGGGAGGACAGGTAGATGGGAAGAAGGGAGGAGAGGGAGAGAGACGAGAGGAGGGGAAGGGGGGAATAGAGGAGAGGGGAAAGAGAATGAGGGGAAAGAGGGGGGAGTGAAGATGGGGGTTGCTGTTTCCCCCTGTGGGGAAGATGGGAGGTGAGTTAGGGGTCTGGCCTGTCTCCCGGGATTTGCCGTACATGCACACACACACACACACACAGAAACAAACACACAGACTATTGGAAACATAAAGAAATATAGCGGATGTCTTCATCTCACACTTTCTGTCATACAAACACACACACACACACACTTCCTCACACACACACGCACACGCACGTCCGTGAGCGCGCGGGTGTGTTTACAGAGCAGATTAGAGCGGTTCCACTCTGTGCCGTGGCGTAGCGGAGGAGCTGCAGCGCCATGTGTGTAAACCATGAGGAGAATGTATACCTCTGTTTGGACAGCATATCCTGCAGCCTACATCTGCAGCCCTCAGAACACAGCGACAGCTGCACTCTGTTCCGCGCTGGCGGGGTTCTGCTGCTGCGTTCATACATGGGCTCTTCACCGCGGGCTGCATGTGACCGAGGAATATTTACGAGGCTTGAATAGATTGAACAGTGTGCGTGTGTGTGTGTGTTTTACGCAGTGTCTGAGCGTCTGAGTGTGTATGTGTGCATTTGTTTGTTGGAACAGGTCTACGTCATACACACACACACGCACACAAATGCGCACGCACACACAGGTCATCACCTCTCCGCGGTAGACGGTGCTTGATGCAGTGTGTCTAAACAGAATGGACAGCTTCCACTCTAAGGGAGCAACTACCCATGAACTGATAGAGCTGATGTCTCACACACACATACACGCACGCACGCACACACACACACACACACACTCTCTCTCTCTCTCTCTCTCTCTCTCTCTCTCTCTCTCTCTCTCTCTCTCTCTCTCGCTAAAGCGGTTTGAAAATCAATGTCAGCAGACCTGCATGTCCGTCAGTCAAACTCTGTTACTCTTCATCATGGTCTGAGGAAGAGTGAGTACACAAGGGCATGGGAGTCAAGTTCACATTTTAACTAAACACAGTGGAAAAACTATGGCAGGGTAACTTTGTGGCAGGGTAACTCACATTTCACTGACACCTCACTGATCCCCTGAATATTAAATAAATCGAAATATTGTTTTGGTTGTTTTGTTTTGGTATCGAAATACAAGTGTGTGCTTTTCTGCTGTTGTGTGCCATGTTTTATAACTTATGTACTCTCTCTCTCTCTCTCTCTCTCTCTCTCTCTCTCTCTCGCTCTCTCTCTCTGTCCCCCCCCCGACACACACACACACACAAATACCACGATGCACTGTAAGGTGTGAGACGGTGACAGCTACACGGGCCCGTTCCAAACAACCGGTTTTGAGTTTCCCCTTCATATTTAACCATCTGGTCGATGCGCAAACACCTTACGGAGTGAGTCAGCCAATCCACGGACGATAGGGTTACACTAACACACCCCGCCGCTGCACCCCCCGGGACCCACAGGCTGCCTATTGTATATATATTTATCTACAACAGCGGTTTTCCAACACAAACGTGCACCAAGTCAACATTGTTTTTTCCATTGTCCCCGGTCTGGGGGCCCCAGCACAGCTGCTGTCGCACGGCGCTGTTAACGCCACGCGTAACTGCAGGAGCTCTCAGGCGGTCTGTGTTTACATCAATAGATCAAGTGGCATGTCGAGGGATGGGGGGGAGGTTTCTGTAAGGGTCCGGAATCTTCTGTGGGTCAGGCTTTTGTCGGCGTTAGCATGATTCAGGTTGAACCGACTACATCTTCAGCCAGGGTGCACCCAGGCCCGTGGGGAAGGGGAGGTGGGGTGTGGGGGAGGCGATGTGTAGCCTCTCCCGAGACAAGGACAAATCAACGTTAATACTTTTGTTTGGAAAATCCACCAAACATTTTACGGTTCGGGCCCTCGCCGACGAGATGGATGTGGTGTTATGAGAATGTGTGAAAGCAGACTTTGTCCATCACGGCTTTGACCCCACAGCGGGAGCATGGGTGTGTGTGTGTGTGTGTGTGTGTGTGTGTGTCTCTGAGAGTAGAACAGACGCCCGCTGACAATCTATAAACCCCATCTGTATTCCACCACGCTGATAAATGATAACACGTGGATGCGTGTATGTAGGTCTGTTGGTCTGTTTGTGTGTGCGAGCACGCACGTATGCAAGCCCGCTCCTGTGTGTGTGTGTGTGTGTGTGTGTGCGTGTGTGCGCGTGTGTGTGTGCGTGTGGTGTGTCTGTGGCTGGCAGTCTAGCCGAGCCGCTTGGCTCTGGGCCAACGGTTGATGGAGATCCGTCTCTTATGGGGCAGATACAACTCCACCAGCACCAGCACCATCACCACCACCAGCACCACCACCAGCACCAGCGCTGCTTGCTGCCTCAAGCTGCAGCCAGCCCTCTTAAGCCCTAGTCAGCCTGGCCCTCAGCTTCATCATACACTATACAGCCTCTAAAGCTTCTCTTTTGTGTGTCTATTGTCAGTACTCTAGTTTCACTGCTTTGTTTATTATGCTGTAATGTGATTCGGATCAAATCATCCTTTCAATGAAGTCATTTCGCAGAGGCCCATTATCCAAAGAGCAAATGTTTGGTTTTATGACGTGGAGGAGCCGGCAGGAGCTCCGCGGCGCACTTTTGGACGTTGTTGTTGGACGCCAGAAGCTTTGGGCCGGGAGTCAAACACACTAACTACTGCTAGACCGTCACCGTTAGCGACGGAGCACTTCCCTCCCTCCCCACGGTTAGCCAAACTCCATTCTTAATCACGTCAAAACATTTAGCTATATTATAAGTTAGGAGTAAGTCAAGAGTAAAAACAAGTAGAAGACCCCTTTCCTCTTGCTCATTGGGAGAAACCATTGTGTTGGACAGTAGCTGGTAGCGGGGGGGGGGGGATCTCTGGAAGCCCGATTCCTCACTGGTCTGTCAGGGATGTCCCCTGTTTCGGAGGTCTGCCCCCTCCTTCAATGATTTATCTCACAGACCCTTCATCGTGGAGGTGGTCCCGCTAACGCAAGGCAAAGATCCCCGTCCCATCCCCCCACGGCGTTCAGGGCATACGGGATACGACGGTGATTACGGTGGAGTTATGGTTTGCATCATCCCTTGCTGCCTGGTAAAGCACAATAGTCAGGGAGGATGTCTGGCCACAATTGCTCCATTTCATAAACACTGACAGAAATGCGGCCGGTGTCATTTCAGAGGGAAGACGAGAGCTTCAGTTGTGATGCACGGAAACCTCTTGAAAATTAAAAATAAAACCTCAAGGCCGTCTCTGAGGAACAGACTCCATCATGGCAGCCGAACCATCTGCGTTCTCCTTCCACATCCAACCTCCAGACGGACTGGCCCAACGGTGTTCCGCCTGGCGGTGCTCATCCTCAGGCTCACCCAAATCACGAGAGGTGATTCTAATGAACAACTGAAAAATGTAGACAACTTCCTCTTACCATTGCTTGTGATGCCATTATTACATACCGTTGCATCATTGGACCACACATTATTAAAAGCTTACATTTTGACCTCATCGGACCATGCGTTCGTCGTACTACCACCAGTTCTGACTAGTTGCTTTTACACAAAGAGTTGTCGAAACGACGCCATCAAAGGTTGTATGGTTCTGAGATAAACCAGACCTTGTAGGAGTGGCTTCACTGCCATTCCTCACATACCAATCAAGACTAAAGCTGAACCTGGGTTAAGTAGACATTATGGACGAGGCTTGTTGACTATAGTGCCCAAACCAATCTAGACTGAAGATATACCTGGCCAAATTAGACTTAATGGCTGTGACTTCGTTACCATTCCACCCATACAAATATAGATAAAACTTAAACCTGGGTACGGCAGATGGTCCAGCTCCAGGTCATGAACCCCCTCCGGAGTGCATGTCAGTTCACCTTGTAACTCTGAATAAACCATGTGCTGAACCTGTACCACTCTTCACACCTCACAATCAAAACAACGATACAAGCGATGAGATTACGCTTCAACACCGGCGATCAGTCCAAGAATGTCTGACACATTTTTCCTAGTTTTTGAAATCAGTTATAATGCGAGCCTCAAATCCATGTGTTGTTTTAAACACAACTAGCGCGCAACGTTTCCCTCCAACGCCGCGTCGCACCTGTTCCCACCCCACCCCCCACCCCCTTATCACCGGAGATGCGTCGGCTCCTTCAGGTGTGGCCGTGTGCGCCCCGTGCCGAGTGATATTCTAGCCCCTCATTACAACCTCCCCCTGACACCAGGGACAAAGGAGCCGTAAGCCCATCCGACCCCTCATGTCACCGCGGTCCTCTGAGGGCTACAGCTCCTCTCTGGCAGCAGCTCCTCGCTCACCTTTTATTAATTAAAACGCTTCTCCGCAGCGTACAGCGTGTGAGGGTCAGCCCGGCGTCGTGCTTAGCTAGCTCATAAACAACGTGTGTTCATGGATGTTTGATTGTGGAGTGACTCTTTGGTTTTGGTTGTGTTTGAGAAACTCTATCCAACCACGTTTTGATGGTTTTAGATTGTTTGAGTCGGCCTATGGCCTTGAATGTTCAGAGCTTCACTTTAAAGCAAAATTAGGACTTGTTGTTAAATGTAAAAAGAGCTATTCATGAAATGACAGTATTTCCCTTCAGTAATGATTGAACACTTCATCATTAAATCACTACAGACACCTTCGAGGTCCGAGCATAGCCATCAAACTTCAACTTAACTAAATTTTCATTCCAGCAATAACTTTTGTTTTACATGTTTTGTCTACAGAAGAAAACTATTTGTTTCTCCCTAAATCGAATTAGCCTGTCAAGAAAATCTAAACAAATGTAATTTCCAACAAAAGTCCTGTCTGCAGTGAAAATGTGACACAGAGCAGGTTGAACTGCAAACCAATGAATTTGGCGTTTAAACCCCCAAGCTCCAATAACTGCTGGCCCTGCGACAAACCGAAACCAAATCTTCTGAAAATGTTCTAAACCATGTTGTTTTATAGGGGAAGGGATTGTGAATGAAAACCGAGAAGCTGCTTGTCAGCCCGACGTGACCCAGCGTTAATGAAGAACTCTTCTTCTGGGGGAACGGGCCAGACATGGCCGAGGTAACATGAGATTACAGCGCGCGGGAAGTGACTAACACGCTTTACTTAACCATAGAACCAAATCCTCTGTTCTCCTCCTGTTCCCCGTTCAACGATATGCAAGGTATTTTAGATGTGGACCTCTCTCCCATTTTCTCTCGGTCTCTCTCGGTCTCTCTCTCTCTCTCTCTCTCTCTGTCTCTCTCTCTCTCTCTCTCTCTCTCTCTACAAGACTTCCCCTCAACACTTCTCACTTCTTGGTTGGTTCTGCACTATAGGGATTTATTTGTAGATGAAAGAGACACATTTTTACTGCTGCTCCTGAAGCTGTGCCTCATCTTTTATTTTCCATCTGAGTTAATTCACGTGGATAATGTGGAACTTTTCCCTCTCTTCTCTGTTTGCCAGTGGTGGTTTTAGTCTGTTTATTTGATTGTATCAGACCCTTTTTTCCTGTCTGTCTTTCATCTGTTTTAGTTTTCCACATTTTAGTGACAACTTATGTTGTCATGTTATATTTTTAGTGACAACTTATGTTGTCACTAAAAATATATGTATATATATATACTGTATACGTGTATGTTTATTGAACAAGAAGATCTGAAAGAAGGTTAGGTTGCGGCACATTACTACACATTACGGATGATTTAATGATAGTAATTTCGTAAAATTCGAATTATATCATACTAATAATGATGTAGAAAAATAAAGGTATGTTTTGGGTTAAGAAAACATGTTCACTTACAAATGAATGTACCTTCAACAGAAAACATGTTAAACAATCACAAAAAGACCAAATTAGTAAATATAATTGAAACAGTAGGGCTATCCAGGGACATGTAAACAATGTTGGTGGTTCAATGCATTCTGTAGGCGATGGTTGTGTGCATCTCAACATTACTATTAGTGTTTTTTCTATTCTTCATCACTTTGGAAGTAATCTTGCCTATTTCTGTTCAATCCATGGCGCCGCCCATATATATCCCTTTCAACAATAACAATAAATAGTTTCTTTCTTTCTTTCTTTCTTTATTTTACTCATTTTATACAAGAAATAATAAATAACAATAAGTTACCTAAGCGTCGGAGAAATCAATTTCATGAGTGTGTACACATTTGAAGAACGACTTGGATGTTTTTCCCGCTGTCAGAATGAGTGAGGATGAACCTGGCGGAGCACCTGGAGAGATAACAGATCCAGAACCTTCAGCGTGACGACGAGAGGCCAGGACAGAGAGCAGGCAGGGCTCCTAGAGCGTTCCAGCCCCGCCGTACCGAGCCTCAGTCAGTTTGGGTCTCCGTTATCTTTATTGTCTCTTTCGTTCGTGTAACGTCTCACACACACACACACACGCACACAAGGACACAGACACACACACACTCACACGCACGCACACAAGGACACACATACACACACACACACTTATACACACACGCGCACCCACACACATACGCACACACAAATGCACACACACACAGACACACAAATGCACACAAGAACACACATATGCACACACACACAAATGCACACAAGGACACACACACATATACACACACGCGCACCCACACACACACACACACACACACACACACACACACACACACACACACACACACAACGCACAGCTCCCACTAGCAGACTGTTTCCTGACGAGGTGATAAATGAAAGCTGTGAGAACATGAGCAGCAGGAAAGCAGAGGGAGGCTGGAGCGCACTGCGGGGGTCCCGGCAGGCGCTACACGCAGCCACACTTCCTCGCCGAGTGCTTCCGGATGGTGTGGTACACCAGGTCGTCGTCCAGGAAGGACAGGTCGTCGTCGAACGCTGTTGGCCGGCAGCAGGCGTCGCGGGGCGTGTCCCTGGCCCCCAGCCTCCTGCGGTGGGCGATGTTGTGGAGGATCTTGTCGTAGTTGGTCTCAGACTTGCGGCAGGGCCCGGAGCAGTACCTGAATATCATCTCCTCCTCGGACCGGTAGCCCAGGCCCAGGTCCGACACGTTGAGGTGGATCTGCTTCAGCATGCAGCCCTGTCCACCTCGGCCTCGCCTCCCCTTCCTCCTCTGGGCCTCTTTAGCTCCTCCTCCTCCTCTTTCTCCCCCTGTGCTCCTCACACTCACCGTCTTCTTCCTGCCCCTTCGGTGGCGAGCCCTGGACCTCGTGTTCACGCTGGCTGCGGAGGGGGAGGATGAAGGGGAGGCA
Source organism: Gaidropsarus macrophthalmus (assembly GCA_027123715.1). Lineage (NCBI taxonomy): Eukaryota > Metazoa > Chordata > Actinopteri > Gadiformes > Gaidropsaridae > Gaidropsarus > Gaidropsarus macrophthalmus. Next base: position 3,447,157 of record JAOTIX010000120.1, read on the forward strand.
GAAGGAGAGGCAGAGCCCGGCTTGCGGTTGAGGGTCGCTCCTCTGACGGAGTCCGCGCGCTGCTCCACCAGGCGCTCCTCCACCAGGCGCTCCTCCAACAAGCGCTCCTCCTCCAACAAGTGCTCCTCCTTCAGCAGGCGCTCGCCCGCCACATCTAAATGAGGATACACGTGTAAAGATGACCTGCTATTCACGTTCCATGTTGCCCAAAGAGCAGCCTAATACCCAATATAAATAAAAGGCGACATACAGCATTTATAATACAAAAACGATACCCATAATATTTCTATCAAATAAGGCTGTCCAATAAGCGTGAACATGAGCAACTATGTTTCCCTATGGTATTAATTTGCACTTGAAGTTTGCGAATAGTTTGGAGACTTGAGGCTGAAAAAATGGCGCCATGACTTCGGCATCTGGGGCAATTGATGAGGTGATCTTTTGGAATGCCAGAGGCACAAGTGAGGTAAAGGCTTGTTAAGTGTGACTGGCTTCTGTTCAGTGCTGAGGTTCACGTTATCAGATGAACAGCTCAAACGCTGACCGTACACATATATGGCTCTTTAAGGTGTTGCATTGTACGCAAATGGGTTCATTTCCAACGGGCGAAAACGCAGCTCAAACAGGTGCATCCCACATTTTTCCACATTAACATTATAGTCATTGTGGCCTTTATAAAAATGTTTTTGTTGGGGGAGGTGGAGCAGTGCGCTATAGGCCCCTGTGGCCTGAGCTTTTTTCCATAATGCCATTGTTTTCTTACACTACTTTAACTTTAATACTTTAAGTAGTTTTGGAAACCAGTACTTTTACACTTAAGTAAAAAGCTTGAGTGGATACTTCAACTTCGACAAGTACTTCTAAACCCTAGTAACTATACTTCTACTTGATTAATGAATGGGAATACTTTTGACACCTCTGCCGTATAGGCATAAGTTATGGAAGGATCACAGCGCAGGGAAAACCAAAAAGGCGCTTACGTTGTTCCTGATCTGCCATCCTCCCTAGATCGTCCTTGTCTGTGTGCGCTCGGCTGCTGGCAGCTGGATCGGTCGGTACTGGGATCTTCACAGGGGGTGTCTCCAGGGGTCTCTCGGGGGGATCTCTGGTGGACGGCTGTCGGCGGGGTTGCGTCGGAGGGCTCGCGTGCACCGAGCTCAGCAGAAACAAACAAGTGGTCAGACTATCCCATAACTTCATTGTACTCTTCAAACCGAGAGAATAACATGACGTTACGCGAAAAACAAGCTGCAATCCAATGGTTTCACACAACAAAACGCGTGGTTCCGAGTGATAAAAAAGGGTATTTGGGTGAAAAATCGAAGTTGCTTCTTTGGGACTGATCAACTTGTAAATCGTTTTCCAAAAATAATCAAATTCCAGAAAACAAAAACACATAGATCCAAATTCGCAAAAATAAAAATCTTACTCCAAGACAGTTGTATTCCAGATGCAATAATTCCAAATGATTTGAATTGGTTTTCCCTCCGTGCGCCCCTTCTCCGCATCTCCACTCCATCCATATGCGCAGTGGAGAGCGGAGAAGGGGAAGGTTGACGCAGACTGGGAGTGGTAATGACGTCTGATAGTCCATCCTCTGGGTACTCGCCATCAACTGGAGATGAAGATCAAAACAATAGTAGAAAGTATCAACGACAGTAGAAAAATAAAGACAAGGTGAAGTTCAATTTCCCAAATACTTCCCATTTACACATTTAGATTGTGTATAATTATGTTACAGCACAGGTTTGGACCTGTTTCTATTTACGGGTAATTGCAATAGAGAGAGTGAGAGTGAGAGAGAGAGAGAGAGAGAGAGAGAGAGAGAGAGAGAGAGAGAGAGAGAGAGAGATATCTATAATATATATTAAAGTAATACCGTAAACACACACAAAAAAACTCTCTC
>JAOTIX010000120.1:3794890-3805117 GCA_027123715.1 Gaidropsarus macrophthalmus
GTGTCATCGATCACCAAACACCTGCTCCCTCTCACACTGCTACACACACACACACACACACACACACACACACACACACACAAAACCCATGTACAAATGTGCTCAACCAATTGATTATGAGCTTAAGCAAAGCAATCAGCCAGGCAATTCCCTGCTGGAAACGATAACACTTTCTCTGAGAATACCATTTGATTGTAGAACTTCTGTAATAGTTTTTGTAGGCCTGAGGACAATTGGAGGAGGATTGCCACAATTTAACTACCATCTACCTGGAAGGCACACACTTGAGTTTGTATGAGCATGTCAAGCAAGCCACGTGTTATTCAAATTCTTGTAGATGCTAAAGGCAGTGGCAGAGGATAATATCAACAGTAATCACAGCTTTTGAAGCTGACCATCTTTTGAACTTTAAAAATAACATGACCAGAGGCTACATGTGATTTACCTACTTAAACGTTTTTTCATCCGAATTAATCTATGAGATCAGTTTATTGATACCCATGGTCCAACCAAACCCAATTTACTTCTGCCCCTACTAAACACTGCCCCCTATTGGTGTACTTTCTGTCAGCTAAACAATACATCTTGACCCTCCCTCCCTGCATGGTTAAGCCAATCATGTTCAGCCAAATGGTCAAATCGAGTCAAAAGAGAGAGATAAAAAGGAGCTACAGATACAACAGGTTATAGCTTCAAGCCCACACTGCCAACAGGTTATAGCTTCTGCACCAGAGACAAGCCCTGTGGCCTACAGAAGGCAATAATATCCTGCCATTAGAATTACATATTGGGTGCAACAGCCCCAATATGTCACTCCGCAAACAAGCAGCAGGCCTTTCATGCGGTCCTTATTCGACCCACAACACTACAATGGTAACTTCTATGCCATGTCAATCAATGAAACAAACAAACAAACTATTTTTCTCCTTTTGAATAATACAGCAAAGCAAAGTTTTTAACAAAGGGAAAAAAACAAACAATAAGAACAAGACAGTTTCAAATCATAATCATAAATCCAAATCACGGAGACGCATTTGAGAGAAAGAAGATCATCCATGAACCAACTGCCCACGATTCCTGTCACAGAATGTTCCGGAAATAGGAGTACACCCAGTGTACAGGAAGCTGCATCTACTGTGACTATCTCATAGAAATATTGTCTATGCTGGTGTAGGCATTGCAGATTCTCATAAAGGACTCCATTCGTGGTATAAATGATTCTGAAAATGTATAGTGGGCTTCAGTACGGAGTTTAAGTAGGTGTCTGAGGGCATGTGTGAGAAAGAATGGATATGTCTGAATTAACTGTAGCAGTGATCCAATGCATGTATCGGAGCATGGAGGTATCTGTGTGTGTGTGTGCGTGCGTGTGTGTCTGCATTGTGTGAGTGTGCAAGACAGTGTGCGTGTGTCCGTGCCTGATGTAACAGATTGCAGAAGGCGGTGTTAGAGTGGGCTTTGCTTGCAAACTAACAGATGGCAGGAGAGACACAGGATTTAAATGTATTTTTTTCTCAAGTGTGTGTGTGTGTGTGTGTGTGTGTGTGTGTGTGTGTGTGTGTAAGCGCGGGTGTCTCCGAGTGTGTGAAGTCTCGGCGGATCACGTTGGTTTGGAAAAAGCACTGCTCAACTTGTTTGCAAATGGACACGAATTAACATAATTCATAACATAACTGACTATGTATGATGCAAATACACACACTATAGTTTTCTGAAGACAAATATCTCAGGATAGAAAAAGAAAGAAAGGGAGGAAGAGAGAAAAGGATATCATCACAATAATGTCAACATTGGAAAGTGAATTTGAGGACCAAAAAAAGAGAATTGTAAGGTATCAACCAACGTAAAAATCTCTCTCTGTCTGCCCCATGACACAAAGTTGCTTTTCTCTTGAGCATGCACATTTTACTTTCTTAGCCAAATAAACTTGGTGGGATGATCTAGGTCATTAATACATCTCTCTCTCTCTCTCTCTCTCTCTCTTTCTCTCTCTCTTCTCGCCCCAGCTTCCCTCCCACCTACAAGATGCCAAGTGTCTGCTGCATGCGAGCCACACGTGTGATTCAGATTGACATACATGTGTATTGCCATTTCTAAGTGGAAAGCACACTGGAGAACAACATGGTGGTTCAAACAGGTTAATCAATACATGCTATTTCAGGAAAGATGGACATGAGGAAAATATTCGAGAATGTCACCCACCACTGCTGCAAGGGAGAGGCTGTTTAGAGAAGTAGAATATGTTTGTACCAATCTCTTCCCTTGTATTTGTTCCACATTTCTTACATTTTGAATACATCAAGCAAATTGTCTCGCAGTCCGTTAAGGTTACGAGCTCCTTCAATCAGTCCAATTAAGCAAATATTATGCATGTCCTTCGTTCTCAAGCATATGTGGTGTATTATGTGTATTACAAAACATTTTAAACCCCTGAGGCACAGTTGTTGAGAAGAGATTAACAGAGAAAAACAAGACAAAACAAGGTTCTGGCATTAACCACAGTGTAATTCCATAATGATCAGAGAGAACGCAATCCTGCACACTCCCCCGATTTGCTGGTAACCCTGATCAAATTAAACTTTCAGGTTCAACTTGAACTGAAACCTTTAAAACAAGGGCACAATAATAATTTACTGCATGGGCTAACGTTTTAAGAAGTAACTAAATAATTGAATCGTGTCGGCTAGGATAAACAGTGAAAAATAAGAACTACATTTAGTTGAACACGGGAGAAACATTACAAATTATGTTCTGACCGATCGGATTCGTAACAAATACGTGGAATGATCCAAGACTTTATGTGTGGGCATCATTCAATTCAATGGAATGTTTCTTTAGTAAGTAGCCGTGTAATAAGACAGATAATGTATAGAGAGCTGGTGATTATTGCAAAGTAAACCCCTTATAAAGTGATAAAGTATTAAGTAGTTAAGTATTAAAGTGGTGATAAAGTATTAAGAAGAAAACCGATCACTGGTGCTGATGATCGGAGTGGATAAATATATGGGTCTGGCAATGAGTGATGACTTTCATCTTAGTGACGACCTGGCAGTGGAAAAGTTGAGGTAAACATATTCACTTCAAAGTCCCATCAAGCCAACTATACATGAGATTTCCAAAACTGAATAAATATTGCACATATGTACACACAAATTTATCCAAAATATTCACTGTAAAAATATGGGAAAACATTGTTAAACTCTAAATTCAGCTGGTATCACCTTGTCTGCCAACCTACATAATTTACATACATTATCTTTGGCGTCTTGTGAACTGCTAGTATTTTGTGAGTTAATACGGTTATTTCAAAATTATTATAAGTTACACATTTGAATTATTATTAAAAAAAGCAATAACAAAATATTATAAAATTATACATTTGTAAAGCACTTTTTGATACAGGTAACAAGGTGCTTACTGGACCATGACAAAAAACAAACAGGAAATAGATCACTCAAAAAAGTTCAATAAAAAAACCCACACCTCATGAAAAACATGACCCAACAAGAGTTTCCCTGTACAAATATGTCTTCAGAAGTGAAATAAAACAGGGAATTGACTGCAAGTCTGACCTTCTCTAGCAGAGTCGAGGGGCTCTAGCCTAGACGGCAGAATGGTGAGCAATGCCCTATCAGAGGCACTCAGTCAGGAGGACAGAAGACCGATATAGGGACTAATTAGACTAATTAGAATAACTACCGAAACCCATGCAAGACTTGGAATAATTGTTCAAATTACACAGAAACCAACTGCAGCTAATGGAAGAATGCTAAAACAATGGTCATGTAGTCACATATTCTTTCTGCAGAGTTAAGAGCTGAGCTGCAGCATTTTAGACTTACTGTAGGTGGTGGATTGATTTCTAAGATAGGTTTATAGGGGAGTTACAAAACTTGAGCCGGGAGGAAATCAAAGCATGGAAAACTTTCCCCCAGATCTTGGGGTGAAATAAAAGAGCTAACTGGGCTATAATTCTCAAATAAGAGAAATATGTCTGAAAGCTTTCTTTACATGGAGCTAGGTTTTGATTCCTCTCTGCAGGGGGTTGTGGTTAATGGTTTATTTGGAGATAGATGTCAGACTTCCAGTATGATGTTGGGAGTACAATGGTGTCAGTATTTGTATGGCTTATTTGGAGATAGATGTCAGATTTCCAATGTGTTATTTAAAGCACTTGGACTTAGTGGAGAGTTGCTATATTAGAATGGTCACCCCGTTCCAATTGGGATGTATAGCTGTGTATGTGTATATCATAAAATGAAACCAAGAAATGTACCCTGTGGAACACCAGATGTTTTATTTGTTGTGTAGGCAGGTATAACTGATACCTGCCTGCAATTCCTGTCTGTCAATGAGCAAGTTATTATCAACTGTGTCAAAGGCAGTGTTGAAGTCCAAAATAACCAACATTGAGCACTCAGGAGTATTCAAAATCAATTATTCTCTGGTCAGGTGCACTACTAAGTGTTTAATAACAGCACTTTCCAGGTGGAACATTAGCTTAGAGCTGGATGATGACGCTCTAGCCCTGGCGCTGTCTCAAATGATTGGACAGCTTTGTTGCATGCCTCGGTTGCGATTGGTCAATAATGACATTGTAGGGTCTGTTTTTCTCCATTACATTTGTGTCCAACCGCTACCCACTTCCCTTCCTTTTAGTCCAGAGATCAGCTATCTGTGAGATCAAATAATGAGTGAGGTAGGATCGGATTCTGTGTGATGCGTGCTGTTCACAGTACTCACAAGCATGTTATTCAATGGCCATTTCACAGTGCACACACACACACACACACACACACACACACACACACACACACACACACACCATCTTCATTGTGTGACTTTTGGGCGTGTTACAATGATTGGCCTTTTGCATTTGATATCAAACATAAATTCGATACATTTCATAAATGTCCCCGTTTGTTGAACTAATAAAGGATTTTCAATTCAATCAATCACGGAGACGGAGTGTGTGTGTGTATGCGTTTATATTTTGAGATTGTTTTTACAGATTACACTTCACTCTGCTCTGTTATTTGACTTTGCAGAGTAAACAGACAGGAATGCAAAAGCATGACACCTTCCTTTTCGAAAAGTGGGTATCATAGCCAGCATAAAAGATGAAAAGTGATAGAAAAACATAATGGAAAAGACTTTATTTGAATTCTCCATGTTGGAGCCTGGCAGGTGTTATCAGCTGCATATACTATCTGCAGACCATTGACAGAAGAAGATGGATTGTTTGCATGACAGAGAAAGATGGATGGTTGTGGAGGCAGGTGGAGCCTGATAGTTCGTAACAGAGAAGCACATAGAGTTCATAGTGTGTGACGTTGGAATGATAGATGGGGGGGGGGGGTTCTGGAGGGTGAATGAAAGGGAAACATTAGACCAACTGATGGTAAACTATATGAATGGATGATGCAGACAGACAGGTGCATAATATGCACTCTAAAGTATTGATGTCGCAGACACTTTTATCCAAAGTGACCTGCAGTGAATCGTTAATAATGACCAGGTAGTGGTAAGGGCAGCTTGATAAAGACTGCCTATGTAAACTGGTGATATGAGGGTTTGAACCCGGAACCCTATGGCTCAAACACCCAAACCACTGTTATCCTGTCCCCTCCCCCACTGTTATCCTGTCCGCCCTGGCTTGTGCTCGGCGGGTTGCAGGTTCGGTTCCCGGGAACAGAGGGAGAAAACTAAATGTGGGTGGGGAGGGTGACTCTCCCTCTCTCAATATCCACGGCTGAAGTGCCCTTGAGCAAGGCATCCAACCCCCAACTGCTCCCCGGGCGCTGCACCGCTGCTGCCCACTGCCCCCTGCACAGTGTGTGTGTTGTGTCGTGCAGGTGATAGGTCAAATGCAGAGAACCAATTTCACTGTACCTACTGTGTGTGTGTGACAATAAAAGCAACTTAACGTATCCAATCAGAAAACAGGGAGGGGAAAGGGACACTCCCAAAAATACAGCAGCCTCTGAGGAAGGCATGACACCTAACAGGATGCGTCAACATACCGCAAAAAACATACAAGTGTACGGAGTAGGGTTTAAAATCTTATAATTACTGGCAATAAGGTATACATTCATCACGTAATTTCCCCATTGGTCCATAACAGAACCTGACTGCGTGGACGTGATGGAGGGTGATGGTCATGTGAGTGCCGTCCTCCCGAATGGTTTTACACCTCCCATGACATTAAAGTCTTGGCCGGCGTATCGATGGGTTCTTAATTAGAACATTTGGACACAATCAAGAGGATGGATCTCCGCTCTCCACTCTGAGTGTGGACACGGTCCAAGGCGGAGTAGCGAGGTCATCGGATGATGATGATGATGATGATGATCGTCATCATCGAGCAGTCATTAGCCCCAGATCTAGGGGGCCAAAGTCATGGCGCCTACTCAATGTTCGCTGAGCGGACATATGGCATTTTGACTCAAACAAAAGTGAGATGTTCCAATACAGCAAGAGCAAGCAAGCAGGATCAAAATGTTTGTATTTGGATCAGGCACCTTTTGGCCATCCAACCTCATTCTGTCAAAGGTCATTTATCTAACAGGAGCCCCGACACACTTCATAAATCTGAGATCTGGTCCATGATGCCTTCTACGGAGATCCAAGGTAGCAAACGTATGCTGGAGAATCACTGATCGATTTGTAATAGATACTACTGAGGACTGAATGATGGATAGCAGCAAAGCCATGCTAGCCGATAGCATGTAGCTGTGCTTTAGCCTCCCTTACCCATAATACTAAGTGCAATCCAAACCGGAGCGAATTAGAGTAAAAGCTACGCTCATTTATTTAAATAATCCCTCTGTCTGACATAGGTTCATGGGAAACTAATCATGGTAATGGGTAAGATACCTCACTGCCACTGAAACGGAGCGGGCTGTCAGTACACAGCTAGCATATATGCTCCAACAACATTACAAACACCATTTTTCATCTAGAGCTGGACTTCCAAGGTTACATATATGTGGGAAACAGTCAGAAAGTCACATACAATGTGCTAAATTAATGTGGAAAGATACAATGGATTTGATAAAACACAAAGCAGATGAAGCTAACTTTACATATCGATAGAAGGGCAAAGGATACTCAATTTGGGTGCTCAAAGAAAAGTCTTTCTTCATGGCCTTTAATCTAGGTTTAAATATCTACAGTAGCATGTCAAATGAATAAATTGAGATTGAAATTCGTAGAAATATGAGTGTCATCTATGTGTACTTAATAATAATAATAATAATAATAATAATAATAATAATAATAATAATAATGATAATAAATGCAAATAAATGTACAAAGCTATGTCTACGAAAGATAAGGACTAGTACAGGGATTCAACTGAATATACCTTAACCATTTGAGGGCCTGTCCATGTTCACAGAGTAATCCCCTACCATCCAACCTTCCAAACAAACTTGATCTGACTGAAAAAGCTGGCCGTGTGGGTCATGAGGTTCCTTTGAGTGCCCACTGAATGGCAGGTAGCACTCTGCCAAGTGGCAAACTATTGCAATTATTCTGCCTGGCAGGCTCTCCATTGAGTGGCGTTAATAGGTGGCAGCTCCCGCCCGTCTATTGTGAACGCCGGAGACCCATTTCAATGTGTTCAGTTGCAGAGATTGGCACATTAAATGGTGCACTGTGGGAATTAGGTAATGCACAGCAGAGCATGAAAGGTACAAAGCTTGAAAATAAAAGCAGGGCCTGTAAAGAGTGAGTCAAAAATGTATATTAAAAGCATTTTCGTACCTCCGTTCCACTTCGTGTTTGTGAAATGGCTGTTCATTCCCACAGGAAGGACTTTGTGTCGTGCATGAGGATGTTTTTAAGACAACTGAAAACCAAATATGTCGCTTTTTGGTTGCTGTGAGGGCTTTGAAAACTAAGCGAAAGGATTCACCCAAGCAACTGCATCTATTCACTAGGCGTCTTCTGCGTTTTCTCCAAGTAGCACCAATGGCACATTTGTCCACCTTTGAACATATGGCAAGTCTCATATCACAGCATATACCGATTCACGCTGTTACTGCATCCCCATTTTAGCCAACCAATGAATGCCATTAGCCTTGAACTATGACAAAGAAATCAGCCCGGGCATTTTGGGCCAGACCGGCCCACCACATTCAATAACACACATATTCGACTGTGCAACTCTTTAAAACCACGTACCTTAAGCCGTGCAATGAGTTAAATCTGTGAAAGTGGACACATTAAATACCTCCAAAGTGTAATGGAGGAGGATATAACATAAAAACACCATTCATCTTATTGGGTGTAGCTTTGTGTTTCAGGAAGAAAAGAGAAAGAATAGAGATGAGACATAATGGATCAGATGCTAACTCTACCAAGAGTAGTACTCAATAAATGTTAAAATTACACAAAAATGATGAATTTAGCTGAAATCCTGAATGAACTTTGAACTCTGAGTATGTATGTTTGAGGAAGAGAGAGAGAGAGAGAGAGAGAGAGAGAGAGAGAGAGAGAGAGAGAGAGAGAGAGGGGGGATAGTCCCAAAATAGTTGATAATCCCAAAATTATCAACAAGGACTTTATAGTCAGTCAACCACACAAATTATCAGTTGACACCATAAGTAGTTCTATTCAGATTTCCAGATTAAGGTAGCATTGGACTACTGTCTTTCTGTATTACCTTACAACAGCAGCTTTCGCATTAATTCACTTCTCTCAGCCACCTTATCTATGACTGTGTCTGTGTCCAATGCCATGAGGATGTCTTTCTCAGTGGCCATCAACATAATCGCCTCGAGCTTGCTTGTTGACAGGTTGCTCCTAAGTGGGCCGGTCAGACCAATATATACATTTTAAAAAAGTGTCAGGACTGTCGGCCCATATAGCACGCCGTCCCACCGGGGAAAACGCCCGGTGTGTCCGATGGCCAGTCCGCCCCTGCCATTAGCCGTTGAGTAATACTGCAAAGCTGGAGGACTCGCAGTTCTATCTGCGTTAGCCTCGTTGGTCTGCCAGACAGCAACAGAGTGCAGACTTGTCAAACATTGGGAAAATGTAACCTTTGATACTAACGTATGGTCAGAGAGGGTACAAAGCTTCCCAATGGTATTTAGTGCAGATCATGTCCCCATCATGATCAACGTAATTGTAGTGCTTAGTGTGGAAAGGAATTATTGAATCGGATTTTTCGTTTTGTGATGTATAGGAATAATAACAATGATTCATTAGTATTATTATATTTGGATGCGGTGGAAAGTTAACAACTAATTGATGTAATTTTTATTTTAGTATATACTGTACGGTCTAATTATATCTTAGACATCATGAGCCATCTAATTCTGTTTCACAAAGGTCATATCATACATACCTACACACACATATTCTTAATCTGAAGATATTTTATAATCACCACTCCCTATAAAGGTTCAGTACTGACTGAAAGACACAGAAATGAAGATATGCAAATGATCAGAATCAAGATTTTGATTTGCATAAAACCAGAACAATTTCAGTTCATTTCTAAATTAAATCCATAAATGACTATGAAATTAGATCTTACTGCAACTTAATCACTGCACAAAGGCTAGTTATTTCACACACTTTACAATTCCCCAAGTAATGAATTATGGCTGGTTTGAAAACCAGTTTTTGATGATGAGGACTGAGAAATGATCAGTTTGCAGCCACAGCACACGTTAAATTAGTGATTGTGTTGGACATAACTTAAATGATGCCAAAACACAGACACACACACATACACACAAAACAAATATATACATAAGGATGTATTTTCCTCCTACTGTGATACCCGGGGTGCAGATGTTTTCACACGCTGGGAGTGAAAGTTATGCTTGGTGAGTGGCAGCTATATGCTCAAATGAGTGCTGGACATTCCTTTCCATTGCTTAGACTTTTGACTGATCGACGGTGATGTACTGGTTTGTGACAAAATGTACTTGCAAGCCACATTGGACAAATGTGTCTGCTAAATGGCCTGAATGTAAATGTAATAATGTCCTTACACACACGCAAACACACACGCACACACATAATATATACAAACACATAGAAACACAAACGCAAGGTAATTACGCAAAAGCAGACACACCCCCACATGGGACATTGCAAGCACACACAACAAATGCATCAATAATGTATTTTTACACACACACACACACACACACACACACACACACACACACACACACCCACACCCACACACACACACACACACACACA